>JAOYMR010000023.1:6193075-6211878 GCA_025802075.1 Tenebrosternarchus preto
AATCAATATTTGGTTGGCTTGATTCTAAACACATCAAATGGAGTAGTCACATGGCAATGGGTCTGGGTCCCCCCCCCCCCCCAAACACACACACACACACACACACACACACACACACACACACACACACATCCAAGCAACAGCTGTACTGGTGTCAGCTATAGTCTCTTATGAACACCTACATGCTCTTTTGAGTAAATAAATGTTTCTGTTATGGTGAGTGGTAGGTGGTGTTTGAAATGGTCAGATTGTTTCCAGCTTAATGTCGGTCGCTTCAGGCAGACTAGAGGAAACGTATGAGGAAACTCATACCTCATGTCTTTTATGCTGATGTTCTCTAACAGAGTTCTATTGAGCTTAATAATGTGGCTTCCATAATTACCTGCATCATACTTTAGCCATTGATTATTTTGGCCATGTACTGCCTTTCAGATATGACAATATTTAGATAGTAAAATTAATTAGGGCTACATACATTTTTGTTCCTTTGATTTTCATTGATTTGAACGGATTCCTCTATTTTCTAGTAATGATGGAAAAGCTTTTGAGAGATGTGGATTGTGCATCAGTATTTAAAACATCATAGTCATCAAACCACAAGGAGTCAGTAATTACTATCTGGTCACCGGTTTTCTCTGGTCTGTGACCAGTCAAAGGCCAACGGGTTTTTGATGTGTGTATGTGTCTACTGCAGACTACACCAGCAAATGTCCTGTATGTAATGCAGTCTGCATAGAAGTGAAGCCTACAGGACAGACTTTAATACGAGTACAAGCTCCACCTGGGACACTGATGAGCAATTGATGGGTTTTTACTGACTGCTGTGTCAACGAACAAGAGAACTGAGCTTAGTTACTTGTTCAGGCCTGCTTTCCTTGTCTCCGAATAGTTTGTAAAGAATCTGCTACTTTTGAGAGTGCAATCAAGCAGAAGATCAGAAACAGATGACCACTAGATTTTAACATCTAAACATCTATCACAATAAAGAGAACTGCTGCCTTCAAAAGCTTCAGTAAGATGAGTTTCGGCCTTTAACGCTTGATGATGGGAATGTTTTTTTTGAAAAATTTTGTGGCAACTGACCAACTAAAGGCAACTGCAACCATGTTTGTTGGTATGTCCATTTTTGCTTTGCTGATCAGCGTCTTTGTGCAGTTGTCTCTTCGACTGGACACAAGGCTTTGTTTGGAAATTGGCACTGTTGGCACTGACAGCTGCCTCCTCTTGGACAGACAGGCCCCAGACTTGTTCTGTTAGCGCTAGTGTACTTGAACAGAGGAGACTTGTTTTTACATATGAAGCGGAGTGATCGGAGGCAGAAGTGTTATGAGTGAATGTCCACACCAATTCAAGCGCCCGGCACAAAACCGTCCTGGTTTTGCCAGCTAGTAACTGCCTGTTCTTCTCCCTCTTCCTCAATCTGCCATCATTGACTAATATGCTTGGACAACAAAACCAGGTGAGAAGAGAGTCCTGCGCTGATTAAACATGGGCAGGATCCTGTTGTTGAAGGACAACAGGAGCTGGAATCCTGCTGAAATGAGTGGAAGAATGTGGACTCTGTGATCTGCCATCTAAAAATACTTATCATTTAAGCCAGGCATGGTTTTATTTTAGCCTCGGTTTGGTAGCAGCTACGGCAGGCTTCCCTGTAAGCGCATCCAGTCAGTTTTCCAGCGCTCCAATTTGTCGATAAGATTCGTTCTGAAAACAGTAATGGTCACGAAAAGGGCTTTTCACAGACACCCCCCCCCCTTCTCAAAACCCCCCCCATCCAGTGGCTGTGTTCTTGTGGATCAGCACGCTTACAGAGAATTGATGTAATTGCTGTCAGTCTGGGTACGTATGTTTGCCCAGACTAAAGATACACTTGTTTCTCAAGATCTTGTTTCTTGAGATTGCCCAAACAGTGCATGTGGAGTCTTTTAATAGTCCTAGACCGTTGGTTAACATCATTCTGTGAATTCAGCACTCTGTCTCCCACCCCCCACTGTAACACTAAGACTTGTCATCTATAATAAGGTATGGAATGGCTGGAAGCTGAAGACATAGGAAGCAAAATAAACAAATACCATAGGTGGTAAAACATGAGCCTTTCCATTTCTTCCCATTAAATTACTATGGTTATGATATACACTTAGATTTATAAGACTTGTGTATCATCAGTACATCTTTTGGTTTAAAATTCTTTAGTCTCTTCTGTAAAACATTTAGTGTGATTGTAGTGTTTGGTGTTCTTTTACATGCACGTACCAAGAATAACATGGGCACAGAGGGACTGTATCGTTCATAACAAATGGAGAGTTTCGAGTATTAATTTGTCATGGAAGAAGTTGAACTGAATTGCCGTGGTTTATATATTTGGCAGCATCTCCCTAACGGTGAGAAGCGCAGTGGTAACGCAGGGCTCTGAAACAACAGGTTTGTCTCTTTGCATAACCTCCTATGAGTGCTTTGGAATGCGTGCTAGAAAGGGCAGATCCACCCCCTGCCTACAGCCTCCCCACCCCCACGCACGCACGCACACACACGCACGCACACAGGCACTGTGCCTCGCGCAGAGACACACACACACACACCCTCGCGCTGTCTCCCCGGCGACTCCGCCGGACAGGGTCGCGCGACCTCAGCCAGCCGGAGCCGGACGTACAAAGCGAGCGGTGGGTCCGGCGAGCTGCGGCCGCTCGTCGAGAGAGAGGGTCACGTGAAGAACGCGCGGCCCGCGTGCGCAGGCCGGCAGCATGAGGATGAAGGAGCTGTCTCTGCGGCAGGACCCAGACCTGAGGAAGGAGCTGGCCTTGCTGGCACGGGGCTGTGACTTCGTCCTGCCCTCGCGCTTCAAGAAGAGGCTAAAAGCCTTCCAGCAAGGACAGGCAGGTGGTCTCGACCCGCACGCACCTGTCAGGCGGCCCGATCAGCCTGCGCAGGACACTTGCAGTGGGCGGTTTGTTGCTCGTCTTTGCTGCTGTTGTTGTAGTGGTGGGGGTTTTATTTATTTATTTATTTATTTATTTATTTATTGGGTAGGGGATTACGGGAACATGTAATTAGGGTTTGCGTGCCGTGCGAAGGTCATTAAGTTGCCCTTGAAGGACGCGTCGAGTGTCTGTGCGTCTCCGTCGTTGAAACTGTGAGGTGGTATCAGCAGGGCTAAGCGCTCTCCTGCTGTTCATCACCAAGCAGGGCACTCGCCGCCTTCTGCTGGCCTGCAGGATGGCTTTTCCCTTTTATAGCCATGGCTGACAGAGGTGCGTCGTGGAAGATTAACAGCGTTCGTCTCTCGCGCCGAATCCTCGTCTGGCACATCCGAGCAAATATTTTCCAGTATCGGGATGCCATATAAGGGCTCAAAAAGTTGCCGAAGTGTTTGCTAGTTCTAAAAAAACTTGTAATGTTCTTGTATATAGAAGTGCAGAGGTGTCTAGTTCAAAAAGCCACAGAGTTCGTTCAACAGTGAAGGAGCAAGAGTCATCCTTAAGAGCGAGATGTAGTCATCAGTGGTGTGTGATCACCCCCTCTGTTGTCATGAGTGAACAGGAGTGAACAACACAGGAGCAGCATATACTATCTAACACAACAGCAGGTCAAGTACTGCATGAGGACGTTCAGCTGTTTTTAGCACACTGAGTTCCTGCACTTCAAGAAGGTTCAACTTGCTATTCAAGTTTAGACATATAAAACCATGTTGTCAGTTTCACTCTGCCACTAAGACCTTGTTGGAATAGTAATTTTTTTATAACCCAGTCTAACAGGAAAAGGCTTGTAGCACTACTGTTTATAAGGAATTACTCACAAAAACCAGTTGTGCAGAACTTTTACCAAAGCACAAATCCATCACACTAGTCAGGAGCCCTCGCTGACGGCCTGTTCCAACGCTGAGAGCTGTGTTTTTGAGTCTATGATCACTTATCTCTGTCCCTTCGAGCTCTCGCTGCGTCTGCTCGACCAGAACAAACCTGTGCCCTCATCACCAGACTGCTGATTTTATGTAACAGTATGTTTTGTCTGTGATTAACACTTCACGTTCATTTGTTGATCAGAATGAGACTTGTGAGACGCCAGAAGGCCGGAGGTGTCTTGTTTATCTCCGCAAAGACTTGTGGCATCTTGCAACAGTGAGAAAACATCATTTTATAGACTGTTGTCCTTAATGATTGATTTACAGATGCTAGAACAGACTTACTTCTGGTGCTTAGGTGCAGCATTCATTATGTGCAGAAAAGTCTACTTTATAAATCCAAAGCTTTTAGCTCTCTCAGTATCACACACATGCATCTCTTCTACTGTATCTCAGTAAAGTTTTTGGTCAACTTGTATAGCACTTTTCAAGTGCCCAAAGACAAACAAGAAGGCCCAAAGCAGGTAACCGAACCAGGGTTACAGTGAGATGTTGGTTAGGTTGGTGGTAAGTTATACGCTACAGAGAAGAAATTAATTTTGAATGAAGAAAGAGAATTACACTGACATGTGGAGGAAGAGAATTCTAGAGTTGAGGAGCTAATCTGGAGAATTCTCAACCACCATGACTATGGAACTTAGAAGGAGCAGTTGGTAGATCAGCTGAAGATGAGTGGGGGAGTACAGGGCAGGGGTGTTGTAATGAAGATCAAGCAAGTAGGAAAGAGTGAGGTTAAGAGCTTTGTATGCAAGTAGGATTCTGAAATGGATGCAGTATTTTCCAGGAAGCCAGTGGAGATCTTGGATGACGGGTGTAATATGGCTGAGACGGAGAGTGCAACGGAGAACACGGCGGCAGCGTTCTGGAGTGGGCGGAGCCTGAGACCTGCAAGAGAATTACAATAATCCAAGTGAATTAAAAATGAAGACATGATGGAGAGACTGAGTTGAATTTTTAGCTGTATTACAATGATGAAGGATCTTCTAACAACAGACCTGACGTGGGAATAATGGAAGGGGAGACCAGTGTAACTGAATGTTAATGGAAGGGGAGACCAATGTAACTGAATGTTAATGGAAGGGGAGACCAATGTAACTGAATGTTAATGGAAGGGGAGACCAATGTAACTGAGAGTAGCAGGTGTTCTGAGTCAGACTTGGGGTTACAGGTGTATGCATGGAGGTGAATGTTACTCTGAGTTTGCATCAGCATATGAGTACTTTCCATTACTAGTATCCAATCAAATATTTTAACTTGTAGCATAGTCCTGGTACTGCTAATGATGCATGTCCAAGTCAAAGGTGGGCAGTTGTCTGGCAGAGATTTGCCTTCAGCCAGCCAATATGTTTCAATTATTTTTAGTGTGTCTCTATTTTAACCCCTTAGACCCACTGCTGCTCATTTTAGTGATGGTATTTTTAGTAAGTTGGAACAGCTTTAACAGGTTCATTCTGTTTGCTGTCCACGTCATATCTCTTGGGCCTGTATTAAAACTGTTCACGCACAATGAAATTCGCATTGTTTGCATCAAGTTGTTAATGAAGCCGTAGCTTTTTACTTTGTATTTACAGTGAAGCTCAGTGTAATGGTGGCTGGTAAAAGTGGGGTTTGTTTTTTGTGTTTGTTTGTTTTTTGTATGCCTGCACCACTTGACATGTCTTAATTAAAAGGCATCACCCTGAGCAATTTACTGGGCAGTGTTGCGCTAAGGGAGCGCGGCAGGGTGTCCAGTGGGAGTGGAGCCTGGGACCACGAACTGCCCACTGGCTCACTGTTTATTTCCATCTGTTTTGGCAGGCTCAGGTTAAGAAAGAGGAGGCCATCGTGCCGGCGCTAAGCGAGAGCATTCCCAAGTTCTACTTCCCTCGAGGGCAGCCCAGAGCCAACATCAACATTGACAATCTCATTTCCAAGATAGAGAAAATATTTTCCCAATTCCCCGATGAAAGAGTCACCATTGAGGACATGGGGAAGGTTGCCAAGGTAAGTGCGATTCGCAGTGTGAAGCCTGCAACCACCCAGCAAAATGGGCTTCATTTGTGTAATTGGTAGAAGCCTATAACTGTTTACAAGTTTGAATGGTTTTCATTTCCTTAATCTGTGGCACAATATTATTACTGTTTCAGAAATACATAACTTGTGTTCCAAAGGAGAATGTGAAGAACTGACTTCTGAGTTCTTAAAAATGGCCAAAAAATATATTTTTACAGGCAACATTTTATTCAACCTTCAGGCCTTCAAACAGAATCATTTACAGACATAATTACTGTTCGTTTGGCCTTATTTGAAAGTTTACTTTGAGTCCCATTGAGGAATTCTTACTGGCAGGATAGTTGGCTTGTTTTGCAGCAAAGTGACTTTTATACAATGAAAGGCAACATGAAAATTGTGTTTATAAAGTGAATGAAGCAGCCATTGTGCTGCTAAGAGTATGTTGGAGTATGTTACTATACTGCAGTAGCTTGGAAAGAGCACACAGTAGAGTAGTGGGGGTGGGGATTCCCTCTGAGAACTGTTTTACTATTTTCAAATTGGCCATCTAGAATGATTTGTTTATCTTAATATTTCAGGCGCGAGTGTCATAGTTTTTTTTTTTATAGGGCTTCACCAACAGTCTGGTTCTTTGTGTAGAGCTTCACCAACAGCCTGGTGCTTTGTGTCTCCCCAGGTCTGCGAGTGCCCTCTCTATTGGAAAGCTCCATTGTTCTACGCTTCTGGGGGAGACAGGAGGGGATATGTGTCCGTTCACAAGTTTGTGGCAATGTGGAGAAAGTAAGACAATGGTGCTTTTAGTGCGGAGTCTCTCGCGCTAATGTCAGTCGCACTCGTATTAAACAGTGCCCGCATGTTGAGATGTTTGTGAGAGCATGCTCGCGCGAGCCAAGTGCTCCGACTCCGTTCTGAATTGTTTTGTATGTGCCATACATGCTATTGTATTAACCCGGGATTCCCAGAATAGCAGTCTGCCAGAATAGAGTTGGCAAGTGCCCGTTCTTCATTACTTCTGTATTCCAGCACCACTTTAGGTTGAAAACGACCCAGCTTGCCTTGTGGATGCTTATTCGTGGAACGCCTGGATCTGGGTTTACGCGTTTGAAGTGATCAGATTTGGAACCTGTGTTCTTTGATACGCGAGAGAGCCTGAAACCATCCGTTTCCCTTTTAGAGTGCTGCAGACCTGTCACGATGACGCCTCCAAATTCGTTCACCTCCTGGCCAAGCCTGGCTGTCCTTATTTGGAGCAGGAGGACTTGATCCCATTTCTGCAGGTAGGGGGCATTAGCTTGAGAAGAGGAGCAGGGAGCTCGCAGATTGTGACCAGCCTCTTCAGGCTAACCCAGCTTACTCGCTGAGGCAAAGATAAGATAGCCTTTAACACACTGCTTAAAAGGCCTTCTATGCCTACTGCTTAACTGATCAAGCATTCCATCACACCGCAGCAGACCCACAAACATTCCCTGTGTGGAGAGGAGATTCAAATGACTTTGGATGTGATTATTTGAATACTCATCAACCTGACCAATTCAGTGAAATGGTGCGTTTCATTTTGTACACCTTGGAGGATGTCTTGTAACAAAGACATGGGCCGTGTGACCGTTGCATTCGGAACTAGGGCCCCCAGAAGGTCTCGGCGTCCTCTCCAAGGCGGACCGGTAACGAGGCGTTATTTGCCACGCTGGCTGTTCCTCTAGCTGTTAGCCTGTTGGCCCATGATGGACGCTTCACTGATATTCAGTCTGGCAGGACTAGCCGCTGTGGCCTGCAGCTCCTCCCCCGCAGAGGAAATGGACTCTGGCGTCCGCGCTTTAATTTGTATCGTATGGCTTCGGCAATTGCTTTGACCGTTTTGATGAATGAAAAAAGTATTGTGGTGAAGCAGATCTGACTTCCTGTGCCTGTACACAAACGGAGGTGATTTATGTGTTTTTCTATTATTTAATTTCTTATGGGAAAAGGTCAAAGAGTCCGGAACTCCCCCAAAATAAGTCACTTACATTTTATTGTCAGTTTTGCAGACACATCAGTATCTGACTTGCAGACATGCTTTAAAAACAACCAACTGCATATTTTCCCCCCTATTTTCGGAGAATTCGCTAGATCAAAAATTCTGCGTGCCACACACGTGCGTTCTGAGGCCGAACTGCATAAAGCCTTACCTTTGCATATTGCTTTGCCATTCAAACTCTCCTTTTGTTCTGAAAGCTACAATACCTTTAAAATGTCCACACATCCTCAATCACCATGATGGCCTTTGCAAATGGGCACACCAAAAGATGGCTATTTTTCTATATAATACAAACCAGAGACCCTCGGCACACAAATGGCTTTGACACAAGGATTTTCTTTTCCCTCATATGACAATCATTTGTTCTGCATTACCTTTGATGTTGGAGTGTGAGAAGCGTTTCTCAAACTCAGCTCTTTCTTTTTTTCGGTGAGGATGTGGTGGACTCTCATGCAGGCCTTGCTTTTCTGAAGGAGGCTTCAGATTTCCACTCGCGCTACATTACCACAGTAAGACCAACACAGTATAGCAAACACTGTCTATTTAAAACCAATTCACTCATTGAGATATAAAGCTAATTATTGTATGTTTATTTACTCGTGATTTTTACCAACAGGTAATTCAAAGGATATTTTACAACGTCAACAGGTCATGGACAGGAAAAATAACATGTTCAGAACTCAGAAGAAGTAGTTTTCTTCAGGTAAGAGTGGCTACCATAGTAGACTTTTTATATGCATATTGAATTCTTTTGTACTGTTTTCTCTAGATTTGTGTGTGGATATTTGTTTCAACGCTATAAATATATAATTCCACCTGATATTGTTTCTGAATCTGGGTCTGACGGTCACTGTTTTCACTGGCAGAATGTGGCACTACTGGAAGAAGAGGAGGATATCAACCAGCTTACGGAGTACTTCTCTTACGAGCATTTCTACGTCATCTACTGTAAATTCTGGGAGCTGGACACTGACCACGATCTGTATATAGATCAGAGGGACTTGGCACGGCACAATGATCAAGGTATCCGTGCGCTCCCTGTGCCCTCTGGAAACTGAGCTGTTGACATGATACTGAGCATTAGATCTTATCGTCACAGAAATCCCCAATAGCTTTTCCTTTCTTTCCACATCATGGCACATGTTCCTTTTTGCTGCGTTTAGTGGAAGGGATTTAGATCAATAGAACAATAACTCCCTCTCACTGTCAATTTCCTGCAGCATGATGCCATGTCTGCCTCTGAAATTGATCCGTCTCTTCTAAACCATTTATATTTTAGTATTAAAATGATAAAAGATGGAGAACTTTATCAACTACATGCAGCTCCTGCAATTACAAAGACAAAACCCAGTAACACTTGACTTTTTTTGGTATGTAATGTTTTTGTCGTTCCTTTCCTCTACTTGACAGCTATTTCCCACAGAATGATTGAGAGAATATTTTCAGGAACAGTAACAAGGTATCTTGGAGAAATGCCATTTTGTATACTCAAAGATTCTGAGTTTTTTAGAGATTTAGAACAAGCATTACTTGTCTGGTTTATTTCTGAATATATTTTTTGTCTCAGAGACAGGAAGGTGCATAAAGAATCTAGGTTAAGCTACTCAGACTTTGTGTGGTTCCTCATCTCAGAGGAGGACAAGAAGACTGAGACCAGGTACCTTCCACTGCTCTACCTTTTATCTTAATGTTCTTACCTTTTAGACTTTATTATTTTCTTTATGATACTCTACTGATCATATTAGTGTTTTAGTTACATCTTTATCATGCCTCCACCCAGATAAACTGGTTGTATTTTTTTGTTTGTTTAATGAATTTGCTTTTAGCGTTTTGCCAGCAGACTGCAAACTTATGAAAACCATCCTTTACTACAGATGAGCTTAATCGGTTGTCCTCTGTTGGCTCTACAGTATTGAGTACTGGTTCCGGTGTATGGACTTGGATGGTGATGGAGTTCTGTCCATGTATGAGCTCCAGTACTTCTATCAGGAGCAGTGTCAGAAGCTGGAGACCATGGCCATTGAGCCCCTCCCTTTTGAGGACTGCCTCTGCCAAATGCTGGACTTGGTCAGGCCAGAAATCCCAGGTAGGCTTGGTTTGTTTGTTTAATAAACACAGTAAGAGTTGTCAGTATTATGTATCTACAAGGATTTAGATTTAAACGTACCAAACGTGTAAGCTCAGAAAAAATTGCTAATTTTTAGTAATACAATAATGTTCTCTATAGGAAAGATCACCCTCCGGGATCTGAAGAGATGCAAGCTGGCTCATATATTCTTTGACACTTTTTTCAATATTGAGAAATATCTGGATCACGAACAGAGGGATCCCTTCATGGTTGCAAAGGTAATATCCACCAGCGTTGGGAGATTCGGTTTGCTACGACACAACAGCACTGTGCAACAACCTATCCTCTCTTCCCTTTCAGGATGCGGAGACTTTGGGGCAGGAGATCTCGGACTGGGAGAGATACGCTGCTGAGGAGTACGACGTGTTGGTGGCTGAGGAAGTGGCCAACGAGCAGTACAATGATGGGTAAAGTACCGGGATTTCATCAGAATTTCAAATCACCATGAGCTTTTGTCCCAAGCCAAGGCAAAATGCCTCATTAACTGCATGAAGCATCGCAAAGCTCAACCTCTCAGCTTAAGATATGTCTGTTTTCCAGGCAGAGAAGACCGTCAAGTTTAAATCTCTACTGTGAGATTTAAAACAAAAAAGAAAAACGCTAGATATTTTCTGTATGAAAATATGTGCAAAGACTTGTATTTGGCATGTAAAAATTGTCGTTTCTTTATTTAATGGCACAATTTTTTTTTTTTTTTTTTTAACTAAATTTAATGCATTTGCTTTTACTAGAAGCACATATGGTTCCCTCATGCCCATAAAAGATGAGCGGTATGAAATTAGTGGTTCTGAGATCACTGTGAAATTCACAACTTGGCCAGATTGAGCACCAGGGGTCTGCAGAACCTAGAAGAAAGTTCACCAACAACCACCTTTTTAATGCCAGTTTGGTTTTTTGCTTTACTAGTCTACATTACTTTTGTATTACGCTGAAGAAAACTGTTGTAAGCATAAGATCTTTTTTTTTTTTTTTTTTTATCCGTTGTTATGTGACGGTTTCAGGAACACCACTGACTTCTAAATGCAGCCTCTGTGTTGAGGCGTTGTAGGTAAGCTACATGGAGATCAGGGTGTGTTTTTCCCCACTTGCACTGTGGAGTGGTCTGCTGTCTCTGGCTCCCAGGAGATCTGCCTGTTCACTTGCTTCCCTTTTACCTGGTTTTCCCAATGCTGAAAAGGTTTCAGAATGGCAGGGTGTAGGTGTCCACATTTACACTGTTGGACTCTGAACCAAACAGCAAGGACAAACTTTGAATCCCTAAACTTGCATTTATATCTTGTCCATGTGGTATTAACTGAATCTTGTCAAACATGGTGGAGGGGGGGGAGGGCGTCTTGGTGACTGGTTCAGTGTTCTAACAGTGGAAACCTGTTCCATCTCTACTCCCTTTATCCAGTGGAATAAGTTATTCGTTTGCAGAGCGTCAATTTCACTCACTGTTAATTCCCTTTCCAGCTATGAACACGCCTTGGATCCGATTGAGCCTCGCATCAACAGTGACTTCATCCTGCAAGGGGAGAAGAGGCTCCTCTTCGAGATCTCCAACCCTCACTGTAACCTGGACCTGGACGAGTACGAGTACGTGGATGATTTTGAATGACGGCTTCCGACAGCGATACAAATGTCAAAACCGCCCCCCCCAGAAAGCCAACATCTGGCAGAGCGCACCCATGCAGGCCTCCTGTTCTAAATCATGCCTGGAGCTGTTCTCTGAACAGGAAATCAACTGAGCACGTGCAGAAGCTCTCAAGACGACACCCTTTATAACTGACCAAGGCACCAATATCCTGGTCAGACATATCAAGTGCAAGGGTTGTGCTAGCCCAGTATATTAGCAGTTTCAACACGCCTATATAAAGCCTGACTGCTAATACCTACATCTATGCATGATGGGTGTATGTGTACAAGGCTTGTTGAGCGCAGGCCGTAGGTCACTGAGGTACATCTGAAACACTCGAAGTATATAACATTTTTAACATCTAGAATTGGCTAATATGACATTCCAGAGATTAACTAAAGTAATTTCTGACTAGCTTGAGTTCATGAACAGTGTGTTTCTAATGCAGCTATGAATGGATGCCTTGCGTGTCTCACACCCTCAAAGTCCCTCGTGCGGGAAATCCTCTAAAAATAATGTACCTATCAGCCTCTAATTTATGGTGTTTCACAGATGTGAAAACTGTTTTAAATTATAGACATATTTATAAATAGTTGTAAATATTTATTTTGCGTTTGCTGTGTTCAAAGTGTTTAGGTTTATTTCAGCTAAATGTTTTCAATAAATCATGTTTGGATTTTTTTTTTCTATAGACTTTAAATTACTGTCATTAATAAAATCCTTTTTAATGTTGGATAAAATGAGGTCAAATAAAGGATAAAAGTTCATTCATCCTGTGTGTTTTATGGAGGTTTTCATACATTTAAATGAGTGCTGCATCAAAATTTTTACAAAAAGTTACAATTTGATTTTAAAAACATATAAAGGTTATAGCAAGATTTGACTCCATTACATAGAAGTAGCAGTCAGTAACAGTTGAGTACAGTACACAAGCTCCTCATTCAGAACTGAAATGCTTGTTTAATGGAGAACAGTTTAGAGCCCTGTGTGAAGCGGTGCGTGCCAGTGTACCGAGAAGAGCTGCACTCGTAATGCTCCAAATGCATATCTCCTTTTGTTAAAAATATTTTTGTTGTTACTATCCCAAACCTTTCTTGTTGCTGAAAACACAAAAATAGATTTATTTGGATATTTACATTTTCTATCAGAGACTGGAAAGTATTTCCCCTCTGTACTTTTCACTCTTGTACCACTGTTTTCATGTGTGTACTTTAGCAGAGCATGTATAATTCAGTATACATGATTTGCAAGAACAAATAAATATGTGCTTATTAATTTCCTTGTTTCAATTCTGGAACACTTTTGTTTCCAAGACATTTTGTTTCCACTATCTGTTTTAATCCCCAAAAATGTACAGTTCCTTTTTGTATCAGGGGCTGTTTGCTATCCCTGATTTAAATACTGTTTGTCAATCAATTTGTCCTGTAATTTAGGCCTATAAAACATGTATGACAAAATCCTTGTTATATAATTGTATATCTTAAAATATACAATGAGTTGGTCAAACATGACACTGAGATTCTCTAAAAGTTCAAATGGCACTGACATGATGCATGTAACCTATAAATGCTGAATAGAAGAACATAAAAGCATAATTCTCACATGCTAGTGAAGAAAATGTTATACAAAGTGCCGTCAGATATTTGCAAAACTGCCTAAACTATTGAGCACAAGCATCTATTATTTCTGATGAAGTAAAAAGGAGAAAAAAAGTTGTTTGCACAGGTGATATTCTAGGTTATATAAACACAATGTAATAATATTTAATGTGGATATAATGCAAGATACTTATTCAGTTTGATTATTGCCTTTAGCAGCAATCACAGTTTACATTTTGATGAAAACAATGTTATTACAAATGCCATATCCAAACTTTGTAATATTTATTTTTTTATAAATATAATTTCAGGAAACTTTAGAGAATCTATAGCAAATAGTGGGAGCACCAGTCTGTATTTTGACAGATTCATAATTCAGTTTTAGGTGCTGCTTGTCTGTCATTTTGGACAATTTACCTTAAATGTACCTGATTTTTGTCTGAGAAGCAAATTTGTTGTTTTGATGTATGACCCCAATTTCTTTGATGTCTTACATCACTTTGAAATCTCAAAAATAAAATACAAAGGTTTGCAAAGATTTCAAAGAGAAACACCAGTAATAAAATGAATGAGACAGATATACACACTTTAGTTTTACTCATTTTCCGTATACGACCCCTTTCTCATATGGGATTTCCTGCTTTTGCCCAGTACTAGTAATGTATGTACAATCGTCATATGGTCCAGCACTAAACGGTATTTTAACATTGACAGAGAACATCTGTAAAAGTGCACATTTGTCCCCTGAAGGGCATTACAGGGACAGGCCTTATCGTTTAGTCTTACTCCAAAGGAACTGTGACCAAACTGTGTGCCTTCTAAGACTGTAGCTTAGGTCTGGTTTTGTGTCTGATTTTGTGACTGTAGCTTAGGTCTGGTTTTGTTTCACCACAAAGCGTTTGCACTATAATAATTACCACTCATTAAATTATAAATAATGTGTGTCTACAGCACCAACATATTAATATTTACAGCGACGGTTAAAATACTACTAACCGTTCCCACAGTGAGATTCAAAAGTATTGTTGTCTTACAGGGTAGGACGTCACTCGACTCTCCTCACCTCCACCAAACACCTGGAAACTCTGGCCTCCTACCATGACCAACCTGGCCATCATAGATCTAAACATCTATCTCTAATGTGTCCTCATCCACATCTTCTGCTGTGGTCCAGGGCAGGACGGCTGTGGTTCCACCGCTCCCTGCCTGCTCTCTGGGTCCCAGGCCCTTGTCTATGGGTCCTTTTGCATCTTCGTGACTGCAGGTGGAAAAACAGCCAGTGGCGTCAAACGTCTGTTTGTTTGGGGGGTTTTGTGTTTGAATGACAGCACAGAACACTATACAACTTAAAACAGAACAAAAAACTATTAATTACAACCAAAAATAACTTACAGCAGATTTTTAACACTCAGTGCCTTATACTGCACACGTCGTTCATTCGGTGTGAAATCTATTTAGTTTGCACTGTCAAGAAGAACCTTCCCTCACCTCTTCAGAGGTTTGCCTCCCTTTGTATCCACACAGGGTGATGGAAACTGCAGATCTGGAAACACATCATGCATTGAGAATTCAAACTGCTGACATTTAGTCACTTCAGGAAGGTGCACTTAGATGTTCTGTTCTCCCTCAGCTTTATTCACACTAAAAGCCACTTCTGGCACGTTGACCCCAGTGATCGTACCTTCCGTGGCGGCCTGCCTGACCGACGGCGATCTGGAGTGATTGGCGAGTGAAGCCTGCTTGTTCGTGTCAGAGCTGATGAAGGACACGGCGTCCTCTCCCTCGGCTGTGGCCTGGAGGGATGCTCTGTAGTAGATCAGGGGCATCCAGGACTCCTCTCTGCTGTTTATGGTCTGTTCGCCCGTGTACCTCTGCAGGTAGCTGTATCTGAGGAGGGGAGAGGAGGGGAGGAGAGGAGAGAGCAACAGATCTGCTTGTTAGTTTAAAAGAAAAGCATTCAATTCATATTTGAAACATATATGAAGATATTTATAAGATCAGCTCCCTTCAGCTAATTTTGTTACTGTTCGTACTATTGTACCTGCTCCTGGAATTACATCTCGGGAACACAACTGCTCTCCTGGATGGTCAGAGCTCAGCACAGCACTTTACCTGCTTAAACACACCTGATCCACTGGATTGGCTAAGTACCAGGTTTAGGAGGTGTGATTACAGCTAAGAGGTCATTAACCTGCTGCAGTCTGGCCCTCCAGGACTGGACGCAGAGACCCATGACTTACATGGTCTTCTTGTCGGGTTTGAGGAGCTTGTTGGAGAACTCGCTGAGGATGGTGAGATAGGAGATGTAGGGAGGTGAATGTTTGTCAGAACGCTGGACAAAACCCTGGAATACGAAGTCAATGCCATCCCTGTGAGAGAACAATAAAACTCTTCAGACTCCAGTCCTGTTCACATTCTCAATGGGGTTTTTTTTAATGTTACAAAACAGCCTGAATGTTGCTCTTTGCAATCTCAGAGTAGCAATAAACTGAGAGCTGCTACCTATTTACACAACACACGTGTTTACATCAAGGTTTCAGCAAGTGGGTCTGTGGAGGTGCTGCTCAAGGGCCTGTTCCTCGGTACCTGTGGATCATGGCCAGCGACTCGCGGGATTTGATCTGGTCCCAGCCAAAGGTGAGCGAGAAGCGCCGTGCCAACTCCTTGATGCTGCTGAAGGTCTGCACTCCAGAGCAGCACGGGGTCCCGCTGTCCTGTTCCTGCTTGAGCCGCAGGTACAGCTGCACAAAAAAAACGACACGTGCACCGGCTGATTCACCGCGTCACCTTCCGCTCACACACCCGACCGTGTGACAGCCGCAGAGCTACACCGGCCGGGCGGTCGCGTGAATATTTATATCGGCAAACCTAGGATTCATGCAAAAACACAAATTCATCTTGTCCTGAATATTAGAGGCAAAACTGTGAGATCAGTGATTCTCTCTTTAACCTCCTTTGCTATAGGGGTCTTCTACTCAACAATCTAGAGAATCTGTTAGAACCCCCCGGGTGCGGAACACAGCAGGCGAGAGGGTGCGGCCTTCATGCCTGCGAGGTGGTAACAGCTGCGAAAACCCCACCCACAGGAAGAGGGCAGTGATGCCCAGCGCCAACTGGACCAGACAGATGTGTCCCAGAGGAGTGTATGAGAGCAGAAAGAGTGAACAACAGCGCTGTACTCTGGATACCTGCTGTAGGCACAGCACTAGGGTACGTGCGCTCTCTATCTTGTCCATCTGCCTGGTCCTGTTCAGGGTCTCTTTGATGATATCACCAAAATCGTTGTAGTACTGCAAAGGAGAAAGAGCGTCAGCGAACATCTCCGACCCGTGAGTGAACACACCCGGGTTCGGCTGGACGGGCTTCACTGCGCCCGAGCTCCCACGACCCACGACCAACAGGAGCCTCTGCCCTTATGCGAGGAGGACTGTACTTTTCATCACCTGTAACAGAAAATCCCGAGGACCTTATTTGACACTGAAGTCTCCTGACCACGTAAGAGCTGCTCAGATATTAGCAGCACCAAAGATATCAAGGCATCAGCTGCACCATGCTTGTGCACTATTAGCAGACATGTCCACGCAGAGAGAGTCATCTTACAAGAAAAGGAAAGAGACTATAAATCATCGCTAGGGTTTTTACGGTATGCAACACTGGGCCAGGGTCCAGCGTCAGGCCACGCTATACAGTGCTCACCTGTTCCACTCCAGTCAATCACCAGTTAGATCCCAATCTCCACATCGTTCCTTCACAGGGTACATCAACAGCCTTCATGGATCAGAACTGCAAGTGCTGCAGTAGATATCTGGTCCTGTTGTCTGACCTGGTCCTGGCCCGATCAGTGCCCAGGCACGAGGGCTGACCGTAGAACCTTCTCGGCCAGGGAGATTACCAGACCGCATCTCGCACTGGATCGCACAAGTCCTCAGGAACTGGCGCTCTGTGCAAGGCAGACGACTGGTCTATGAAGAGTGTCTCAGGTACTCACGGAGCGAGTGGAGCCAACGCCGCCCCCCCCCCTGCCGACTTCTCCGTAACCCACCCCAACACCACCCACTGTATCTCCATCCAGCACAACAGCCACCTTTTACTGCTGCCAGATTTGCGTTTAGAAGTGCGTTCAGCACGATGTAATTGGTGGTGAATCTGGCAAAGGTTCGAAACTGGCCAGGCTTCGCTCAGAGGAGCGAGCGGTTGTTGGCGAGCCGTGCGGAAACAGGAAGTCAAGCAAATACGGGGTTACAGTTGGACGCCAACTTTCTGTCGTTTTCTGAAAACCATCGTTCACTGTGGCAGCTGTGTGTGTGTGTGTGCGTGTGTGTGTGTGTGTGTGTGTGTGTGAAGGCCTGATCAAGAAGAATGTTGATGAGAGATTGCTGGCTCTGCCAGGGCCAAACCGAACAGACATTTCAAACATGTCAGTGTGTCAAATACACACACACACACACACACATATACATATACACACAAGATTCTTCTCAGTCAACTCATAAATTCAAAAGCAAATTGGCATCTTTAAGAGTACAGCCTGTTTTATCACTAACAGAATAATGTACTCACTGTCATTTCACATTAATCCACAGACCATGTCCATCGTGGTCAAATAACCTGGAAAGGCTGAGAACGTGGATTTAAATATTAAATAAAGCCCCTTTTTATTTCAGGTAGTATTGAATTCTGGTTCAAAACCACACAAGAAGTTTCCAGCTCTATGTGCTGCACCCGAGTAACTCCTAATCGTAGCAGACAACCTCGGGATGGATGGAGTGGAGAGGTGGAGCAGCTGTCAGCGTCCTGCGTGGCAGAAGGGCTGGTACCTTGACGTAGTGCGTGAAGATCTGCGCAGCCGTGCTCATCTCCAGCACGCCGTGCACGATCAGCTTACAGAAGGCAGCCAGCAGGTTCCTCCTCCTGTTCAAGCCCTCCAGCCGACGCAGGCCACACTCACCCTCACTGCCTGGGGCGAGGAGAGACGGGGAGACAGGGAGACAGTGGGGAGGGGTGTAAGAACAATACAATCCTTAAACCTTATAAGAGAAACGCTGTTCTTAGGTGAGTGAACATTAACTGCATTTACCCACACAAGAGCATGTGTGGGACTTGGGTTTGGCTGGTCATGAAGTCATTCCTTCATTGAGGAGATACGTAACATTATTACTGACACAGAGAAATCGAATGGTTAAATTGCTTTTTATTGGGTTGGGTTGCAAAAGCCTATATTGTATCTTCACAGGGTTCAACTCTGTCCAGAACATCTCAGGATATCTCTGAAATATTCACAGAGCCCAGGCAGGTTTGCTATAGTCACTCTTTGTTAATTAAATATCCATTATTCAGTTGGAGTCTCGTATATTTGTTTTATTTCCTGAAGCTAATCAAAATCACCTTTCATTAAGCAGCAGATATTTATTTAATGATCTTCTTGAGATGTGCCATTACATTATAGTTATCATAAGTGTCATTTTGTATATTTACCTTTCAAAGACAAACATTACCCAATATAAACAACTTAAAGAAACCAGGCCTGGTTGCAGCACCCAGATTCAATACAGCCA
>JAOYMR010000023.1:6211978-6233082 GCA_025802075.1 Tenebrosternarchus preto
TCAAAGACAAACATTACCCAATATAAACAACTTAAAGAAACCAGGCCTGGTTGCAGCACCCAGATTCAATACAGCCAGTCTTAGAGTAACTAAAAACTAGAAAATCCACAATCCTTTTTAATCTAGGATCACTGCATTCAATTCTATTGCCTATTTTTTCAGTGAAAGTTCTGTGAAAGTTCTAAAGTGATTTCATAAATAAAAAAGATTGTTCATATCAAGTCAAAAATGACAGCAAATGGTGTTAATGACAAACCTGTCTGCACTAATCCTCTTATCCCTGTGTAATACAGAGGTAGACTGCCATCTACTGGAAATAGACTGCATTTACAGGACAATATATCAGAATTCACTTTAATGCTGACCTTTACTATACTTTAGTAAGCGTGTTTCACAACATTTTTAACAGAAAAAACCAAGGGCAAATTGTGCTTTGTACATTTTTAACACCTTCAAAGGGACACTGTTCAAACATCACATGACTGGGCACCCATAAAAAAAATATTTGGCAGGATTTGAAGGGCCAGTACCTCTGTTGCCGGGGCTCTCTGCCTCGGTGCCCGTGAATACGCACTCCAGTACAAAGCTGAGCAAGGACTTCTGGAGGCGGGGCTCAGGCGTGTAGAGGAGACGCCCACCCGCTAACCCCTGCCACACCTGCAGCCGGTGACTGTGGGCCACCAGGACGTCGCTCAAACACAGGAACGCCTGAGTGGGGAGGACGGATACAGAAACACATGCTGTGTACACACACGCGTACAGTTTATACTCCACACCTGCATACAGTGTATACTCCACCCCACCAGAGTACAGTGTATACTCCACCCCACCAGAGTACAGTGTATACTCCGCATCACCAGAGTACAGTGTATACTCCACCCCACTAGAGGGCAGTGTACACTAAAGGCTTGTGTTACCTGCTCTCTCACCAGCTGCTCTAGTCTTGTGTTTAGGAGTGATAGAGCACACACTACCTGCTCTCACCAGCTGCTCTAGTCTTGTGTTGAGCAGCGATAGAGCACACACTACCTGCTCTGGTCTTGTGTCCTGGAGCAGTAGAGCACACAGTACCTGCTCTCTCACCAGCTGCTTTGGGTGTGACAGGCAACGATGGCACTTTTCACAGAAGGCTCGTAACTGACTTCTCTGATGGAGGGCTAATTCCTAGAGACACACACAAACACACAGACACACAGAAGCTCGTATAATACAGGTTTTACTCTGTATGTTCCATTTGCCTTGATGAAGGACCTTAGTCTGAAACTACACGTTTACAGTTCCTCATCTGGAGTATATATACTGAATTTCTGGGATCGATAAAGTGAACGGCCAATCAATCGATTGATCGATCTATCTACATGTAGAGACAGATAGATAGATAGATAGATAGATAGATAGATAGATAGATAGATAGATAGATAGATAGATACAGATCATACATGCTGATGCAGATGCCTGCACACACACCCTCCCCCTCACGTTCGGACTCGCCCTTGTTCACAGTCGAATGCCACTGACATTAGAATTGCAGACTGGGCCAAAGTCGTTACCTGGGCCTCACATTAGAGATGCTGTGACAGTTATTGATGAGGAGGTCGCTGAGTGAACGCACCCGTTCAGCTGCTGCTCCTTTACCTACAGCATCCGTAATGACCATCAATATCTCCGCGCGGAAAAGGTCAGGGGTCGGGAAATATGATTACCCCACGTGCTGCGTGGAAACATGGCTTTAATAACCACGCCACATTCGAGATTAGCACAGGAACCTTCACGCGAGGAGCTAGCATTATTCACCCCGCAATCCATCACCTGAACCTACTTTGCCTAATGACTCGTGATCAATCACAGGCTTCTCTCTCTGTTATTAAAATCCACTGGACACAACCCAAGGGGCCTTTCAGGGTATCACGGAAAATATTTCAAATGAAACGCAGCGGGATTAAAGGACATGTTGCTTGTGATGGATCATAGACGAATTGCACAGACAGTGAGTCCGGCACACCTGAAAGGTTCGGTTAATTCATCACTTGGGACTGATTTCTGCCCCCAAGCGGGAACATTACCATTCCTGTCACTCCGCTGCACTCTAGCGACGGGGGGGCCCCCTGCTGCCCTCGGAGAGTGAGAGTGAGAGTGTCAGAGTGACGGTCACACGTACCCTGGAGTTGGCTCCCTCTCCGAAGGTGTTCAGGCTCCACAGGACGCTGCAGCACACACACCGCAGGGCCTCCCTCGTCATCTGCAAGCAGCACAAAGAGAAGAGTCCATCCCCGGCAGTGGCTCTTCAGATTGGCCCCCGTGGACGGCTGCGGCCGGCGGCCTTACCTCGGGGTTCAGGCCCCCGTGCTGCGTTTCGGCCCCGAGGAGCCTGGACACCAGCTCACAGGTCCCCCATTTGGACAGATCCTGAGTACTAGGACCCAATGTTGGAGAGGGTGTTAGGCTGACCTCAGATCAGAGCAGGGCCTCGTGTCTACAGGAGCACATCCAACTGAAAAGTCATTGAGACTTACTTGTTGAAAGCAGTTAGTTTCTTCAGAGTGGACAGAATTTCTT
Source organism: Tenebrosternarchus preto (assembly GCA_025802075.1). Classification (NCBI taxonomy): domain Eukaryota; kingdom Metazoa; phylum Chordata; class Actinopteri; order Gymnotiformes; family Apteronotidae; genus Tenebrosternarchus; species Tenebrosternarchus preto. The sequence continues at coordinate 6,214,535 of JAOYMR010000023.1, forward strand.
CTCTTTTTTCCTCATCTGTTATAAACGCGCCATCCTAAACATACAGGAGGGTTAACATTAATTCACCCTCCCCAGGTGAATGTTTGCGTTGAAACAGAACCCAGCGCAGATATTAATCCACACTGACACAAATTCCGAGAGATTCAGCCGTTTGGCTTTAAATCCCCCCAAAAAACCCAGATTCTGCAGCAGTTAAAACTCCTCAACTCTCTCAGTGCTCACACTCAGTGCCTCTTCCAAGCACGTCTCCAGTGTACGGGTCCAGCGCTGGGCGAGCTGCTCCACGGCGACCACAGCCAGGTGGCGACATCGCGAGTCGCCCGCACCGAGGCTCTGGTACGAGCGGGCGGCTGCTTCAAGTAGCTCTGCCTCCGAGTGTCTGTGCACCGCAGCCTCCAGCCCTGCCAGCAACGCCTGCACAGACTACGGCCGTCGAAATACTGTCATGCTCTCACCAGCAGGGGGAGCTCTAGGGAGACCACTAGAATATTTCTAAAAGTCCCTCTCTATTAGAGTGCTGGACAAGTACCACTTTTTTTGTGGTAGGTTTTACAGGTTTTAATGGCATAATGGCATAGAAACAGGCTTCAATGTATTATTTCAGTAGATTAGTTAAGAACTCTAAAGTTTAAAAATAACTGCAAATTAAAAGGTATTATGTGTAACTCCACAAGTAAATAGATAAAGTGTGAGAGGAGATGTTCTTTTAATGACTTGGAGCTGTAATGTGCAAATCAACACATGCACACACACACCCCTCTGCTACAACCCTGCAAATAATAATGGAATCATAATATCAAAGATATAATGTAGATGGATCAGTTTAAGCGTTAGCATTGTGTATAGCACCATGTAGGAAGTGCATATGACAGATCTCACCTCTGAGAATTCATCACCACAGGTGTCCATGTGGAAGTACTGAGGTATTTTGAGAAAGGAGGTCAATTTCTCAGCATCTTCTAAATACTGCGAACGAAAGACAGACGAACCTATCAGAACCTATCAGACAGCAAAGGAAAAGAAAGGAAGTGAAAAGAAAAGTAAAGGAGGGAGTCATTCCTCACCTTGGATATCAGCTCAGGTAACACCTTAAGGAAGTGTTCTGTCAGTTTAGTACAGTCATCGGTCTGTACCCTTTTCTCTTTAGAACCAATTACCTTAAAAGACACACACTGAAGATCAGCCTTCCCCAGACACTTGAAACGCACATGGCAGTTGCCCTTCCAAATGACACGTCTGTGAGTGTAACAGATTCAGTCTCCCATCACCAGGCACCGTTTGAGGAATTAAAGCAGGCATTAAGAAAATACTTTGGTCAGATATAATGACACTTCGACAATGTAAATATTTTAAACTGCTAAAAAGTATTAATAATGTACTGCCCCTTCTGAAAAGGGCTCAGAGACACCACAACATGGATGTTTCATTTTTAAGCAGGTAGCACCAGGTCAATAAACATGAACTCTTAGTAGTGAGAAGGTGGTCTGTAGGAGCCCTGGTGTGTCTCTCTGTCTGGGGCATGTAGAGCTGGGAAAGGCTGAAGGAGGTGCAGAAGAGAACCTTTTTGCCTAAGTTTCTCCCCACCAGTGGAGGTCCTTCTGCAGCCTGTCTCACCGACGCCACCAGGATCTCAATGACCACAGCCTCCTCATCAATGCTCAGTGCTGTGGAGCGTGGCCATCCACACACACACACACATGCATACACACACCCAGCAGCCAGAGGAGAAGGAAAACACTGTTACATGGGCTCTTAGCGAGTGTGGCGTGATGCGAGAGGAGGTACTAGCCTTGGTCCTGTGCAGAGGTCTTGTGTGTGAGCAGGGAGGTGAGAGAAGCCCAGTCCTTCAGCAGTGCACTGCCACAGTCCCACAGACTGTCCACCAGATACAGTACATGCTGGTGCAGCTGCAGCATGGAAGCAAGAGCATACACACACACACGCCACACACACACAGACACACACACACACACATACACACCACACACACACACCACACATATCCATGCATGCAAAAACACAAAAACACATGCATGCACACAAACACACATGCACACACACAATGCAGACATATACAGTATTAACATAAATTCTTTCTGGATGTCAATGGACTCTGTGGACACATGGCGATCAGGTTCTGTTCTAATCTGTCGTAGCTTCTCCCTAGACCAATTCTCTGGTTGGGAGGTGAAGTCTAGACATGTATATATATATATATATATCTCCAGACAGTAGCTGTGGAAACTGTATCTAGTAGAAATACCATATCAATGCAGGAACTGTCCCAGAAACAATGCAGACGTGTTACCCTGAACAACACACTGATGCACTTGCAGTGTAAAGGCTTTGACTCTTCTCTCATGCACTACCTGGTTCTGAGTGTAGAAGCGGGTGAGGGCTCGGACCCTGGCCAGGGTCAGCGCTCCTCTCCTGACCTCCTCTGTCACCTCGTCTGTGAGCTCAGGCACAGAGGGGTTATGGAGGAGCCTGAGAGAACATCGAAAAAGTGTCTATGAGCAGAAATCACTCTTAATGCAACTTATTACGTACAATTACAGAAAAACACAAACATCAATGATAAATATACTACTATTTCATTTAAATGCAATGGAAATCATATATGGGCCCAGCATAGGATACTGTAAAAAATGTTTCTGGATAGTTGTCAAATTATAGAGGCTTTTACAGCTGCATTTACTTTATATAGAGGAACTCTCCAGCAGTGGCTGCGAGAGGCCGATGAGAGGAGAAAACGAACTTCAGCATGTGCTCATGGTCATCCTGGCTCAGTGCCTCATCACATGACCTGCCAAAGCGGAGGGCAAGACAGTCGGAAGGCGATAAGCACCAGTCGCCAGGGCAACCGTACAACAAAACAGAGCAGTTTGAGCACAGCTGGGCTGTGAGAGCGGCGCGGAGAGAGAGGGAGCCTCACTGGGAGATGATCGTCAGCAGCTTCAGGGTCTGGACTGCTACCTCGTGGTCCTTATCCAGTGTCATGGAGACGATTCTCTCCTGCAGACAAAAAATAACCAACCCTCAGTCCCTCTTGCAAACCAATAGGCTGCATCCTCTAAACACCTTAACTACCCTCTCTGAGAGCAATCATGTGTGAAAGTACACAATTTATCCATGTTAGGACTGCTCTTCAGTACTTAATGGTGTCTTAAACCTGAACTGTGCCAATCTGCTGGCCGCTGAAGACTATCTGGGTAAGAGCAGTGGTGCGCTGGTGACTAGCTCCTGAAGTACATTCCAGACCCTTTAGATACACCTGAGGGGCTTCACTAGCTGTCAGTAAACCTGCCAGCCCACTGGAGCCACCACTCACTCTTGTTCGTGCACAACCTTCTACACGGGCTGAAACTTTTGACTTACTTTGACGCAGTTTGAGAGAATATACCGAATGGTTTCTACCACGAGTTGGAACCATCCCACCTCCCGTGCTGTTTACTTGGACCGGGTTAAAGGACAGTGGCCCACTGGAAGGGAAGCACATTTGTGTGCAAACAAATGCCTAACCATTTGGGAACCATAAAAAGCATGTAGTACCTTAAATCTGCTGGTGAAAAGGTCCATTTTGGAGCTGAGCTGAACATCCTGATAAAGTCCCTGAAGACCCAACACACACTTCAAACGTACATCAGGTTGCTGTGAAACCAGTAAAAGAAATCACTCTGCCACGCCCTCAAAAAAAGCCCATGTACACATGAAAAGTTGGTTTGAAAATACAATAGTTACACATATGACACTAGAAAGGCTGCTGAAATGCAAGATGCATGTATTAACTCACTGAATGTGTGTTCATCCAAAACAAAAGAAAAGCCTAAACCACCCACAAAAGATGAACCTGAAGCACCAAACCAGCAAAGCACCCAAACCCAATATTTATTATATGAGAGTAACTAGTTAGGACGCACCTTATCAAACATCATCCATCCTACATATTTCAGGTAGGTGTCATTCAGAAACACCGTACTGTACAGTTTCATCCATATGGTCAGTTCCTCCATACAGATTGACCTGATCTCAGGTATCACATCTCTGTCGATTCGAGCAGAAGCAAAAATAAATAAATCAATCAATAAATATGTCGAAGTTGTACAGGAGGGGAGGAAAAAAATGATAAGAACAGATGGAAACAACCAATGATGAAGTCACCTGTATCTTTTGAGAAATACACCCTTAAAAATGGCATCCATCATGTCTTCTGTTTCGAGCTTTCTGTCCTGCAACTGAAAAATCAGCAAAGAGCACCTGAGTTCAGGAACAGCTTTCACCATCTCCAGTTCAGGAACAGCTTTCACCATCTCCAGCTCAGGAACAGTTCACAAACTGTTAATGACTAATCAGTAGAAGCTTGTAATACATCTGCTCCTGCAAAAAGGAAGTAAAATAACTCATCAAATCAAGGAAAGCAGGTTCAAGGTTCATGCCACCCCCACCTCAGTAATCTTCCTCTGGATCTTCTCCAGTCGTGGCGAGGCTCGTTTGCTGGAGGCCTTGGCCATCTCCACCTCGTACAGCCTCTGGCTGTTCTCCACGCCGACACTCAGGCTGAGGGCCACGTTCACCAGGGCACTGAGCAGCTTCACTGCTGCAGGCGGCCACAGAGAGGAGCACAGGGGGCAACAGCATCAACGGCGAGGACCAGCGTGGCGAGGACCAGCGTGGAGAGGACCAGTCCTCCATCATCGCTGTGGGCCCAGGTGCTGTGGCGGTGAGGGCGTCAGTTACCTGCCAGCGTGCAGGTGTGCCTGAAGGCTCGCACGCACGACGCCGAGAGCTCGGTCAGCAGGGAGATGAGGGTGTTCAGGAGGTAGCTGTCGAAGATGACGTTGTATTGGCACTGAGAGACGAGCACCTGGACAAACTCGCAGAAGTGCACCCGAAACTTCTTCCAGTACAGGCCAGACATCACAAGAGGATATTCACCACTGTCCTGGGAAAGTCAGGATCGAAAGGGTAGGCGTTTAGCATTCTCCTGTACGTTCGAGAACACCATGGTCTAAGAAAGACGGTCAGGTTTACACCAACCATGTCTATGGGCCACGTGACAGTGAGAATCCATGGAAATGCCAGGAATTTCTTGTACTGTAAACCTGAGCTCTGTATTTTGAGATACAAAGAGTTGTCACACTTCACAAAGCACAAAGAAACATAAAAGCAACACAAGAATTTTGAGGGTTTTGGGGGAAGTAGAAACCTCATCCAGGTCCTCCACCATCTTGCTCATAACATCACCATCTTCCTTGCTCTGAAACATCTCAGCAGTTACTACACCTAGAGAAGGTAGCATTTAAACCCAACAAGTAAGATAATTAGGAAAGTGATTAAAACTATTATTATTATTCATTAATAATAAAATTATTATTATTATTATTAATTATCATTCAATGTTTGCCTTTGCATCCTGAACACTGGATGAAGAAGCTGATGAGGTCAAGCAGGGCTGGTTCTCTGTCCATTATATAAGCTTCGATCCAATCATCCACCACTGCCTTCGGACGGTGTTCAGAATAGACAAAAAAAAAACTTCGATCAGACTTCAATCAGCCTCCAAACCCTCTGTCTCCAGCAAAAGAAATTACACAACTGGTACTCAACCTATCAAAGAAATATTCCAACCTGAATAACCTCAAAACGGAAAAGTGCTTTTGTCTGAGGTGGATCGCGCGTGCATACCTGCATTGCACTGCTCCCCAAGGCGACCACCTCAAACAAGGTGACAGCCTCCACGTCTCTGTTTTTGTCCTGTTCATTCTCTGGCCGGGTCTTGAAGTGCTTCCGCTTAGCATTCTCTGAGCCATCTCTGGCTTTTCTCTTTCCTCTCTAGACGTTTAGATGTAGTTATTTTTTAAATAAAAATTACGTTAAAAGTAAAAATACAATTCGCCACAAGGGGGCACTCTAAATATTTAAATAACGTTGGTGCTTCAGTCACAGCGTGTCCTTGTTAAAGTAGTTTTCTCATTAGATGGAGGAAACCACACGTCAAATTAAACGGAAGAGATAATGTAACATCGTTTCTTACCACATTCTTCTGTCTATTTTCATTCCTCGCACCAGAGGTCTGATTCACAGATGTACCAGAAGAAACGTCTACAACGGAGTTCTCTCTTCAAAAATGGTTCATACATTATTGTTAATTACTGTTAGTCAGTGCAGAGGTCACTGTGTCACCTGCAGGCTATAACAAAGTGTCTGTCTTACTTTTGCACTGATCTGGACAGTAATGTTGGTTCAGCTATCATCTCTTCTCACATCATTTTGTGGAACAGGTTTGTGATTTTCAAGTTTTTATTTACTGCAAAAAAAAGTATTAAGCAGTCACGACAGGTTTTTTTTTAATAATACCGTTTCAGCTTCATAGTTTATTTTATGCTATAACTCTGGACTACTTATATAACAATTATGTTACATTGTAACTGGTGTGAGGGACTTGTTACATTGTTACAATTATGTTACATTATAACTGATGTGTGGACTTGTTACATTGTTACAATTATGTTACATTATAACTGGTATGAGGGAGGACGTTGTTACATTGTTCCACAGTAATCTACAGGCTGTTACATTCACTATATGGCCAAATGTATGTAGACACCTAGTCACGAGTATCATCACCCAGGATAATGCTTGTTTGATATCCTATTCTAATACTATGGTCACTAACGTGCACAGCGATTTTAACCTGTACGCAGCTGCTCGGACATGACAGCTCATTTCATTAAGCTCCTGACCCACAGTTCTTGTTCCGAAGCTGCTTGAGCCTGATAGGCGACTTTTTACGTGCTGTACGCTTTATCACAGCAAATCTACGTTTTTTAACGACTTCGTGGTTAAAATGCTGCTGTTACTAGACGCTGTTCCTAGACTCTTCGGTTTCACAATAACAGCACTTACAGTTAACCTAGGCAGCAATTTCACGATCTGACTTGTACCAAAGGTGTCATCCACTGACAGAGCCGCTTTAAAGATAGCCGAGCCCTGTGACTCTGCTCTTGACATTATAACCCTGGTAGCAATGGGTGTGGCTGAAACACCTGAACTAAAAAAAAACTAGGAGGGATGTCCACATTCTTTTGGTCATATAGTGTACATCGTGAAATCGGACTATAAAGCGCCGGCTCATACTTACATAGAAAAGAATACCATAACCTTGATAGCTGTGAAAATCCAGTGCGAGACTACACTGGGATTTTTTTGGATTTGTTGTGTGACTCGGCTACTGCTAGTAAACACAGAGATAAAAAAAAAAAGATCTGACACAAAGAAAACCGGTCATCAAAATAAACATCTAATCACGGACCATTGGTTAGATTTATGTACGTAAAACGAAACCTAAAAGTTGATTGGATATTGCTAGCATCAATCAGGATTTGCTTCTTCCTTATATTCTGAGGTCTCGATGTTCTTTCCAAAAACAACAGACCACCGTCGCGGTATTGGGTCTTCACCAAGCATATTCACCAGAACCAGAAGAGAAGCATTGCTAGCGCATTAAGATGCTCTCGGGTGAAACTACCCTGAAGTTTAACGCTGAAAATATTCGACTGAATGGTTATGGGTTATCCTGCCGCTACTGGCAAACGTTTCATTATCTCGATTTCAATCGTTAAGCCATTTTTTTAAATGTCTATTCAGTCAGCATATACAAATCGAGGTTCAACATAGTGGTGCTCTTACCAGTGGAAGACGACACTGGGATTCAAGAAAGTATGATAAATAATATAAGACTAGATACGCGGCTGCTGTAGTGCGCCATCCGGTGGGCCTCTTATGTTTGAACAAAGCTATTACGTGCCGTACGTAAAGACGTCACTCTGTGAAAGTGTATAACCACGACTATTTCATCACGCTGTCAAATTATATTCAAAGCATATCAAATGTATAATTTCATAATTTATGAGAAATCATTCATGTTTATTTAATCAAAGATGGAAGTAGCAGAGAGTGCAGCTCAGTTGTAAAGTACAAACCTTTAAACGTATTCCAAGTGAGATCACTGAATACTGTAGCACCATGAGCTATATAGTATAACCAAATGGAAGTAAATAAAGATATTCAGTAGTAAACATTAATCATGCTTACATTCTTATACATTCTACTTTGTGCTACTCTTGATTTATTTGAGGTTTCTGCTTTACTTCATTTTGATGGTGGATGCACCTTTGCAGAGCCTGGTCCTCTAAACACCCATCTTTTCTTGTTCAGTGCACTTAATTAGTTGTTTGACACGAAACCAGTAATATTTGCGTATCAACCCACAGTGATGGTTGTGGTCTGCTCGTTCATCAGGTGAACACATTACTGTTTGGGCCATTGTAGTGGTTTACTTCTAAAATGCCACCAGTCGACTGCAAACATTGGCACTACAGATGAATGCTGTTGTGTCAGGACAACTTGGAGATGAAGGATGTTACTGGGCTGAGTTCCTCAGTGAGTTCCCCAGTGACTGAAGACACTGTTGATATTATGTTGTGTGTTAAGTGTGACACCCTGTAAAGGTAAAAAATAATTACCTGTAAAGAACAGCAACTTATTGAAGCAGTAATAACAGAGCATCATGAATTAAAGAGTGTTTCTGGTGACACAAATAGACAATGCATGGGATCCCATGGCAATGATTTTAATACACTTACCAGCTGAGGTAATGTGCTGGTAACTGAGGTTCTTGCTCAGACCCTTCCTCTGTTATCAAAGATATCTTCATCTGCTTAAAGTTAGCTTCAATGTCATTTGTTATACTGGATAGTGGTAGAGTATCTCTGAGAGAGATCAGCACTTGCTGTAACAACAACAAAACGTTGTGCAAATAAGGTTCATGCAGAACCTAAGAGCACAAAAGATACATGCAACATCCAGACATTACTGGAAGTCTGACTAGTGAAATGAAAAGCTGATTAAAGTGATACATACACAAATAGCTTTTTCTTACATTTACAGCATTGCATTCATGAAAAATAAAGCGTGACCAACTGAAATAAAAAAACGTAATGTGATTAACTAACAAGACTAATGACAACCAGCTGCATGGCCCACAGATGGACATCTGAACTCACGTATATGACAGCAAGTTGATGAGGGATGTATTTGTGGCTTCCTAAGTGCTTCACATCATCTTCCAGCTGCTCACTCAGAACCAGCAGCTGATTCAGCCTCCCGTGGTAAGGGAAGTACCCTGCGGCCATGACTACAGTGGGTAACGAAGCCTCAGGACACAAAAAAATGCTTTTCCTGATGGGAAAAACCCTATGTGTTTTTTTTTATTCCTAGATACTGGAGCTAAAGCAGCCCCTCACCATCCAGTGGTGGTGTCTCCAGCATGTCCACAGGTCTGTTGTAGATAATGTAAACTTCTACTCGAGGGAACATGACAGACAGTCCCGCGATGTCCAGATAGTCCTGGTGGAAAAGGGCTTTTATTCCAAACATCTGGCAATTTTTCCATTCTTTTAAATCGACTAAAAAATTACCTCCAAGAGGGGTGTCGGTTTAGGCAGGTGTTCGAGATACTGGTTCATTTGATCTATAATTTCGGCACCTGTGCGCATGGTATCAGAAATATAGCATATTTACAATTAGATATATTTATCAACTGCAATGCCAATATTTCTAAATGCTACCAATCACAGGAGGCTGATGGTGTGACACTTACCTTGTTTTTGGAAAGAATCCGATTCTTCAGGACTCCTGTCTTGCTTTAGCTGGCCCTGAAACTAACACAGGGAGGTAAGAATGCGCCGACGCTGCAGACGAGCTGCTATTGTCTTGTGTCCGACTGCTAGCTGGTTTACCTGGTAGACCTGCGCTCTAATGAGGAGGTCAAGCTGACTGCAAAGACAGAGCATCTCAAGTGCCACCTGCTCAGGGCTCAGGTGGACAGGAACCAGGGGCTTTTTCAGGTACAGTTCAACTGGACGCACAGAAAAATATGCTCGGGTGACCAGCATCAACGCGACGTACGATTTAGCGTTGAACTTCTACAAGTGCGAGACATCATCAAATCATGTCTGCCAGCTGTCTAATTAGAGTAACACGACACAAGCTCTACAGACAGAAACTAGATCAAACATAGTCGAGAGAGATAAACACGTACCTTTGAAAGTCACATTGTAACCACACGGCTGGCAGAGCGGTTCTGTTAAACTGACAGCTGACATTGTTGGAACTGCGACAAAATCGTGCTGTAATGGTTTTGTTCTATTTGCAAGAGGTTCTCATGCGCATCTCTCGGTTGCAAACATTTTCCGTGGCTGTTATCTTCTGCTCGACTTATTTTTGCTCTCTGATGCAACTGATGCGCATCGTTTCCCAATGTAACCTATTTTACACACTAACCTACATTTTACTATATCACGTCATCCTCATCCAATCTACGAGAACATACGAGAATCACGGTTTTCGAAATCCCACCGAACTGTATGACGTAATCGCCTAAACACAAACAATTTTGTATTTTCCAGTGCATCTAATAGAAATTTTGGTCGTTTAGGAACACTGAACAAAACTTACCAAGCGAAAAGACAGAATACAATCAGGATTTAAACAGGAATCCATGTAATGTTCATTCACGAGGTGCTTAATGGGAATGTCTAATAATAACTATGGTGTAATAATATTATTATTTCTATTAGATAGATAGATAGATAGATAGATAGATAGATAGATAGATAGATAGATACTTTATTGATCCCAGGGGGAAATTCTTGAAATTATTATTATTATTATTATGATTATTATTATTATTAATAATAATATTGTTAATAATATAATAATTATTATATTATTATTATTGTTGTTGTTGTTGTTGTTGTTGTTGTGCTAGTATATGATTTTACTGCTAAACAAACAATATATTCCTACATTGCTGAATGCAAACCCACATGTCTGCAAAACAATTCACAGCTTATTGAACTCAATAACCAGAAATGTATGTATAACCAGATATGTATATTAATATGTATGTATACATAGCTGAGAAATACACATAACGTTTTCAAATGTTTATTAAACAGAAGGAAGTAATAAAAACGGAAAGAAGTAAAGGCTAATTTTATTACAATACAACAAACAACACAAAATGTAAACTATAACAATAGGTTTATTAAATTATTGACAGCTGTTTGAATGAAGAGCGTGCGTGATGGCAGCTGTTTGATTTGATTTGATTTGATTTATTTATTTATATGACAGGGACAATACACATTAATCAACATCATTATTTCATAATGTAAATGTGCCAGAATTAGCCAGATGGCTAATTTTCATCTGCTGTCCCTGGGCAGGTTGATGTTCTAAAGGGAACAGTCTTACACAGTAGAAATAATTAATAAAAAAACACAAGCTGCATAAATACAGTATAAAACAAAATCAACCATTAAGCTGTTTGAATGAAGAACACGCACGATGGCAGCTGTTTGAATGAAGAACACGCACGATGGCAGCTGTTTGAATGAAGAACACGCACGATGGCAGCTGTTTAAATGAAGAGCACTTAGCTCTTTTTGTGACGCTCTAATAGATTGGCATAGTGTATTTTACATCTTATCCTGTGTAAAAGCACATAATACATAATAATACACTTACAATATATATACTTAACCAACAAACCAATAACCAACAAACCCAAAGTCTGTATTTTCTTTGTGTATATTAGCAGGATTTATTCCTTAGAGATGACAAAGGACTTTTGTAAGTCACTCGTCACTCTAGATAAGAGCGTCTGCTGTGCCCACGTACAATAAAATTATATACTGTATATATATTATATACATGTGTACCTACACACAAATAAACATTAAATGATGTTAATTATGGTCTAATGTCCACATCCTAAGTCTTTAAGGTTAGCTTCTAAAGATTTTCAAAGGGTCCCCATTTTAGGTAAAACGTTTTTATTGATCCCTTAGATGTAAACTTGGTCTTTTCAACTTTGAAAAGCATCGCATCTTCCAGCCAGATAGCAGAAGACGTCCATGTTTGTAAGTGTCCTATGGGCTAAAAGGGTTGTGAAAGCAATGATCTCAGATTGTCTCTTATCTAAGTTCAAGGACCTGTCAACCATCCCAAAGATGACCATAACTGGGCAAGGAGCCAATGTCTCCTTGAACACTTCACTTAAAGTTTTAAAAACCGTTGCCCAGTATGTGACAAGTTGAGGACAAGACCAAAAGGAATGGACCAACTTGGCTGGCCAGAGGGAACTACTGTCACAACTAGCATCAAGCCCTGGATGAATGGCAGCTAACATGGCTTTACGTAAATGGATCCTGTGTAGAACTTTGCATTGTATGAGCTCCACTCTGGTGCATGATGATGAGGAATGAACCCTGTAAAGTGCATTTTCTCAATTTTTCGATAAATCCATGCCAAGATCCTCCTCCCACCTGGCTTTTATCTTATTTAAACTCTGGTCTTCCAATGACATCAGTTGTGAGTATAATGTAGATTAGTTAGTTATAACAGTGAGTGTGAGCTTTTCACATGCTATAACCACTGTTACATTTGGAAATGATTGACATTTTTTTAGTGAAGAATCTATAAATAAAAAAATAAAAAATAATTATTTGGGAGGCTGTGTTTTCTACGCAGATTGTCAAAACAGTCAAATACATTCTTTGTGTATATTGTCCAAAGGTTGAGTCAAGAATGGAGGAGTGATTTTTATACAGTTAGGTCCATATATATTTGGACACTGACACAAATTTAGTTTTTTGCTTTAGTTCCTCACATTTTTATGCAATCTTTTTGTTCAACCTACTGAATTAAAGCTGAAAGTCTGAACTTCAATTGTATCTGAACTGTCTCTGTCCAAATATTTACGGACCTAACTGTATATTGGGCCCTGAGCTGAGGCTGTGGTGAACTTTTTAAGGGTGGTGAGCACTACTGAGTTGGACGTAAACTGTGAAGTCTTCAAAGGCAGGGAGGAATAAATTAGGGATGAAAAATGGCAAGACTGTATCTCAAAATGGGGCCAAAATCATATCTGGTTGGTGAAGGCAGTTTAATATCTTGGATAAACCCACCGACACCATGGGTTCTCTGAGGAACATGCTTAATTACCCCAAACAGAGAGAACACATTTTTCTGTACTATTTGAACTTTCATTCTTCTCTCCAGACATCCTCTGATTTTATAACTGCCACAATTTTCAAGCTATAGCCATCAAATTGGTGAAAGGACTCAACAAATGAACTCCACACACCAAACTGGTGAAAGGACTCAACAAATGAACTCCACACACCAAACTGGTGAAAGGACTCAACAAATGAACTCCACACACCAAACTGGTGAAAGGACCCAACAAAGGAACTCCACACACCAAACTGGTGAAAGGACTCAACAAATGAACTCCACACACCAAACTGGTGAATGGACTCAACAAATGAACTCCACACACCAAACTGGTGAAAGGACTCAACAAATAAACTCCACACACCAAACTGGTGAAAGGACTCAACAAATGAACTCCACACACCAAAGTGCATTTCATACTGACTGCACTCATCTGTCCACCCTTTTTTTCATTTATCCCTTCATCCTCCCACATCACTAATTGGCTATAGAGTAGTTAAGGTTAAAGGGGTTTTAGCTGCTGTGGGGGTAGAAATTGAGGGGTAGTTGAGGCTATGGGGTTATTTAACTTAGTTGAAGAGTTTTTTAGCTTTATGTTGGTGAAGCAGCTAAAATGAATAAAAGGCTGTTTTAACAATGATAACCCAATAAATACTGTTAAATGATTTACCACCATTTAAACATATAAAATGTAATTTGCTGTGAGACAGTAGAGGCTGTGGGATTATTTAGTTGTTGTGGACATTTTCACTGTGCAGTTTTTGTCATAGAACCAACAAATTCAGCACAAAAGTAGTTCCCAAATGGTGTTTGTGCTTTCTGGACAAAGAGAAATTACAGTTTTTGCATGAGAGCCTGGAAATGTGGAATTTTTTTTCCATAGGAATGAATGCCAGAATGTTCATAAATGTGAGATGCCATGTCGTCACCATAGGCCAGTCTCAGGACACACAGAGCCTCTCCCTCATTCCCTCACAACAGCTGAACTACCTCTCAGCCCAAACTGCCCCATGTCCAAAATTGCCCAATACTCCTAAACAATTACCACCTTCCCAACAGCAAATTACATCTGAACCTCAATTAACCCACCTAACAGCCTTCAACCACAACTACCCAAACAGCTAAATCCACCCCACCTCAACAATTCTACTGCTGTTCACCCCTCTACCAAAATTATCCTCCATAGCCAAATAGCACTCAAACAAAAAATCCTTTCATCTGCAACCATCTTAAAGCAAATTAGCCCTATAGAGAAAAATACTCAACTACCAAGATACAGCTACCCAGTCAATGTTCATCTTTCAATCACACAACAGCTAAATGATCTCAGCCTGAACTCACTGCCAGGGGATGAACGAACGGTGCCAGTTTGTGATCCAGTGCTGTAATGTTGGAGACAAACGTTACAATGTAATGTTGCTCACCAACCAGTCTCACTATTGCTACTGAAACTTTGCACCACCACCAAAAGGCCTTTGGATATAGAATAACGTAATAAAACAAACTAGCTGGGCTGCCTGATCCATAGAGGATGGGTTTCCTTCCGAGTCTTGGTCCTCTCAAGGTTTATTCCCATCCCGTCACCCTTGGCTTGATCATTAGAGCTCTGGACCATACAACTGTACAGCTGCTTTGAGACGTAGTTTACAAAAAGTGCTATTTAAATAAAAAACTTATACACCACAATTAATTACATTTCTTTTTACATTAAACAGTTTAACATCATTTAACAGTATTTCAAGATTTAACATTATTTGTTGGGTTATCCATGTCAATTTTTAATCAGCATCTTTAAGCCAAAATAAAGTTTGTTCACCAACTAGCACTGTTAATTAAATTAGAACGCTTTTATTTTGACATGGTGATGAGCCATGGACACTTTTAAACTGTTGTACCCCAGTCCACAGCGCGTCCATTTGCATGACCGTTTCCCTTCACTCCAGGTTGAGATTTTTCAAAGTACCCTGAAAACGAAGCATTCATTTGTGGAGACCAGCATGAAAACAATGGACTTAAAACAATACCTGCTTAACAACATACAGCAAGAACATATTTAGAAAGTCTGTCACAATCATAACAGTATTCAGTAAGACAGATTTAATGAAAGAGGTCAAAGTTATTACATTAATAAAACATTAAATAGTGTCATAATAAAGAATACATCCCCAATGTCCACACAGTATTGATGATATCTTGCATTATAAAAATGAATAGTTTGGTTTTTTTCCCCCAAAATGCTTATTTTTTTAAGGCAGACATTAAAATAAAAATAAAAAACATTTACAGTTGAAGGTAAACAAACCTATTTTTGTATTTTGAAACCTTTATTTAGGAAGTGCACTGAAACAAAAATAAATCATCCTTTCTTCTTGATCATGTCCTGAATTGATAGTAGTATGTATGGTATATTCTCAAGCAACATGTTCACATGTCCCGTCCTTCATTCAGTTACATACGTTCTTTTTATGAAACAGAACCCATGAGAGAAATCCATAATTTTCTTCTCTCCCTTTGACAGAAGTTTGTACACCTGAAGAAATGTTCATTCGCTGTAGCTGAGAACCAGCAATCTCCTTACAGCAAGCCAAGGCTGAATGTTCTCATCTCAGTCTGTAGAAGCTGAATTGAGATCTTTTATGGCCGCCCACCAGGGTTCAGAGTGAGATTAGCCATGAGTTCATGAATTGAGGCAAATATTGTACATTCTCCTAAAAGAGAAGATTTCTGCATTATAAACTTGACTCTGCACACCAATTAATTAATTTATTACAGAAACACAAAAAGTACAACGGAGGCTGACACTGGAGGAGGGAGCGAGCTGGAGTGCTTACCTGGCCGGGCTGGATGGTGCTGCTCGTTAAACCTCCGGAGGATGCTGCTGACCATGAGAGCGGCGGCCCCGGAGGAGCTGTGTTGCCGTGGGATATCAGCCTGTTGTGTCAGACCTGTAGCCATGTCGTACACAATGGGCACTATGATGTTGATTGGCTCCTGCGGTCCTGGGAGCCTCTGGGTCAGCTGGAGCTGTGGACCAATGACTCCGTTATTAACTTGTGCGTTTCAGTGTAGAACGACACTAGCGATTTAATTGGTTCCTTCCAGGCTCTAAACATGAAGCAACACTTACATATGCTGCTTTTCCTTCTCCTGTTTTGGGAATGGAAGCTTCAGAGCATTGAAGGATGGTTTTATGCGAATGTACTTACAAAGAAAAGCATCTTGGTCTTGAGCACTACAGCGATGGTTCCTGGAGGAGCGATGGGAGGAGCACTGGGTGGTATGGTGAGGCAGAACTGCACGTTCCACTTCAACTGGGCAGCCTGGTCAGGGAACTGCAGGGGCAGAATTGAAAAAGTGTGTGTATACACACAGACACAGAGACAGACAGTCGAACAGACAGATGGTCAGAGAGACGGACACACACTCACACTCACACAAGACATACACCTTCACGCATGCTTTTACTAACCAACTCAAGCTTCATAATGCGGACGCAGTCTCTGAGAATGTTGGTCGGAGCACCCAGCAGCTTTGTAAAAGCATTTAGTGTGTTGTACTTGAACGGTGGACCTGCGACCTAAAACCAGAAAAGAGCATAAAATCAAAAAACTCTATTTATGTAGCTGTTTGAAACTTAAATTATGTTCTAAATCACAACTGCAGAACATGGAGGTGTCATGGTTCTCTGGAACGTATAACTTCTGATATATATAAAAAAAAAAAGCTTTTGAATATTTTTGACACCAAATAAATTAGGTTAATATATTTGTTTCCAGCCATCTGGACTACAAATGTTTGAAGAGGCAAGTGTACAGCTGGTGCCGTCAGCTCAAAAAAACCCTTCGTTTACCCTAGTCTCAAAGAACTTCTCCAGAACTTGCAGCTCATCTTGTGACCAGGGTCCGGTGTTCTCTGGTGTGACCTTCAGCTGCAGAGTCTGGTAGCTCTTTGGGTTGAGAGCCACCCGGCACTTCAGCACGTCGGTCTTGAACATGATGACCCCTGGCTCGTTGGAGTTCACGATGGTGAGCTGAGATAAGGAAGGAGTCCCCGCCGTTAGAGGAGGGATTAGTACAGAGACAAGAACATATGGAGGAACTCATTCCACACCCAGATGAAGCATGGCAGGGCGTCACATGGAAAAGAGCTTCAGAAAGATAAAATGTGACTCACAGAATATAACAGGGCTGCTTTTGAAACAAAAGTACCCATGACATCTCAGATTCCTGTCTAAGAGTTGGCAGCAGCCAACAACCAGCCTAACTAGATGACATTAAGCTCATTATTGACATGTTTCATGGAAATGTTTATCAATTTCATTTTCAAAGCAATAAAAAAAAATATATGAGGTACTGTAGAAGCAATTCCACAGTTTAATAAGGCATGTTAAACTTCTTGTTTACTACTGGCCTGTTTAGGTTAGTTCAACATGTAAACTTCAGAAAAATGTAATTTACCTTTAAGTGATCAATAGGATATCTCCATATTTACCAACAGTATGTATACATTTAGAGTTTGCTACATGTTATAACGCGTTATAGAGCTGTGCAAACATGACTTGAGTCAATCTGCCAGTACATGGAATCGAACATTCATATACCTCCTTATTGAAACCATAATCATCAAATGCTCCAGGCATAGGAGTATTGCGGGATATTACTTTGTCATATTTTAAGACCTATTTGCATTTAAAACTGACATTTAAATTAGCAAGCTGAGTATCATGAGATCCACTCACGTTAGACTCCAGCTGGATGATCCTCTGCAGGTGCCTCCTCATGATGACCGAACCCAGGAAGCGCTCCAGCGGAGAGCACAGGTAGCTGCCGGCCAACCCCGGCACCAGACACATGGTGGGAGAGGGCAGCAGTAGCACGTGCAAGGCATTGTGGGTAAGGATGGTGGGAATGGAGGCGGCCCAGGAGCGCTGAGGTAGCTTGCGGGGTGGAGGCATGCTGGTCGGCATCACCTGGGAACCTAGACGTGTGCAAACGCATGCACGCCACCTCAGGTGAATTGCCATGGCAACACCGTTCGATACTAATCGACTGAACTCCAGATCAGTATGAAGCACTGACTTTACCGGCTTTATCATCGCTGGTGATAAAGATTCATACAGAATGAAAAACATAAAAGCATTTGAACGAACCAGGTTCGTCGCTGGCTTGAATGAACCGTGTGTGACTACTCACTGGGTCCAGCACGAGGAGAGTGAGAGGCATCCGGGATTGGGGAGTGGAGAGAGGGGTTGCCGGGTGACATGCCGTGGATACGAGGGGAGGGGCCAGAGACCTGTGGAGAGCCAGGCCACGTGCCTGCCCTCTGGCTAGGAGACACCATGGGGTACGGTGAACTGGGGTCCAGAGTACCTGCAACACACAGATGGAGCAAGATGTGACCTGAATGATCCAACCACCAAACACCATTTTATTTATCATCATCATGGACTACTGGTGCAAAAAAAA
>JAOYMR010000023.1:6235109-6254968 GCA_025802075.1 Tenebrosternarchus preto
GTAGGAGTCTTGCCTAAGGACTCTTATTAGCATAGAAGACTTGCCGAGATAGGGATTGACAACCCCAGCCCCACCAGGAGAGGAAGCAGAGGAAGTTACCCACTACACCACACGAACCTTCAGCCCAGGGGCAGGATAGAAGCCCTCTACAATCTTGGTGTTATCGAAGAGGCTGTAGGCACCATCGCGGATGGCCACTACGCCCCTGCTTCGGCAGTAGATGTCGATGCAGTACATGTTGCGAAAAGCCAGGCGGATGTGGGTGGGGGACTGGGGCAGGATGGAGAAACACTGGTAGGCCGTGTTAGTCCTCTGGGTCAGACCCAGCATGGGGACAGTGGGCAACTTGTTGATGGCATTTAAAGGCGCCTGTGTGTCTGACAGCACCTGTGAAACACGATAGAAAGAAAAACACCTGGAGTTTAACACCACATTAAACGTTCAAACATTCTATCGAAGTGTTTTAAAATAATACTGCCAGCGATCACTGGAGCTAGGCACGCCAGCGGAATAGTTAACATACCAAACTGATTAGTCCGATCTATAACCGCAGTCCACACAAAACTCTAGAAAAAACTACTTTATCCCAGGAGGAATATCAATACGGACCTGTAGGAGCTGCACCACATTTGGGGTTTTGTTGAACATCTCCTGCAGCTGGTGAAGGATGATATTATGGCAGTTGCTGCAGCCTGAGTTGGGCCCAACCGTGCCCAAGGCGAGGTGAAAACGCTGGTTCACCGAGTTCCACTGGATCGTCACCTTCAGAGGAAATGTCACGCACAGCATCACAGGCAGCTCAGCCATGCAGCAGACACAGCAAATGGCTGCCATACCAACGTCCCCCAGCCAAGTCACCAGTAACACCGTGTAAGGAGATACTGCTCATCTCTGTACTTACAGAGCTGCCTTTGGTGTTGCCGTAACACAGAACCAGCTTCCGGTAATTATACAGCCGTATTTCAGAGAATAATACCAGATAGGAGGGCATTTCTGCAAAAATGAGATGGAGATAAATCGACGTTAATTAGGTTGAGAGGTTATGTCCACACTGAAACAGTGTTGATCACAAATAATAAGCCTCATCTACACAGATCGCTGTATCCTGACGATCCACAACATATGATTAGATATACTGTCCACAGAGCAGTTATGCCCGAAACAGAGGTTCTCACCAGGCAGGGTGCGGGAGAACTCCAGCACGCACTCATACAGCTGACTGATGCTGCTCCAATCATTGAGGAACATCTCCACCACCTTCCTCCCTCCCACAGGCTCCGACAACGGGTTCTCGTAGGTCAGGTAGACGTGCCGCGTGGAGGCTGCACAAATGCACACACTCCATCAACCGTCTGACCCACGCCCTGCCCCCACCCACGCCCTGCCCCCACCCCCGCCGTTACTCGATCACAATGTGACAAACGTCCCTTTCTAATATGCATGAGCCGGCGTTAAAGGAGGAGGGTGATCTCACCCTGCTCTTTGTTCGAGGTGCTGTTGAGGGGACAGTTGGCAAAGACCAGCTCTGCCACCCACGTGCGGTTGCTGCGACCCTGTAGTCTGAAGGTACAGTCCAGCAGGGAGCGCTCCAGAGCCTTCCGCGTCTCCCTGCCCACGCCTTTAGCAGGCGGGACCCTGGGGTAGTAACAGGAGAGAGTAGCAGGCTGGAAGGGACTCGATTTACCAAACACTAAATATGTAAATCTCCGGAATCTCGGGTTCTGTGTAACCCGAGATTCAGATCAGGTTATACAGAACCCTGTGAGCCAGCGAGTGCATTTGTTTTTGGACACGTTGTGGCTTTAAACGGAAACGCAAGCTCTTATCGCTCCTGTACGGTGTTACCTGAGAAGACGGATGGCGTGGGTGCAGCCATCTCCTTCAACCTGCACCCCCTGATGAGGGATTTCCATATTGGACAACTAAAGGAAGAGGATAATAAATCAGGAATATGAGAAAACATCCTCATGCTCACGTCACGTTACATAACGCCTCCGAATGAGAGTGTTCAAAGCCGACACACACCTCACAACGCAGGCCGATGAGGGGCATGTTGGTGTCACACATAGCCACCAGATGGGCCAACTCTTTATTGAACGCACACATCTCACCAGAGCGCTTGGGTTTCTTGTGCTCTCTGGGCCCCGGCTCTCCCGACATCTGCACAAAACATCGGAAGTCTTTAAATATCCGTTCGCGTTTGTGTTTCGATCCCTACTTTGACACGATGGGAAAGTTTCGTTTTTTTGCCCCCCTTCCCATGAGCAGGCCGCGCCCCACCTTCCGCTTGCCCCCCGGCCGGGCCACGCGGCCAGAGGAGAACTCCTGTACCAGCTCTTCCAGGTTGGGCTTGAACTGCTGCAGCAGCTGGGCGCAGGGGAGCCCCTCCTCCCCCTCCAGCTGACTCACTGACAGGAAGTAGTATTTATACTGCAACTCTGTGGGTCTGCTCGCCACATCAAACATTTCAACCACCTGAAGAGAGAAGGCGCGATCAGATCACAAACGCAAAAGACAAAGTCCTATCTTCAGTGACCGTTTTTCGTCCAGTTTTGGCCTAGTGAACGAAGGAGAACAGTCCAGAGAACACAGAGCGGACGTACGATGTGGTACTGCGGCAGCCGAGTCAGCCTGACGAAGAGGCGGTGTTTTGATAGGCTGCCCACTGGGTGAGAGGCGGAATTAGACAAATGGAGAGTGTCTGTGCACAGCGTGGGTAGATGCTTCACGGACTGCCGGCACCTCTGCTCACCCAGCCAGAACCTGTTCAAACAGAAAGGGAATCCATCATTAAACAAGCGTCAAGCGTGGACTTTGACCCGATTTTGCGTGCGAGGGGGAAGATCTTGACTTACTTCAGCTGCTGTAACCACGTGATGATGCGCTTCATGTCATCGTTGATGCTTTTCTCTATGTCATCCAACATGGACTGATCTGGAGGAAGGGGGGGGGACATTAACAGTGATGGCAGGCTGTCTAAAGTCTTGGGTAATATAGATATTACTGTATAATAACACAATATAAGAATGGTTAGAATTGGTTGAGAGCTTATAGACCAGATCTTAACGTTTTTTCCCCTTATCATTTAAAAGATTTTGGTTCTCTAATAACATAAAAAGTCATAGTATAATTTACATATATATATTTTAAAGCACCTTTAATACTCCTGTGGCTCATCAAATAAGAGCATGTAGAACAAGGCATCATCACCAAAGGTCGCGAGTTCAAATGTCAGGGAGCACAAGCTGTGCATCATGTATACCGATAATTGTACGATTTTCACCGATAACACTGTCTGGTAAATGCCAAAAAGTATTATACAGTTTTAACACTGTGTACAGTGTATATATATTTTTAGTTCATATAATGTTTATCCAAAACAATTTCTAAAGTGAGAACATTTATCTGCAAATGAAGGTGGTAGATATCAGCCATGTCCAAAGCTTTGTTTGGTGTTAGAAATCAAAGCAGGTAGAGCAAATCCATTTTCATGAATGAACGGATGCTAACAAAGCCAAAGTGTTCTGGATATTATCCTCCGATACGACTTACCGATCCCGTACAGCATTGGCTGAAACATTCCAGAGTGCAAGTCAACAAAAATGTGAAGACACTCTGATCGGCCACACGGCTCCAGGATGGGAATGACCAGTGTAGGCAGAGCAGTCTCTATAAACGCTAGAGAGGAAACAAACCCACTGGAGCTCAGCATTCACAACCATTTCGATGTCCAGTTCAGAACATGAGAGCTGATGCACTTACAGCTGTCACTGGGATTGTTGCTCTTTAGTATGGCTTTGAGTTCCTGCAGTTTCTGATGGGAGCGGGCGTGAACGCTGTCAATCAAAAGCTTCTCCACAGACAGATGATCAATCTGCAAAATATATATATATATATATAAATAAACATTTTTAAACCCACAGCTGATTTTTTTTCCCCACGAATAAACTGAACACTGGATTACTCCATGCAGCAAAGAATCAAGTCAAATTACGACACACCGTTTCATGCAGCTTCGTTGAAAGGATGCAGAGGACAACTTTAGCAACAACAACAAAAATTTTATAAATAATAATAATAATAATAAAAACCGGCTCAGATGCAAAGCACTCCAGAAGGCTAAGATGGAAGAAACACAGTTCATCAATAACCCCCACCTTCATTGCCCTTTCCATTAGCTTAGAGTCACAGGCTGGCAGTGGAGGCTCATGGAAAATCTGCAATGGCTTCGATCCATCCGTCTCATCGATCTTGATGCTGACTTTGTGCACAGACGCTGTGCCCGTCTTGCGACCCAGCACCTGTTGACTGGAGCAGACGAGCGACCGTGAGTCCCCCGAAACCCTTCAGAGACAGCGGGGGCGGGGGCGGGGTCTTACTTCCAAACGGCCAGGGTGAGGCACTTGGCAGGAAGGTAGCGCTCCACCTGCACCAGGTCTCCCCAGCGCTCCCGTACCAGCATCAGAGTCTGCGAGTGCAGGACCTCCAGCTGCAGCGACAGGCAGAAGGAATCTGACATGGCAGAGTCAAGGGCTCTACAGCCACTGCCATGGGTTAGGGTCAGGGATAGGGTCAGGGTCAGGAACCGGTAATAGCACAAAGCTAAAGCGGACTAAATCAATTAAAAACATTCTATGTAAATGTACATTACAGATGGTAAAGCAGTTTGATATTCTTTTAGCTTCCACATGGCTTTTTCTTTTATTCATCTGCAGAATTGCAGTTTTTACAGGATTGCAAAAAAAGATTTTTGGATTATACGGGTGGAATCACAACAGCTGCTTCCTACATCTGCAAAGGCACATTTCAGAAAAAAGATTTAACACAGTGCAAAGACTCGTGAAGCAACTTTCCCACAGCTTCAGTGAGCGAGTGTTGCAGAAATGAACACAGCCACAGTGCTGAGCAGAACACAGCTGCTGTCTGCACTTTGCTCACAGATTATCAATCCAGATCAATACAGTGGCTGCAGTCTGATTTGGTGCTCCGCTAGCACTGACAATTTGCATTCACAAACATAGCACTACTGTGGCTGGGTTACACTGAGCACATTAGCTAGAACTGTTGGCTAAAATGTCTCCATTTGAATCCGATTCAAATTTGAATGTAATTACACTGGAACTGTACAATTTGTGCTATGCTGGGAGCCCATTTAATCATTTTAAAACACAAATATACCTAAACATCGAATACCGTGTTATATAGTAGCAAACTGTATGGCTATGATTAAAATGTAGCAGGAGTGACTGCAAGGATACGTAAGCAGGTGTACATGTCTTGGAGCGGTTTCTCATCTGCAAACAGGCGGGACTGCACCAGCTCATGGATGTAGATCACCTGCATGCTGTGAACCAGTGCCCGGCCGTCTGTAATGCAAAAACATCAGAAGATATTAGCATCCAGCCAAGCACCTTAGAAAACGGGAGCAAGACGATGTGGTCAGCATACATGCCTATGATGTATACATTTGGTACACACCTCCTGTCTCCTTGTCTTCAACCAGGATCTCGAGCTTCAGCAACCTCCAGGGGATGTCCGGGTCATCTCCCATCACCGTTAACGTGGCTTCAAACTCACCCTCCACGCGGAACTTCACACGCCCGTTGGCTGCAAACGCACAGAAATCGAGAGCGAAGGGCGTTCGCCTCACACGGGCGTTGGTGGTTTGTCGTAATGGAACGAGAAGCTGACTTTGTCGTAAAGAGAAGTTGGGGGGCGAGTACCTACCCACAGTCAGGTTGGCCAGCTGAGGCGGCAGATCAGTAGTGACGAGTCGATGCCGGAGAATTTGATTCAGCTGGTTCAGAGTGGTGTGTTTCTCTGCTTTGGTGACGGGGTCTGGAGGGATTATTTTGTCCTGAAAGGAAACATAATTTTTAAATCGCTCTACCACAGCTTAGACACTGATATGAGAAAAATCACAAATCATTAACACTTTTTGTTGTTTGTGGGCAGCCAGGATCTTTCAGGATCTTTCAGGATCTTTCAGCCATCATCTCATTAAAACAACTTGTATAACACGAATGAACTCTGACCAGGTGGGCGACGATTCATGGGTTCATCGTTCACTTACCCGGATGCATGTGGGAAGACGTGGGTACGACCCGGTGGTCAGAACATCAATGGCAAAAGGGATGGCAAAGCTTGGCAGGCGGGCATGAACCAGGGCATCCCGAGCTAGCGATGCCAGTCGGTCCGCTGTGTCTACAAACAAGAAAGCTTGCTGGTCCAGAAATGCAGAAATCATCTGTAAACAGAACGAACGGTAAGGATCCAGCAGGACCTGCAGTTCATCTTAGAGGCTCATAAATTACAGTGTAGTGTAGAGGAAACTCTGAAGGAGCAGCAGGCCTTCACCCATCCTTTATACGTTCTACTCAAAACTAGCCAACTTTCTAACGTATGCCCCCAAACAGCCGAGACAGACAAGCTAGAAAACGTTCACTGCAATTAGGGAACAGAATGAAAATATAAAAGGAAGACATACTGCACATTTCTCCACTTTTCCAGCATTGTTTGCCCATTTCACGAGCGCAAGAAGCCGCACAAAGAGCTGCCGTGTCCGACTGGCAAACTGGACGATTTCAATTTTCCTGTGAGGAACAGCAGGAAGTGTGGACACAAGTCAATGTGACCAACATGACCTTCTTGTTTTTTCATTCATTACCGAAATGAAAAACAGCTAAAATTATGTTAAAAAGATGAAGACCTCAAAAGAATCAGTTGGAATATGTGGTGCTTTGAGTGAACCATAAAACACCTTTAACTACACCTGACGACTGTTACCCACCTTTCCATGTCTGTTTTTCGTGGGAGTCTGTAAAGAGAATAAGGAAAAGAATAGGGAATTTAAAAGGATATTATACAAATATTTCTCCCTATAATGAGATATTTGCATCCCATATCATCAGCTGTAGATCGTGATTAACAGTCTTGCAATTATTTTTATTGATGTACAAGGAAGCAATTCTACAACTAGAATACCAGTAATGTACAGTAAGAAACTTAATCATTCTATCATCCTATATGTTAAGTATAAATTTTATGCAACTTAAAACTAACGCATTCCCTGTCCACAAACAGCGTTAGATAGTGTTTATGCCACTGGTAAATAGCGACAACTGGGTAGTTTTGAGGGAGTGAATTAGGGGTCGAACGAAAACTTTGTCACTCCCTGTGCCAATGATACAGCCAAGCTAGCTAGCTAATCAACGTCGTAAAGCTTATTTTTTATGAAGTACATCAACCTAGCTTAGCTAGCTAGTGAAGAGCAGAACAACCGAAGAACTCTGTATTACCTCAACGATTTCCATAAAAGCTACCTAGCAGTGTGTGGGCAATTTGAACTGGTTAGCTAACTAGCATGTATAGCTACAATTTAAGATAGGCTACTTAGCTAACTAGCATAGCTATGTCTATTCATTGAAGGAACCCAAAAAGTTACCTTAGCTTGTTACCCTAAATTACTTACAGTTCAGCCAGCAACGTTATTTCGTGGTAAGTCCGCTGCAGAAGAAACTCAATCAAAACACTAAGACGGACCCCCTGAGTGGCCGGTGCGCCAGGAGGAGGTTGTGGCGCTGAGGTTGGACCACCAACGGGGACCAGTTGGCCATCTGAACCAATCTGCACCGGAGCCATTTTAAACAAGTTGTGTGGAGCCGTATAAATCAACGCAGGGTGTCTTCCAAACGCGCAATTAAGAGCAAGAAGTAATGTATGATATTTATCTCACGCTACTAGGTGGGCAAAATTCCTTCACCCCATGGAAAGTTTCTTTAAACCCGCTAGTGAATTAGCTAGCCGTACAAATTACCCATCGTTCCTGACCGCCATCATCGCAAAGCAATATGTGAAGCGAAATACAATAACATTTTTCCATCCTGCTTTCGGAGGATATGTTTTAAAATAAAAGTACCAGAGAAAACGGTGTTGATAAAATTTGTGTTTCTCGTGATACAGGATGCGTACTGTATGCTAGTACATAAAAGCAGAAAACATAAAACATGCATATTAACTTTAACGTATTAAAATAAATTAACATCCAGCTGAAAAATTAAACATTTATTTTGCAGAACAAAAACGATCAATATACTTCAACTTCTGTGCGAGATAAAAGTATTGGCCCAACAATTAAAGACTGTCCCTTAACGTATACTCTGCTTAGTTTCCTTCTTGATGGTTCTGCCAAGCATCTTGTCAAGCGTCGGCGTTCAATAAACTTCATACTCAAATTAGCTGTCATAAACGATGACTGAATTTGACAGTGTTTCAGAGACATTAGAACAGAAGACATCTACTAGAAGCAACTCTTTTGAGACCCCCCAAAACGAAAGAAATACATGTAATACATTTTGCAATACAAACTTAATTTGCTTGAAGATAACAATAACAATAATAGATGTAGTAGTAACAACAATTATAAAAAGACCAACAACAACAACATAATAACGTTGTTAACAACAACATCAACAACAACAACAATAATAATAATAGCAGCAATAACAATACATTTGTTCTTTCTGTATCCTTTCTCATTATATAAGCATGAAATTATGCACTTAATAGTGGATACAATACGTGACTGGCAGGATTTTTTATTTTATTTTATTTATTTACTGTTTGTTGATTTTTGTTTATTAAATACTGACACATAGGAAGTACAACTATACCAACTGCACTTTTATAACTTTTATAACTTATATAGCATCACTAAGGTCAATTTCACTTCTGCTGTGGAGCTTCCCCTTTGATACCATAATCTAACACAAATATATTTTACTTGCTAAATATGTGATCAATTCTTTCTCCTGGGGTATATTCAAAGCTCATAGGTTCATTATTATTCCAAACTGATCTGACTTCAGCAATTACCTCATTTGATGCAAGAATATCATATGAACAATTTGTAGGCTACTGCTGCAGGTATTTTGGGTCATTTAAAGTCATTTAAAGTCATTAAGACAAAAAAAAAGTGCATTGTAATAAACTGTTGGATTTACATTTAAATGCTTTCACACACCTAACCTGTCGACGATTTTAAAAGTTTGGCAGTTACTAAGGACATGGGTCATACGGTGTGTAAAAAGGTAATAAAAGTTGTAAAAAGTGTTGAAATAAAACAAAATAAAACAAAACGTTTAAGTTGCCTTTTAATTCGCTATTTGTAGAGTTCCAGTAATTTTCTGCCCTTATTATTTTCATACACTGTCATTTGTTTGTTTGTTTTGATAAAGTATATGAAAGGCGTTAACAGCTACTTGACTGACGTGCATATGTTAACGTAACGTATTTGATATTTTTTTGCTTTTACTTTTGGTTAGGAAGCGCTCGTTGATGTAGTAAAAGTACGGTGGTTTCTAAACAGGCCTGGTAAACCATAACTACGCATGCCCGACGGATCATACTTCCAAGTTATGGGAACTAGAGCACGGTACTTGCAAAGCATAGCGACTGGCTCAAACCGAACTGACGAGAGACTTTGGGGGGGCAGCCGTTGCTGGTGACGCAGGAAAAACACCCAACAGTAGACAAAAAACAGGGACCTAATCGGAGACAGTTTATATATGTCGGACAGGATATATGTGTATGGCACAGCCGAGCTTTTAACAGTACTTAATTGACCAAGTCAGTGGTCGAAAGGAAGAAGGTTCCAATTTGATTTTTGGTAAGTGGCAAGGGTTTCTTGCTATGTAGCTAGCTAGCTAGCTACCTAACATTAGCTAAATGGGTAGCTAGAGCTAGCTAGCTAGCTTTCGTTATCAGTCAACGTCAAAGCAGACAGCTTAGCACCGAATTCCTGTCATTGTAAGAGTTAAGAGCCATTATTTGTCATCAAATGCGTTACCAACCTATTGTTATTTAGCTAAACCCGACCACAACACCACCACCAATAATTCAAATATCTTAGTTAGAATTAGCTATTGGCTAGCAACGTTACGCAAAGAACTTAAACAGTATTACCAGTACAAAGAGGGTAGCTAGAGGAGGCTGTGGCTTATCTAACTAGCTAGCGAGCTACGGTTTTCTATATCTGAAAACACAAACAAGTGGTTTTGACGTAGCTAGCTGGCTAGCTAGGGCCTTTTCTCGACAAGAGTTGTGTTAGACGGCTGGCTGCCCTCATTTCCTATGCGTGCACTTTTATGTTAACTCGGAATTGGTAATGAATAGCGTAGCTAGAGCTAAGGTATGCTA
Source organism: Tenebrosternarchus preto (assembly GCA_025802075.1). Taxonomy (NCBI): domain Eukaryota; kingdom Metazoa; phylum Chordata; class Actinopteri; order Gymnotiformes; family Apteronotidae; genus Tenebrosternarchus; species Tenebrosternarchus preto. The sequence continues at coordinate 6,245,307 of JAOYMR010000023.1, forward strand.
GATGGCTAATTTGAGAACAGTTAAGTTGTCTGCCAGGCCCGATCCAGCTGTTCTCCACTAAATCAGCAAGTTAGCCAACCGACTAGATAACCTAGCCAGCTAACTGTTCAGTATTTTTTAAAAAGCCGATAGCTGTCTCGTTAAGATGACTGTGGTTGCATTTCATAGTAGATAACTGTGCTATACTGTTGAGTCGCTCTCTTTAAATTGTCGTGTGCTATTTAACATATCTCTAGCTGGATTGTCCTTTTAAATCAGTAACAGCAAAACTACACAATTTGATTAATATTGTGTTAACCTATCTGAACTGTAGAATAGTTAGATTGCTAACCAACACTTTATCGGGGAACTAAACAGACTGATAGACAGTCAGACTCGCTGATGGATAACTTACTGGCAGTAGCTAGCATGCTAAGTAATGATGAGAAAACTAGGCCTTATCCTTAGGCCTAAACATTTCTTTTTGGTATCGGTAACTCCCTCCTAAAACGATTAAAGCTGGCTTTGTATATCGCTGCATATCTTATTGGAAAATTAAATAGTCTCTTTTTCGGATTTAACTGCAAATGTAATTTCTGTTTAGCTAGCATCCGTGGTTAGCCTGGTGGATAGCTAGCTAGAGATGGCTACATTAAGTTACTCATCTTGGCTACCCAAATAGCAGAAGCTAAATAATTTGATAGCTGTGCTTACCACTGAGTCTGCAATGTTGGTAGCTAGCCAGCTAGCTAACCAGCAAGCTACAGTAATATTTCACATCCAGGGACGTAGTAATTGGCTAATGTTACTATATTTCTATCGTGCATTTTGGTGTCTTACATTGTTTTGAGATTTAGCTAATGTCGTCGTGTATGTTGATGGCTAGAATAGCTAGCTAGCTAACTTTGCTTTGGCTGACAACAGACGAACCAGTTTTCTAGCTAGCTGACACAGTTAACTAGTTAGCGAGGTTAAATGTACTAAACAAATTCGTTACACTCGTTAGTCATTATTACCTCATTTGTTTTGCAAAAGGGATACGCGTTGTGAAGTTCAGTTTTCCTAAATTACGAAAAGCAAGCTTGGATAGGTTAGTATAATCTTGTAAAAGTTAGCTAGCTTAAATAAACTGATGAGCAGTATCGGTGGCAGTTTATTATTCCACAGTGCTAGCCTGCATAAATAACCGTGTATTTATTGATCGATAATCGGATAAGATCGCAGTGAATCGTTGAGTAGCTTAGTTCGCAACGAATAATGTCAATGCATTGTTTTTTTACATCTATGGGCGGTGTATGGTTAAAGCGTTCAACAGGAAAACACACATTGTTTACATATGCATGTATGAATATGTATGTGTATATATATATGTATATATATATATAATATTGATTGATGCATGATGCCATTATTTGACATTAGGCAGTACCTAATAAAAATGTATTCACAAACTCTTCCACATCACTTTAAAGTGTAAGCTAAACACAGGCCTATGCAAGTGTCCAGAATTTAGTCCATCCCTTTCACAAAGCAGAATTTGGTTCCAGATATGACCAACTTCAGTTTAGTTATAGTTTAATATAGAGCATACAAGGAACTTGACCTTTTCCTGTTTTCTGTGTATATTGGCGTGACTTTTCTGTATTTGGATTTTATATTTGTATTTTCTGTAATACATGAGGTCAGCTAAAACACTGTTAAAGCTAAACAGTTTTTAAACTTTACATGTAGAAACAGTTGAGATGGAATTGTTTTTGTAAACAATCTGTAATTCTGCATTCTCTGAATGACAATATTTGCTTGAGAAATGTGAATCTTGGGTGTTATTTCTACAGAAATAAGTATTTTCAGTCATTTTATGCATGTTTCTGTAACCTGCAGTTGTGTTAAACTAGTCTGAGGCCACACACACTTTCAGAACTCATACCACAGGCCACAGCTATCTTGTTTTACCAGATGAAGAAGTATTGCAAAGATGGAATGCTCTCACATAGTATAAAAGACAGCATTTTTTTTGGGGGGGGGTTATGTTGTAGTCACATTCTATGATCTGCTCCATACACTCAGCATGTCTCAATATTCTTGAGCATTATGAGCCTGGTGTTGTTTTCTTACCTTTTGCTAAGATATTATAAATGTGTCATAGTGATATGTGTGCTTTTCTATTAATGAATTACAAGTAAACAAATTTTAAAACATTGATTCAGATGTTGCGTTGTTGAGACTTTAGGCATATATTTTAGCTTTTCTGTCTTGCTGCTGCTGCAGTTTGTTAACTGGTTAATCAGTGATGAGTCTTACATGTTGATGGGGACCTTTCCCTTATTTAAAAAATGAGTCCATATTTGTAATACCCTTATTTATTTATTGCACAGAGTATTGAGGTAAATCTACAGATCAAATGTGAAAGTACAATTGAAATTTAGTGTCGTGGCATGTTTGCACTGTGTGATTCGACTCCCGTTTATGTTCCAGGTTATGCAATGTTCTCTGCTACACCCCCAGTCCTCCAGGTGGTGCTTTCACTTTCAGATGTGTGCCGGTTGTCCATCAGTCCACAGGAGGCAGTGATTTCTTCCCGTGCGCCAACGACATAAGCAGACAAGATTGCAAAGATCTGCCCTCTGTCGACTATGACTGCCACGACTCGTGGCTCCCCCGTGGGAGGGAATGACAGCCAGGACCAGGGCCAAGCTCCGGACGGCCAGTCCCAGCCACCACTGCCTCAAAACCAGGTCAGTGCTCCACTTTGTTTCACTCTGTTCCATGTGCTTCTCCAGACTACGCTTCACACAGTGACTGTCGCCTTCCATCTCATGCTTTATCCAGTATAGGAAAAACGTATTAAATGGCTTTGGAAAGATATTAGGACTTATGGTAACTAAGTGTAGGATTTGTTATTATGCTGGTATTAGTGTGACCCATTATAAGTATTAAATAAATTTATTGTTTTACAACAAGTAAAGCACATGCATTGTAATGTGGTCCCAACCAGTGCATGCATGGAATAACTGGCCTGTTTTTCTCTGAAAATGTACTGATGTATAGAATACTTGGAAATGTATTGATATTAAGTCAAGAATTACAGAGCACTTCAGTTCATGTATTCGGCAAACTAGCGGATTTCTAATGGTCTTAAATGTCGAGCAAGAGTCAAGTCCAAGTGAGCACGATCATGAGTGGGACTGTAGCCAGGGTTTGGTACAAACCTGAAGAATACCTGTAGCATTGTACTGAGGTCTACATGGAAGAGAGCCTGTCTGCTCTGTGACCATTGCCAGTCTACAGCAGTCTGCAAATTACAGTGATGAGGAAAGAGACCACCTTTGTTCGCCGCGTTGCTGAAGGGTAGTGGTTTGCACTTGGGAGGGGTGGTACCGAGTGCAGCTGCTCGCGCTCACACCTAGTGCATGCTGAAAGGGACCAATCAATGAACATAGCGCTTGTGGAGAAAGGCGCACCAGTTGGTTTGAGATGCGTGGAGCCCAGACGTGAGAGGCAAACTGCATATGTAGGTCAGCCAAGCAGAAGGAGCCTTTTCCAGCACGCCCCCACATTTCCCAAGTTCTGCAGCTTCCATTCATCTCGGATCCACACACTCAGCCATTACCATGCCACAGGAAGCAAACAGAGGAACATCCCTTTCTCTTGTTTTCTCTGGTCGGCAATCTGTGTATCTTTTAAAAGCCCCCTTAGATAACGAAACGAGTATGATGTTGTGGTGATTTCAGAATCCCACGCTGATGCCAACAACTGACCTTTCAAAATTGCCAAAAAGTAAAAAAAAAAAAACAAAAAAAAAACTTACATTTGACAAGCTACAGCTATATTTTCTTTTAATATTTTGTCCTCTTTGTACTTTATTTGCCCCACTATTTTACCAGCAGCCACAAGAATGTGCTTTAGGAAAAAAATATTTGAGCCATAAACAATAATAGCCATTAAAATATTTCCTTTTGGAGCATGGTTATCTTTTCTGAACGTGCAGTGTTTCTGCAGACGTGTGAGCTTTTATCTCTGCTTTTACCAGCTTTCTCCATGCACCATGACAGTTTTTCACAATCTTTGTAATATACCCTCAAACATTGATATTTGTGCCCAAACTTTGAACTTCATATCAACTTTTAGACTTATTTAAAGCATATTTGACTTAACTTGGGATTGCCTGTTCACGTTATCTGTGACTCTGAAATGTTCGCCGCAGACGTCCTCTCCCACCTCGTCCAATGAGAACTCTCCGGTGAGCCCTGCTGATGAGCAGGACCAGAGAGACTGCCCACCCCAGCTGGAGGAGGAGGAGCCTGCTTTCCCCCACACAGACCTGGCCAAGCTGGATGACATGATCAACAGGTACAGTCATTAAGTGTCTGGTCCTGTTCAGGGTAGGGAGAAGTGTACATATAAAGCAGTGCAATTACATACGGTGTTGTCTTTGTACCTGCAGACCCCGCTGGGTTGTTCCAGTTTTGCCAAAGGGTGAACTAGAAGTTCTTCTTGAAGCTGCTATAGATCTTTGTAAAAAAGGTAAAACAGAGCATGATATAATAGAGGTTCATGCATTTGTGGTTTGAAACTTACCGTACAATTTATGCACATTAAATCTGCTCATTTGGCCTATCTCATGATTTAAAGCAGTTGAATTATTTGGTTAATTTTCCTGATATAAATAACATGATATGGCTAAAAATAGCTACAGTTCTTCAGAGATAATGATGAATGAACCCATGTAGTTAAGGGGCTATGGTAATATCTATGACTATTACATATTAGGTTATTTTTGTTTGTTATAAATTATATGATTTTTTTGTTTGTTTGTTATAAATATGGTTTATACCTGGAATGCAAAAACAAGAGCCTTCTTATTGACCTGTATATTTATACCTGGGTGTGTTTGTTTATATCTGTATGTTTACTCATTGCAGGTCTGTCTTATTAAGCTTGTGTATATGCTTTGGAGTTTGCAGTCTGAATAATTGTTCGTTTTAGTTTTGGAGCAAATGCCACATGGCATCTGTGTATGTCAGCCTTTAATATTTTTTCCCCCTCCCTCTTTGGTTACTGTCCCAAGGACTTGATGTCAAGTGTGAAGCCTGCCAGAGGTTTTTCCGTGATGGTTTGACAATATCCTTCACGAAAATACTGACGGACGAGGCCGTGAGTGGCTGGAAATTCGAGATCCATGTGAGTTATGCAACCTGCAGCCCAGATTCTGTTGTCAGCTCTCTACCACCATATCCTCTAACTGACGGTTTGTTTTCATTTCTTGTTTTTGAAGCGATGTAGACGATTTATAATCAAGTTCTTCATTATCCAGCTGCGCTGTGAAATCAGTGTTATTTTCAGTGCAGCAGTCTTGTTTGTCTGTTTCATTAAACCACCGCAGAACTGATCAAAGACCCCCTTTCAGTAAAGCGGGGGAAGATGTGCCAACAGCAGGAGATGGCTCTGACTCACCCCCCTCTTAAGAGGCCGTGGCTTCTTTTAGCCACACACAATTGGGCAAATTAAGATGAGCATTTCCTCACGGTCGTGCCAGGCTTGGGCATTTGGGGGGGGGGGGGGTCGTTACATCCACCCCCGCGTTCTCGCGCGTCACCACCACGCCCACCTCGCGTTTTCTCTCCCCGCAGAGGTGCATAATCAACAACACCCATCGTCTGGTTGAGTTGTGCGTGACCAAGCTCTCTCAGGACTGGTTCCCTCTTCTCGAGCTCCTAGCTATGGCCACCAACCCCCACTGTAAGTTTCACATTTACAACGGCACCCGGCCCTCAGAGACGGTGCCCGCAGGGGTGCAGCTGGCTGACGACGAGCTCTTCGCCCGCCCGCCCGACCCTCGCTCCCCAAAGGTACGGTGTTGTCGTTTCCACAACGTTTTATACTGCTCACACGGTTTAAACCTCTCGGCCGAGTCGAGTCGTCCGTTCACCAAGGCTGCTTGTTTTCTGCAGGGCTGGTTGGTGGATTTAATAAACAAATTTGGCACATTAAACGGGTTTCAAATTCTGCACGATCGATTCATGAGCGGTCAAGCTCTGAATGTTCAGATCATCGCTGCACTTATAAAGTAAGGGAACTTGAGCGACTCTATCTGGTTGTGTCCGAGTCCTTCAGAGTTCAGGGTATCACTGATTTCTTCTTCCTGTATCTTCTCGTTTGGTTTTTGCAGGCCTTTCGGGCAGTGCTACGAATTTCTCACTTTGCACACAGTGAAGAAGTACTTCCTTCCTATTATAGAAATGGTTCCCCAATTTCTAGAAAATCTCACCGATGAGGAGTTAAAAAAAGAAGCCAAGAATGAAGCCAAAAACGATGCTCTGTCTATGATAATCAAATCATTAAAGAATCTGGCTTCACGTGTACCTGGGCAAGAGGAAACGGTGAAGAACATGGAGATTTTTAGGTTAAAAATGATTCTTAGGTGAGATATGAAGAAATGCCGTACAGCAAATTAAGCGTTTTGAAGCTTCCATAATAACGTAGTAACCTTGCAAACATTTTTGTTCCACCACAGGTTATTGCAAATTTCTTCTTTTAATGGCAAAATGAATGCACTAAATGAAGTAAATAAGGTGATATCAAGTGTCTCCTACTATACACATCGTCATGGCAACCCAGAGGAGCCAGAGTGGCTGACGGCCGAACGCATGGCTGTAAGTTATGGTTGCAGTCACATTAGAAACCTTACTAATCGTGTTCAGATGTCCTATCAATTGAATGTTTACCTTTGAACACTAGTCAAAACACTGAGTGTGTTAACAACCACATGTTGTACGCTTGCTGTTTTTGTCTGGGTCAGACGTGGTTGGAAAATTACCAGTCCACCATAAAAGACGCACTCGACCTCGAATACGGTGTTTGTCTGGGCCGTAAGTTGAACGCGAGCTTTTGTCCTCCAGGAGTGGATTCAGCAGAACAACATTCTGTCCATTGTGCTACGCGACAGCCTTCATCAGCCCCAGTATGTGGAGAAGCTGGAGAAGATCCTGCGGTTCGTCATCAAGGAGAAGGCTCTCACACTTCAGGACCTGGACAACATCTGGGCTGCCCAGGTACAGGAGCACACGGCCCTTTGTTGCCGTCAGTGGAATGTAACCTGATTAAACAAACAGACTTACAGTACAGTATTGATGCATATTATAAAACCATCATATTACATTAAATTGGCAAAAAAAAAACCTAAACAGGTCGTAGAGAATTAATGCTTAGTACCTTTATATTGAGCTTAATTTGTTAAAAAAATGTTTTAAATTTGTTCAAAGCATATGTGTGTTTTTTCCTCCCTCATCAGGCTGGAAAGCACGAAGCTATCGTAAAGAACGTTCATGATCTCCTTGCAAAGTTGGCGTGGGACTTTTCCGCGGAACAGCTGGACCATCTCTTTGACTGTTTTAAAGTTAGTTGTTGTAATTTTTGTTCTTGGCATGGAGATGCTATAATGGACTAATAAAAAAAATGTACTATAGAATGCAAAGTGAAAAATAAGAGGACGTAAAGAACCTGAACGTTTTCATGACCCTGCTTATGACCAGCTTATCATGGCTTGGTTGATAAAAGTGTCCGTTGGAGGGTAACAACCATTTCAAAATTGCAATACTGCGGTAAAAGCTGCAAGCAAGCAAGTCTAATTTACTTTACATGAGCCGTTATGTTTCCATCATAACGCAGTTTGAAATGCTGTATAGATTATTTCTGAAAGGCGAAAAGAGCAACATTTAATAGTGTAGCCTAGTGAGTTCAAATAGAACTTCTCACTCCAGTGGTTTATGAATGGTTTGGTTTGCAGGAAAGCTGGACTAATGCGAGTAAGAAACAGCGAGAGAAGCTGCTGGAGCTGATCCGCAGGCTGGCGGAGGACGATAAGGATGGGGTGATGGCACACAAGGTGCTCAATCTGCTGTGGAACTTGGCCCACAGTGACGACGTGCCTGTGGACATCATGGACCAAGCCCTCAATGCTCATATCAAGATCCTGGACTACAGCTGCTCCCAGGTAGTGTCGGCCCAGGCTCAAGGCGCTGGTTTGAATCGGACTTCTGCAGTAGGATATCTGTAACGCCCGTCAATATCTCTTGTACAGAATGGTGTGTACATGTAAATTTGATCAAACGGTATTTAGGTAACACCCTCCGTTTTCTTTGTTTAGGACAGGGACACGCAGAAGATCCAGTGGATCGATCGCTTCATTGAAGAGTTGCGATCTAATGATAAGTGGGTAATTCCAGCACTGAAGCAAATTCGAGAGATTTGCAGTCTGTTTGGAGAGGCTCCTCAAAATCTCAGGTAAATATTCCACTGTGGCGTTTGTCCTTATGGATGCTTACCAAAACATCCATCCTCGTCCTGATGGCAACGAAATCCAGAGATACGTTCAGGCAAATCCTTGCTGTGGAATATTCAGCTGTGGTTCTGGGTCATTGTAATGCCCCTTTAATTGAACAGTTTGAGACTTTTATATTTATTGAAATAATTAAATACCTTTAAATCAGTGTAAAAGTAGCAAATATATCGTGCACATGCTATTGTTTTTCAGAAAGAAAATACCTATTAACTTAAAGGGCTTAGGGTAAGTGTAAAGCTAATTTGGGATATAATATTTGATTATAACCTTTGCTGAACTATGTACTGAGATTCGCTGTAAATCTGTGAGCCAGTTTTTCAGATTACGACTAGTCGTAAACCTTTCGGCTGGATATTGCCCCAGTCTTAAAGTAAACCTCATCTGTGTCTGAAAAACTGGTACTGTAAATGACAACAGCTTCAGAATCAGCTTCAGCATAGCGCCGTTGGTCTCCTAATCTAATCACCAGTTGTTGGTTATGATGGTTAGCATTTGGGGCCAGTGTGAGACACTCATTGTGCTTGCTGATGCATCAAGGACTGGTGTCTTCCCAGTCTGATGTGGGGGAAATGCAGATTCCTGATTTAAACTTGCCTTTCATAATGGAAGGGGGGAGGGGACTGACCAAAGAGCAGTTGATGGTTTCACACAACTCACTCTTTTCTCATCCTTTGATTATAGTCAAACACAGAGGAGTCCACATGTTTTTTACCGGCATGACCTTATAAACCAACTACAGCACAATCATGCACTGGTCACTCTGGTGGCTGAGAACCTGTCAGCTTACATGGAAAATATGAGGCAGTTCTCCAAAGGTTGGTTATCTTGGACAGTTACGAGTTTCATAGGTTGTGAAGCGACATGATTTGCGTGTGCGCAGTGTCGTTCTGCTTTCATGGTTGATGTGCTCCTGTGGGTTTTAGCAGAGCACACAGACTTCGACCCTCAGACGGTCAGGCCTGGAAGCAGATACAGTCATGTGCAAGAAGTCCAGGAACGTCTCAACTTTCTGAGGTATGAGGCAAAAAAAAAACAATGTTCCTTCTGTAATTTTTGATCCCTGAACATGGATTCTGGAATCATTTGTATTTCAAATGCTAATTTTCCACATGCACACATTTGCGGTTTCAATATTTTTGTTCATTCAGACAAATTTCTCTCTCTGTCCAGTGGCTTTTAAACGTTTGCAAAACCTTTCCAGTGTTTTAGGCTGAAGACAGGGCACTCACTGTGTGTTGCTCTCGGTTCTACTGGCAGGTTCCTGCTGAAGGACGGGCAGCTCTGGCTGTGTGCTCCTCAGGCCAAGCAGATCTGGAAGTGCCTGGCGGAGAACGCCGTGTTC
>JAOYMR010000023.1:6255076-6281259 GCA_025802075.1 Tenebrosternarchus preto
CTGGACCCCTCGCTGCTGACGGAGAACGGCATGAAGTGCTTCGAGCGCTTCTTCAAGGCGGTCAACTGCAGGGAGGGGAAGCTGGTGGCCAAGCGCAGGGTGTATATGATGGACGACCTGGAGCTGATTGGTCTGGATTACCTGTGGAGGGTTGGTACTGAGTGAAAACTGAAACTAGTGTGTGGATCCTAAGGATCAAAAAAGCCTGGCTATATTTGGCATGTTTTTTATGGGGGTTTTTTCCCCCTATGCCAGCCAGCGTTTTTTTCATTATTATTATTATTATTATTATTATTAAAACAATTGACTGTTCACATTTAGGAAAAGAGCTTTGGAGAATTTACTGAGGAGCTTTCAGGCCCTTAGTAGAAGTAGCTTGTTCCCATGGTCTGAGTCATTCAGGTTTTTGGAGATTCTAATTTTACGAGAATAATTTCAGTTATAGCACTGCTTCAGATCTGGGGGTTTCAGTGTTTCCTCCAGTGATTATAGTGGTGACCCGATGATTGCCATTGAGCTCTGAATTCCAGTAGATATGCGTGAACCTGAGTAGGTCTTGCCAGTCCAGTAACAGTGAGTCATCACTTTTGTTACCTTAGCAACTGAATATCCATATAATCATGCGTATTAAGTAGTCGACAGAAAAAATGTCCATGACCTAGTTAGCTAATGGTCTCTGCCCCTTTTTTATATTAGAGAAAAAGCAATAAGTTTATATTCCTGGATTTAACTCTGCATTGAACTTGTACATCTAATCTTGTACATGACTAATTGGTGGTTTGTGTGTCTTAACAGATTAGTACATTTAACTCTGATGATTTGAACTGACTTAAATCACTGTTCTCTTATAGCACTGGGTGAAATATGGCTGTTTGCAAGCTAAGCTGCTTCAGCCCCAAACTGTCTGAAGAAGCTCAGCAGGCTGAGCATACCTGCCTGTACCTCCATGTCTCTACTTAGGCAGTGTGTTTTCAGGTTTACTGTTTGTGGAGCTGGTTGAATGTTCTGCGCTGTTTAGATATCAAGACTAATATTCTCAGAAAAAGGCTGTAGGAGAAGCACATAATGAGTGTTATTGGTTTTTCCAAGGTTGTGATCCAAGGAAGTGATGACATCGCTAGCCGAGCAATTGATTTGCTTAAAGAGATTTACACAAACCTTGGACCAAAATTACAAGCCAATCAGGTGACGCCTCTCGCTACTGACACGTTGTTTATAGGTTCGATGTTGCAAGTAAAAAAAAAAACAACCAAAAAAACTAATCATTACTAATATTGGATTGCAGGTAGAGATCCATGAGGATTTTATTCAGTCTTGCTTTGACCGACTGAAAGCTTCCTACGACACGCTGTGTGTTCTGGATGGAGATAAAGACAGCATTAACTGTGCGAGACAGGAGGCCATCCGCATGGTGAGGGTTTTGACCGTGCTCAGAGAGTACATCACCGAGTGTGACAGCGACTACCACGAAGAGAGGACCATCCTGCCCATGTCCAGGTCTCCTACACTCGCCTCATCTACCGCAGAAATTTTGGAACGCCCTGACCAGCTCGTGACAACGTCTTCACTGCCCCGTTTTCTATCCCGCAGAGCGTTTCGCGGGAAGCACATCACTCTGATTGTGCGTTTCCCCAACCAAGGGCGTCAGGTGGACGACCTGGACATCTGGTCCCACACCAACGACACGATCGGCTCGGTGCGCAGATGTATTCTCAATCGAATAAAAGCCAACAGCGCGCACACGAAAATCGAGCTCTTTATTGGTGGTGACATCATAGACCCTGCCGATGACAGGAAGCTGATTGGGCAGCTTAATCTTAAAGACAAAACGGTAAGGACCTACCCCGTACTCCGCTGCTCTCCTGTCTCTTGTATGATGCCGTCTGGGTTTTTGGAGTTGGCCCTGTAAAAAGGGGACACTGCTCTGAAATGCCAGGACGTTAACGAGTAGCAAAATGATCCTCTTTTCCTTTCCCTCTTTACGTGACTTATTTCATTTTTCCCCTCAGCTCATTACAGCCAAGCTTACACAGGTCAGCGCCAACATGCCTTCTAGCCCAGACAGCTCCTCGGACTCTTCCACAGGCTCCCCCGGAAACCATGGCAACCACTATAGCGACGGGCCAAATCCTGAAGTGGAAAGCTGTCTTCCTGGAGTGGTGAGCAACATGGCGTTCTCTCAGTCAAAGTCAGGCAATATGCATCGGCAGGGTCAACAGTTACTTCGATTATTTTTTTGGACCAGCCGTTTTGGCCAAGAGCGCGAGCGGTTGTGTGTTGACGATTTAATGTATGTGTGTTGATTGGCTCAGATTCATTTTAATGTCGAGTGTTTTTCATTGTTCGTTTCCACGTTCTGTGTTTCGCAGATAATGTCACTGCATGTGCGCTACACCTCTTTCTTGTGGCAAGTAGCAGATCTGGGCTGTAATCTCAACACTCCCCTCCTGAGAGACGGCGCACGCGTCCTGATGAAGCTGATGCCTCCAGGTGCTCGACGCGTTCCTTCCTGCACACTCCGTTTCTATCCACCCGTTCGCTCGCTTTGCTTATCCCTTCGTCCTGTTGTTGACGTCCAGATAACACTACCGTGGAGAACCTGCGAGCCGTCTGCCTGGACCACGCCAAACTGGGAGAAACCAGCCTCAGCCCAACCCTCGACTCCCGCTTCTTCGGCCCTTCGCCTTCCCAAGTCCTCTACTTAATAGAGGTTTGTCTCCTGCTGCTTATCTCAAAGAGTCACGGAAATGAAGGAGAGCGTTCTGTGTACCTACGACGTGAGATGAAAACAAAACGAGTGTCTCTGTCCTGGTGTTAGGTGGTCTACGCCTTGCTGATGCCAGCCAGCGGTACGCTGGGTGAAGATGCCAGCGACTTCCAGTACAACTTCTTGAAGAGTGGTGGCCTACCGCTGGTCTTGAGCATGCTCACCCGAAATAACTTCCTCCCCAACGCCGACATGGAGACGCGGAGGGGAGCCTATCTGAACGCCCTAAAAATAGCCAAGCTCCTGCTCACTGCGGTGGGCTTCGGCCACGTGAAGGCCGTGGCGGAGGCGTGCCAGCCCGTTACGGAGGGAACCATACCGGTGTCCCCTGTAAGTGCCACCCTCCTCCCTCACCTCCAACCCAGCTGAGGTGACTCTCTTGCCCCACATGTATGCGTATTGGGTATCCTTTTGGTGTTATCTGTAAAGCAACCTTCCTTTATCTTTATAAAAATAACTCCCATGATCGTGTAGCCCCAAGCGGAGAGAGGAAGGGAATATGGCGATGTGCTGCTAGGTGTCTTGTCTGCCGCAGTGCTCGGGAACCGTCTGAGAGTGTGACCTTTCCCTAGAATTTGCCTAGGGACATTGGCTGCATCCTGACTGCCTCTACGCAGCAAATGTCAAGGGTATATGGTGTCTTGACAGGAAGTGTGCTTAGATTACAGACCAACACACTCTTACTTCTTAAATATTCACTCCTTGGTTCCAACGGGCACATGATCGGAGAAAAGACAAAACGAGAGTAATTTCAGTCTGTGTGAGTTTAATCTGCAACACGGGCTTCTTGTTATAGGGACACCTACACCTTAGCCAGCACTACAGAGGCACGTTTTTAAATAACATTTGTTTTGTAAAGTTTAAATATTTGTGATTTAACCTCTGAATGGAGTGTGTAGCCAAGATTAAAAAAAAAAAAAAAAGCACCATTTTTTTTTTTCCGTGGTTTATGATCTCAGCAAAATGTAGTCAATTCTCAGCAAGTGTTTTTGTGCCATATTTAGAACTGCCTGCCGTTTTTTACTCATTCTTCAGCAAATTGGCCTCTCGTGGAAAAGAGGAAGGCACCATCCTTCTGTAGAGTCTCTTCAAAACCCATTTACCTAATGGCGTGGCTCTGTCTGGCTCTCGTTTGCACATTCATGTGCATTGACTGTGTCTGTCTCTCTCTCTCTCTCTCTCTCTCTCTCTCTGCCTCTCCCTCTCCCTCTTTTATTTCTTTGTCTCTCTCTCGCAGATAAACCAGGCCACTCATGACCAGGCACTGGTGCTCCAGAGTGCCCTACAGAACATCCCCAATCCCACAGCTGAATGCATGCTCCGTAACGTGGCTATCCGCCTTGCCCAGCAGATCTCCGACGAGGTACGGCCCCGGCCAGGCAAGCCTGCGGGTTGCTGGTGTACTGAGAGTAAAGTAAATACCAGTAGGCATCATTTTTGCACCCCTGGAAAAATGTATATTAATAATGGCATATTCAGATAAGTTTTGCCTTTGAAGGCTTTGAAACGGTACCATATGACTATCTTCTAGAGTATTCTAGCTTTGAGTACAAGAATTCAGGTCTATCTGGGCTACACTAGATATTCCAAGTATCCCTAAGCACTTTGTAAGTTGCTCTGGATAAGAGCGTCTGCCAAATGCCGTAAATGTAAATGTAAACAGACTGCAAACATCTAACCAGATGTTTTCTAAGGTAAGACTAAAATAGGCAGACCTTCATGGAATGTTTTATGTTGAATTCCAACCTATTTTTTAGACTTTTCTATCATAGGGTTTTTAGGTATATAATTTTACATTCAAAATTCATATAGAATGCTGCTGTTACACATGGTACGTATACACACGCACTTCTGTAATGAACATTGTGCAGTTTTTGTCTGTATTGGGCCTCAGGCAGGTCTCTCTTCCATGTCGAGCAGTAGCCAGTCAGCACAGAGGGGAGACATTTTTCTATGTACCACTTTTCCATGTATACGTAAGCAAAAGTATAATGGAACAACAAAAAAAAAAAATCTACGACAGGAAAATTGTGATGACATTTGGAAAAATACATGATAAACATTTTTTTAGTCCTGTTTATTTTGTAGGAAGTAAAATCACTCTTGACTGCTATAAGAGAAGTGAAATAGCATTAGAAACTTCTGTTCATATTTGTGTATAATTCTATTTGTAATTCTATTTTCTCATGCAGAACTTTTTCCAGGCATCCAAGTACATCCCAGACATCTGTGTCATGAGAGCCATCCAGAAGATCGTGTGGGCCTCTGGCTGTGGCACTATTCAGCTTGTCTTTAGTTCCAATGAGGAGATCAGCAAGATCTTTGAAAAGGTGCCACATCTAATGTATTTGGAGGAACATCACAGAATTTGAACAGAAAAAAAAAATTGCAAGGCCAAACAGTCCTGTGTTGCTGCTGCAGTAGAAAAATGAAGATTTGTAACTCCTGTGCACATGTGTTAAGTTCACACATGCTTTATGGAGAAACCAAAGTTATTCCAAGATATTCTAAACTTATCCACTAAACTAAAAGCATATATAGAAACTGATGATCTGTGAGCTCATTAAAAGTTTGTTTTATGAATTATGTAGATTAAATACACAATGTATTTCAGCATACACTGTCAGTATATTTCGGTATATCCTGAGTGTATTACAATGTGTGTTCACTCTGTGCCGTTTCATGTTCCCTTAGACTAATGCAGGGAACGAGCCCGACTCTGAGGACGAGCAGGTGTGCTGCGAGGCGCTGGAGGTCATGACCCTGTGTTTCGCACTCACCCCTACGGCACTAGACGCACTTAGCAAGGAGAAGGCCTGGCAGACCTTCATCATCGATCTGCTACTGCACTGCCAGAGCAAGTGAGTGGGGCACATTTCAGGCAGCCGATCTTTTGTAGCGCAGGGACACTCCAGTGTGGTAACTTCTGTCATGGGAAACTGGTCTTTAAGTCGCTGGTTTTTACTCCCAGGTCTGTTCGTCAAATGGCCCAAGAGCAGTTCTTTCTCATGGCGACGAGATGTTGTATGGGACACAGGCCACTCCTGTTCTTCATCACTCTGCTCTTCACAGTTTTAGGTGTAAGTGTTCAGCACGTTTTATAGTGGGTGGATTGTTAGTTTATTATTATTTTTTTTTTTTCTTTCTGAGAACTGACAAAAATGGCTACCAAGACTCTATTGTTTTTGCTAATGGGAAGTTATCCTTGTTCGTTCCAGAGCACTGCTAAAGAACGAGCCAAGCACGCTGGGCATTACTTCACCCTCTTGAGGCACTTGCTCAACTATGCATACAACAGCAACATCAACCTCCCCAATGCAGAAGTTCTTCTCAACAATGAGATCGATTGGTTGAAGAGAGTTAAGGTACAGTGAGTTTCACCGGTTTTGATGGAGTTTTTCCCTCCGTTTCACTTGCCTACATTTGTAATGCATGGGTTTCTTCAGGATGAGGTAAAGAGAACTGGGGAGACCGGTGTGGAAGAGACCATTCTGGAGGGCCATATTGGCGTCACAAAGGAGTTGCTGGCTTTCCAGACCCCAGAAAAGAAGTACTATATAGGTTGTGAAAATGGAGGAGCCAACCTCATCAAGGTACGATCACAGTTCAGCTTGTACTTCATTCTCAGCTTTTGCTGTTGTCAGTTTTAGAATTCAGCTTGTAGTTCCTGAATACAACCCCCAGTACAACAGAGTACATCAGTTGATTGGTGGTTTTGGTTGGTTGTTTTTGTTTTTGTTTGTTTGTTTTTTCCTGTTTATCACCCCCCCTCGTTCTTTCTCCTCCCTGTGCAGGAGCTGATAGACGACTTCCTCTTCCCAGCTTCTAACGTATACCTGCAGTACATAAAGAGTGGAGAGTTCCCTCCTGAACAGGCCATACCTGTGTGCAGCAGTCCAGCCACCATCACTGCAGGCTTTGAGCTCCTGGTCGCGCTTGCCGTCGGATGCGTGCGAAATCTCAAACAGATTGTTGACACGCTAACGGACATGTACTACTCTGGTAGGGATCATTTCTTGCATTTGCTTAAGAATTTCTATTCAATTAATATACATACACATTTCTTTTCACACAGTGTCTAGTGTTTTAGATGTAATTTTGTTGTAAATACATAATGGTATAAAATGTTATAATTAGTAAAGTTATATGTCCATTCATAAGAACTCAAGATCCCTAAGAGTTAAATTTGAGTAAAACAGTGCTAAAATATGTGATCTCTCCCAGGTTGTGAGGCACTTACAGAATGGGAGTATTTACCACCTGTGGGCCCAAGGCCCAATAAGGGCTTTGTTGGACTGAAGAATGCAGGAGCGACCTGCTACATGAACTCGGTGATCCAGCAGCTCTACATGATCCCACCAATCAGAAACGGCATCCTGGCTATCGAGGGTACGGGTAGCGATGTGGACGACGACATGTCTGGGGATGAGAAACAAGATAATGAGGTACTGGCTGAAGATCTTTATGGTTTGAGCTGGAAGCTGATGGTGGTGGTGGTGGTTCTAGAAGGTTTTGATGCAATTCTGAGCAGTAGAAACGTGTTTGTCTGAATGTATGTTGAATGTATGACCTAAAGAAAACCCACCTGCTGATGTGCAAATGCATCAAGTTGGAGTTTAGGTCAAGCACTCCAAAAATCTGCTTTCTTAGATCTTTAGGATTTATGTCATGTTTAATTAAAATAGACATTTTCACAAACAAAAAATGATTGTTTTCATTTACTTCCTTTAACTATTTTTTTTTCTGAAAAATAACTCGCTCTTCACTGCAGGTTCAGATGAAACTATTGCCCAGTGATGATGATGATCATCCTTTCTCAGTGCCATGTGACTGACAAACTAGCCATCTCTAGGACATTGTGTCATGTTGGTGCTCCCTGGAGCTGAGGGCATATGTGCCAAACCTGTTAGGCGTTCACAATAACATGGAAAGCTTTTTTTTTTCCCCTTGTGATTTGCAAGCACTGTTGGTTTTGCAGAGCAATGTTGATCCTCGGGATGAAGTGTTCAGCTATCACCACCAGTTTGATGACAAGCCGTCACTCAACAAGTCGGAGGACAGGAAGGAGTACAACATCGGTGTCTTGCGCCATCTGCAGGTGATCTTTGGGCACCTTGCGTCTTCCAGACTGCAGTACTATGTTCCCAGGGGCTTCTGGAAACAATTCAGGTACATTTTTGCCTTTCTTTGTGCGTTATGTCGTGCCGAGAGCCATTCCCGGTAGTGCCGGACCACTTCCAATGACATGTTTCTCTGCGATTCGGAAAGTAGGAAAAAGATTCTGGGCTCTTTGTGCAGGTTATGGGGAGAGCCGGTGAACCTGAGGGAGCAGCACGACGCTCTGGAGTTCTTCAACTCGCTTGTAGATAGTTTAGATGAGGCTTTGAAGGCCCTGGGACATCCTGCCATGTTAAGCAAAGTTCTAGGAGGTTCATTCGCTGACCAGAAGATCTGTCAGGGCTGTCCTCACAGGTAAGGCTACGCAGCTGTTAAAATTCAACGTGTCTTTAGGTAGACATGAACGTGCCTGTTAATGATGAGGTTCTTTTTTTAAAAATTGTGTCTGGTTCTAGGTACGAGTGCGAGGAATCCTTTACAACATTGAATGTAGATATCAGAAACCACCAGAATCTCCTGGACTCCATGGAGCAGTATGTGAAGGGAGATTTGCTAGAGGGTGCTAATGCCTACCACTGTGAAAAATGCAACAAGAAGGTGTGCACCTTTTTTTATTGGAGGTTTGAATTCTGCGATGGGACTGGAATGTGCCGGGTCTGTCGATTTGAGCTTGCGCTGAACCTCTTTTGCTGCAGGTGGACACGGTAAAGCGTTTGCTCATCAAGAAGCTGCCTCCAGTGCTGGCCATCCAGCTGAAGAGGTTCGATTATGATTGGGAAAGAGAGTGTGCCATTAAGTTCAACGATTATTTCGAGTTTCCCCGGGAGCTGGACATGGAGCCCTACACAGTTGCGGGTGTAGCCAAGCTGGAGGGCTCTGACGTTCACCCTGAGAATCAGGTACTGCCTCACACAGTGTAATGGATTCGTGGTCCACATTTCCTTATTTTGTTGATCTTCCTCTTGGTTTCCATTAATCCTTTTCTGGATGCTCTGCCAGAGGTCTTTGCATAAAACCCAATGATTTATATTTCCATGAACATGCTGCCCAGTACGTGTTTGACAGGAAGCCTTCATGCCATTTTCATCAGGTGATCCAGCAAAATGAGGTGTCTGAGACAGAGGTGTCCTGCAGTTCTCGCTACAGACTGGTGGGGGTGCTAGTGCACTCTGGCCAGGCCAGTGGCGGGCATTACTACTCCTACATCATCCAGCGGAACGGCGGCAGCACGGAGGGCGAGTGCAACCGCTGGTACAAGTTCGACGACGGCGACGTCACCGAGTGCAAGATGGACGACGACGAGGAGATGAAGAACCAGTGCTTCGGCGGCGAGTACATGGGCGAGGTGTTCGACCACATGATGAAGCGCATGTCGTACCGCCGGCAGAAGCGCTGGTGGAACGCCTACATCCTGTTCTACGAGCGCATGGACTCGCCCGACCGGGACGGAGAGCTGGTGAAGTGCATCTCGGAGCTGGCGGTGAGCAGCAAGCCGCACCAGGTGAAGATGCCGGTGGCCATCGAGTGCAGCGTACGCAAGCAGAACGTGCAGTTCATGCACAGCCGCATGCAGTACAGCCTGGAGTACTTCCAGTTCGTCAAGAAGCTCCTGACCAGCAACAGCGTCTACCTGAGCCCACCGCCAGGTAAAAACTCCACTGGGCCACCAGTCGATTTGTTGTTTTGAGCAATGATCTTGTCTTTCTCAGTCTATTTATTAGAATATAACCAGAAAATACAGGAAATCTGTATGGACTGAATAATAACAATAATATTATTATCAGCATCTTACAAAAGCTACAATGGGAAGGTCATCTAGTGTGACCAACCCTTGCACTTTAACAATAGCAGGAACCTGGTGCTCTTGCACATAAATGGAATGGAACTCTGTCATTGCGAAGTGTTTAAATCCTGCTTCATCGAGGTTTGCTGGTTTAATTCCGGCTGCTGACGTCTTATTGACGTTAAAATCATTCATTGCTGTACGTTATGCATCTGGTAATTATTTATCGGGTGTACAATTTACCGTCATGAATATTGAAACGTTTTATAATAACCTGGTTAAGAATATCCATTTTGGAGTGTATATCCTTGGTTCATAAGTTTCCGTGGCTGTTGATATGTGAAAAGCTCTTCTAAGATCTACCATCAGATAGAATGTGAATTAATTCTTTCTTTTCCTTTTTCATGACATGAATTTTAATGCCGGCGTTTTTTGGGTGACGTTTAATTAACTACCAGTGAAATGACTGTCCTGAAGGCATGACTATGCATGAGACATCCGAGTTTAAGAAAGTTATTTTTGTTTTCTCTTGATTATTTGTGGTTTAATTAGGCCAAGACCATCTTTTGCCAGAAGCAGAGGAAATGGCTATGATTAGTATCCAGCTTGGTGCTCGGTTTCTCTTCAGCACTGGATTCCACACCAAGAAAGTAGTTCGTGGTCCTGCTAGTGACTGGTACCTACATGTTGTTCTTAAATACGCTGCTGATGCTCCGTGACCAGCGGTTACGTTATTATTAATATGATTTGACTTTCAGTGGCTTCAATCACATTAAATCTCCTCCTAGGTATGATGGACTTTGTGTCCTGCTTCGACACAGCAAGAATGTACGCTGCTGGTTTGCACAAAACGCCCTGTTTGCCTACGCAAACCGCTTCTCGGAGTATCTGCTCGAGTGCCCCAGCGCTGAGGTCAGAGGGGCCTTCTCCAAGCTCATAGTATTTATTGCACATTTCTCCTTGCAAGATGGACCCTACCCATCACCAGTTGCCTCACCGGGACCATCCAGTCAGGTGAGCTCATCGGCTCTGTAGTGGGAGCTAGTGTTGTCACGATACTAAAATTGTAGTATCGTGAATCATGATACCGATACTGAAACGATACCCACAGAATAGTTTTGTCAGGATGCCAACAGTTTTGTTTAAACACTGATCGCAAGGCAAGGATTTTCATACTTAGCCTAATCTGTGTTTAACTAAAACAGCAGGGTACTCTCAATGTGCAGTTACTTCTAACCTATCTTGTATCTTTTTTCCTCTGTCAAGAAAACTGTTGCCAACTCAACTTCAGAACAACTTAAAAAAAGTATTGTGATTATAACCTTGTCATAGCAGAGGATCTGATTAGCTTGAGAGATACCATATCTAGAAAACATTTTCATGAGACTTATTGAATATCTCGCTCTATAACTAGGTTATGTCACATTTGAATATCTCGCTCTATAACTAGGTTATGTCACATTGCAGATTAATGTTTCATTAAAAAAGTTCCAGTGCTGTCTTTATACAGTTAGTATGAAACGGGCAATGGCCAAGTCTATATATAAAATCAGGTTTATGACTGTTATATAGAGGTGCGTGTATTTGTGGTGTGTGTACGGGCAAGGTGGTGGTGGTGATGTTTTAGCCATTAGAAGGTCCCTCCCCATGTTGAATTTGATTGCAGTTGCTTTTCACCATCTGTGTCCATTTAAGAACGTTGACTTGAAACCTTGTGACTCTTGTGAGTCACGGTTTTGGTTTTTGGTTTTTTTATTATTGGTGTTGTCTTTTCTGGGATTCTGAACCTGGTTTTGACTTTTATCCACTCTGAGCTTTTGGATTTGATATTAAAACCTGTTGGATTCTGCCTCCTACTCTGTGTTGTATCTGATATAATGATTGCAGTTATAATTGCTCCTTTAATAACCCTGCAGGATCTCATTTTCTTAATTGATTGTAGTTTCTGTTGCCTCCGGAAGATGATGATGATGATGATGATGATGATCATCACCACCACCATTATCATCATCATCTTCATCATCATCTCCTCCCACATAGCATAAGGAGTAGAAGATTTACTCTCCAGACCGAGTAAATGATTGAGTGACTTTGCAAGTATACAATATTTTTTTGTTGTTGATTTATTTATTTGCATTTAGGGGGGGTCTGATAGGTGAGTGTTTTAGTGACTGAATATGCAAAGTAGCAGCTGTCAAAAATCCCCTCCCCCGGTCAGATGAGCAGAGTTGGGTGAAAGTAGTTAGTTTGTCCTCTTATTTCCTCTGGGGAGGAGGGAGAACAACACCTCATGGTGGATCTGGACAGAAAAAACTGAAATTACCCCAGGACCCTGTGCAAATTTAATTTCTAGACAAAGCTACGAACAACCCTTTTAGCAAATACGTAGGCTATGTATGATTATGTATATCAGTACTGCAGGTTTGCAAACACTTTATATTTCTTTCATGGGCATTACATGAGAATGAGCTAGTAAACTATGATCTGTTGGTCTTTGAATTCACGAGAAGGCTGGGATGTTTGTCCTACAGATGTTTGCTCAGGTTTGACGTCTTCCTCCCCTTTGCGAGAGACTTGTACAGCAGTGTCACTGTGTTTAGGAGCTTTTTTTGTTTGTTTTCTGTCCACGTTTAAGCCAAAATATCTCCACATTCCCCATCATGTTCCTAGTGAGTTCAGCTCCCCTATTTCCATTCCCTGTAGTTCAGGTATTTGTGAAGCGGCTGCCGTCTCCAAGTCTGATCTCTGAACAAAATGAGGAAGTGGTACACTCTGCTGTTGCTCTCCTCACTTCACGCTTGCTCCAGCTCGTATTACAAAACTCGGTCAGGGTTGTTCCCCACATGGATGGTGTGTGATGGATGAGTATTGTGCTTAAAAACACAGTCTCAGTAACCAGAGCAAATAACCATTCACATAAACTACCGTTTCTTCAAAGTACTGGTAGTGTATCAGTTTTAAAACCGTAGTACCAGAATCCCATGGACCACCAGTAGGAGCTTTTTTTCACCCCTAACGCTCATGTGTTTCTCCTGCCTTTTGTGCTTAGGGCTGTGATAACCTGAGCCTCAGTGATCACCTGTTCCGTGCTGTGCTCAACCTGTTGCGACGAGAGGTGTCTGAGCACGGGCGCCACCTACAGCAGTACTTCAACCTCTTCGTCATGTACGCCAACCTGGGTGAGGAGTCTGCACCTGCTGATCAAAACAGGCCCGGTGTGAGATCTGTCCTGCAAGGTTACCGTCGCCAGCCAAAAATGAAAAAGTGCAGACAATTACACAAACAAATAACGTGTTGTTTAGGGTTTGTGTCGTGCCGATCCATCCATTCTACCCTAAAGTTTCAGTTTAGGGACCAGAAATGCACGACGTGAAGTTCAGGCTAGTGCTGCTTCAACGACACGGGTCGCTTCCTGTAACCTCTGGGTGTCTCTGTCGTCCGTTTCTTCACTGTAGGCTTGGCTGAGAAGACGCAGCTGCTGAAGCTCGGTGTGCCAGCCACCTTCATGCTGGTGGCTCTGGATGAGGGCCCAGGCCCACCCATTAAGTACCAGTATGCTGAACTGGGAAAGCTGTACACGGTGGTATCTCAGTTGGTGCGCTGCTGCGATGTAGCGTCCCGCATGCAGTCCTCCATCAACGGTGAGTCTCTTCTGTCTGCTTCCTCCTTGATCCCCATGCCTTCTGTGCTTGTAATGGCCTGAAGGCATCTCCCCCAGCTTCTGATCCCTCTGCCCCGTGATGAGACTCATCCTTGCTCAGTGGCATGTGACTGACAAAGCAGCCATCTCCAGGTGCTTGTGCCTCGTGGGTACTGCCTGGAGCTGAGGGCATATGTTCACCATCAATCTCCCCCTGGCCTGCACGTACTGCAAGAGGAGATGGTCCACCTTTGTTGTAAACAAACATCTTTGTGTCGTCCATCCTGCGCAGGTAACCCTCCTCTCTCGAACCCGTACGGCGATCCCAGCCTGACGCAGCCCATCATGCCTCTGCAGCAGCTGGTGGCCGAGATCCTGTTTGTGCGCACAAGCTACGTGAAGAAGATCATCGAGGACTGCAGCAGCTCTGAGGAGACCATCAAACTTCTACGCTTCTGCTGCTGGGAGAATCCCCAGTTCTCCTCCACTGTGCTCAGTGAACTGCTTTGGCAGGTGTGGGACATCACCTTTGGCCTTCAGATAAACACCCAGAAATTTTACCCTGTGTGTTTGTCAGTTTTGATATTAGACTTTTCTGCATACCGTTTAGGTTTATCTTTGGGCTTAATATTTGGGGGAAAAAGTCAATTTGACTTGACAACAATTTCTAATAAATGTCTGGGTCTAGATCCCTAATGAACAATCCATAGATAGCAGTCAAGAAGAAATCCATGGATAGAGTTAAGGAATGTACCCTGGTAGGACCAAGACAGAATCCTTGCATGGCCCAAGTAATAAACAGTCCATATTACATTAAATATAGTCCATGTAGTGAGTTCAGTATAGGTGTAGGAGCCTCAGCTATTCCTGCTGTAGGAAGACCATGTGGTCCTTTTAATGTGAATTTTATCTGTTGTTTTTGTGTTTCCTAAAAAGGTTGCGTATTCCTACACATATGAGCTCAGGCCTTACCTGGACCTGCTGCTACAGATCTTGCTCATTGAAGACTCCTGGCAGACTCACAGGTCAGCCCAAGATCTCCGTGCTAGCAGAAGTCTAAATCCCACTCGAATGGCATGCAGTAGCTCTCATAACGCCTTTATGGTCCACTAGGATCCACAATGTGTTGAAGGGGATCCCAGATGACCGCGATGGATTATTTGACACCATCCAGCGCTCTAAAAACCACTACCAGAAGAGGGCGTACCAGTGCATCAAGTGCATGGTGGCCCTGTTCAGTAACTGCTCGGTGGCCTATCAGATCCTACAGGTACACACAACACGTGCTGCAATTCATGATGTCATGAAAGGAGGTTGTTTATTGATTTCGTCATGTTCGTGTCTGTAATCACATCCTCGTTACCATAACGACTTACTGCTTGTGCTCATAGAGTAACGGGGACCTGAAGAGGAAGTGGACGTGGGCTGTAGAGTGGCTCGGTGACGAGTTGGAACGCCGGCCATATACAGGCAATGCCCAGTACACCTATAACAACTGGTCTCCTCCCGTCCAGAGTAACGAGACCTCCAACGGCTACTTCCTTGAACGCTCCCACAGTGCACGTATGACCTTAGCCAAAGCCTGTGAGCTGTGCCCAGAGGAGGTAGGGGAAATACACACCGCCCTCACCACCACCCGAGTCCTCTAGCATGCTGTGTGTACACTCAGTGCTACTACGGTACAACTTTTACCGTCGATTTTAGCATCGACCGCTTGCAAAACAGGAGCTTGTGAACAAAGGAAAACCTTTTTTTTTTCTTCTTCTTCTCCTATCCCACGTTTCATTTTCAACAGCTTGCAGTTGCTGTGTTTGTGCCTCTAATTGAACCTGCTGATATTAAAATCGCTTTCAAGGAGTAATTACCCTGCTGTAGGTTCAACGCTTCACTAAGTTGCTTATTTACCAACCACTTCGAATGTGGATGAACGTGTTTAGGTAGCAGAGAGACTACAAAAAAAAAAAAAACTACAAATTAAATGGTAAACGTTTTCAGGACGCTAGCTGTGGATCTAACATGGTCTGTTTATTAAAACACGTTTGCCTTTTGTTTCATTTGTAAATCTGTTTAATGAAATATTGATGGCAAATTACAAGTGGTGTACATGGATAACTATAGATAGGGCTTTGAGTTTTCGAACAATTTAATTTCCAGAATTTTATTTTCCAAGTCAAAATGTAAATGTTTTGCTGTTGCCATTTAAACAAATGAATAGTCATTCTATTTACACCTTCTCTCATTCCTTTTCCACTGTTTTATCAAAGCTTTGTGTCTTTACTTTGCTCTGCTACATAAGCTTGGGCCCGTTCAGGTTAATTTAATCGAGGGCCGTTTGCCGTGGTTGCGATAAAATCCACGTTTGCACCGTTTCACACTTGTAATATACAGTATGCATTATTAACTGCCATTTCAAACCAGTGTCACTTAACGAAGCACGAGGCGGTGTCTGAAGAGGACGCAGGCCGGAAACCGCCCTCACCTCAGCAGCTTTTACCAGGGGAAGTGGCAGGCCCGCAACAGCACACTGTAAGAGTCAGATGCCCCCAGGCACGTTAGTGCCATCTGCGTAACCTTGGTCTTCACAGGGCATGATGTAGCCAAATCCATTATCCCCCTCCCCCTCTTGTCGAACCCCCACCCTCCACCCTCCACCCCCCAAAAAAGTCTCTGAATAACTGTTATCTTTTGTCCTCATCTCAGTGTGGTTTTTGGACTCGGAACTGTTTGTTGTACACAAGCGATCGAAAACTCTAAGCCTTGGCTATAGTGTACAGATGATGTCTGTTTAAAAAAAGTGGTGTTTTTGAATGCTTTTTGTTGGAAGTTTTTGAGCAAGGAGTATTCTGTCTAAACAAAAAGAAAAATACATCACCCATTTTGGCTTGCATGACACTAAACTTTAAATGGTGTAAGCATTAGTCTAACTGCTCAGTGAGAGATTACAAGCCATTTCATACGGCAAGGCTGAAGTCCTGAATGTTTACATGATTCCTTTTGCATGGAAGAGAAGGCCTTGCTTAAGTTTTTAGACGGATTTCTTAACCTATTTGTTTTGAAATCTCACTCTCAGTTTAATTGTTTAGGAGTTATTGTGTTTGTTATATTTGTGTCTGTCTGCCATTGGGTTCCATTGTTATTTGTCGTCAACTTTAGCATCTGTAAAGTGTTTTTTAATAGCCTAAGGCTGTCTCTTAGAAATGCTGTATTTTAATATCCAAGCCAACACTGCCCATAAGATCACTCATCTGGTTGCTAGACCACATATAAGTTGGCTCAGTGTGTTGTGCAGGTTTAATATATCTAAATCAGTTCTGCTTTGCCAGGTTCCTGTTTTCCCCACACATAAACATTTCCTATTAATAAGTTACATGCACTTGGAAATGTGTTGGGGAGTTTTGTCTTCATATTTGACTACTCTAATGTACAAACCTCTTGAGTTGTACATGGGCTGAGTTTGATCAGTGACTGGTGTTCTTTCAGGAGCCAGATGATCAAGAGGCCCCTGAAGATCAGGACTCTTCTCCACCTGAGGAAGCCTCTCTGTACCCCCACTCCCCAGGCACCCAGTATCAGCAGGTAACACGCAGGCTCCATCATCTAGACCACACATGTCATTTACACCACATATGTAAGGTGTAAGGTGACCCCTGAGATGTTTTTCTTTCCCTGTTCCAGCAGAACAACCTCCCGCTAGGCCAGCCGTACACTGGTCCAGCTGCCCAGCACATGAACAATCCTCAGCGTGCAGGCCCACGAGCACAAGAGAACTGGGAACCCCCAGAGGAGGTTCCTCCCGCCCAGACGAAAGACTAGCACAGCGCTTTCATCCTGTCCTCCACCCGAGCGCTCGGTCGAGCTGTTCGATCGAAGAGCGAGGCCAGGCCCCACCATGCAGCGTCACTCCAGAACCTGTGTCTCCAGAAAATTCCGCTCCCATGTACTTGTAATGCTGGGGTGGAGTATTCACTGTCTGCCCTGCAGTATTAACACCTACCTGCAGTGGGCAGTGTATGGTGTTCTAATAAGCCAGGCCTGAAGCCCTTGTCTCATTTGACGGCGGTGTACATATTATATTGTTTTGACTGTTTCCAGCCAGCAGTGCAACATGCTGTTTGGACACTTGCAGATTTATGAAAAATGAAATTCAAACCTACAAAAACATGGAGGAGAGAGGTAGGAGAAAGAGGAAAAAAAAAAAAAGTTAATAGTAGAAGACAAAAAAAAAAAGCCCTGTTTTATCACCTGTGCGCAGTTGTGAGGTTTGGTCTGCCTTTCGGTCATACCATACGCCATTTTGGTTATACGGCTCTCGATCATTTTATCCACGTCAACTCTTCCTTAACCTAATCCCTCTCTGGAGCTAGAGATGGCTATAGTGTAGGCATGATGGAATGGATGGGTGATCTTTATGATGATGGGTGGATGTGAAAGTGGTTATGCAACATTGTTCTGGAAACTTCCATTGCCTTTCTTCTGTTCTGGTATTAATTAAATCATTTGAAAGCTCTAGTTGATGTGCTGTAACATTTTAGCATGGCTTCACACCGGACTAGTGTTGCCAAAGGGAGAACTCTGATCATAACACCTGTAGCTTTAACTCTGATCATAACACCTGTAGCTTTTAATCCATAGCTCTTCTGACGAGGCCTTTCCTCCACCACCACCCTTTCCTTTTCTTCTCCCTCATCGTTTCTCCACTGTCGTTTCTTGAATCAATGTAAGAACTAGGTGGCTTCTCAATTGCACATGTATCCTCAGACCCAACATTTGGCACTCAGTTCTTGGTGGGAATACATGGTTAGTTTTTGATTTATAGGAATTTTAGAAAGAGACAACGTATATGCAACAACTTGCTGTGCCAGGATGCCTGGAGCATTAGTGGACTGTACTCAATTAGCTTGTTTGTCTTTCCTTGGTTGAACCTTGCATTAGACAAACTTAAAACAATTGACACTGGCCACTAAAGTCGAGAGACTTCAGATGCTGTATGTTCACATTTGCTTATTCTACTTGAACACAGGCCGTGTCTGGGGACTCTTCATTGGAGCAGAGTGGACTAAAAATAAATAAATAAATAAATAAAAGCAGGGTTGTACCGTAAAATAACTGCTGGTTAGTCATGTGGCAACTTAAGCTAGGTAAAGTAACATTCTCTAGGAGTAAAAGGTAAACATCAGTAAATACTGTATTTAATTGGTAACTTGAATGCTTTTGTTCATTTTTTTTTTGTCTAAAAAAAAAAAAACCAAATACTCCTGCAAATGAAACTATTCTGCCCACCATATATTTAAATATTTTGCTGTTTTATTTTATAGAATTTATTTTGTTGTATTTCACTAAAAGAAAAAATAGAATTTGATTTAAGAGGAACATTTTTGTCCTTGTGTTATTTTTAAAGATATTGACTGTACAGAGTTTCTTCGCCCTGGTTGTTTTTTTTCGCCGACTTTTGTTTTGGCCACATGGTGTGACGTTGAATTCTGGAGCCACAGTCGCAATGTTAACTTTCACTTTGTGAGGTTTTTTGTGCACAGAAATATTACAGACAGCATTGCGCCCCTCAAGAATAAAGAAAAACTGAATCTTGAACTTGTCTGGTGCTTGTCTACACTTGAAAAACCAAAAACATAGTGGCTGCCATCAATACATCAGACTTCACAGGACGACTCTAGCCAAGTGGCTCCCTGTAAACCCGTACCAGGTTTCAGTTTAGCTAAACCGCTCAATTTTCTACTTGAGGGAAAACAAAAGGACTTTAACCAAGCCAGCTTTCTTGGGAAACATTTTATTATGAAGATACACTTTAGTTCTCTTTCTCCTGGACAGTCTTTGTTCCACGCAGTCTGCCGGTACGACGGGCAGCAATAAGACCGACCTTGCGTCCAGCGGGCGCGTCCCTCCTGATGGTCGAGGGTTTGCCAATGTGCTGATGGTTGCCACCACCAAATGGATGCTCAACAGGCTGGAGACGGAAACGAGGCAGTTAAGAACAGTTACAGAAATCGGCTTCATCACGTCCAACTTTTAAAAACCACTAAACTATAAATCTGCATCAGGCAGGACTGGCCTATGAGTCCAAGTGGATCTGCACACTGGACAACACACACTGACATTACACAAAAAAAATACAGTAATAATCTGGTCCATGCAGGAGGAGGACAAGAACCACAGCATCTCCACTACTTACATTCATAGCCACACCACGGACACGAGGCCAGCAGTTCCTCTTGACCTTGTACTTGTGGTAGGCACGTCCTGCCTTCAGGATGGGCTTGTCAATACGACCACCACCAGCAACGATTCCTTTAGAACAGACCAGCAAAGAGTACATTTCTTTTCCATATATACACTACTCACGCCAAAATTTAACTTTTCAGCCTATGCCATTTCAAGAGGCAGTAATCTCACTCCTGGTTGTGAACCTCGAGGCCTGCAGGGCTATAAGATGTCCAGCTTTGTTTCATCTAGATGCACCCGATTTAACAAATCTTCAGAGGTCTTAAATAATCTAATCCAAGTGTTTAGTTCAGGGGCTCATTTTTTCCTTTAAAAAGGTGATTAAACAGAACTGAGCCACATGTATCTCATTCTCCATTCTTTCATTAGAACATGACAAAGGACTGAGATGCAGATCATCAGAAAACCCTCAGCATGGTCATCACCAGGAGACATTCCAACAACCTGGCCAAGTACACCACCTTAACAAGTACACCACCTTGGGTATTTACAGTAACGGCGTGCAATTGAACAACAGCTAGCAAGAAGAAAACCCATCACTACAAAGTTTCCAGTTAAATGTCAGTCAGTACGTACTGACCCATGTGTCACTTTTGCTACCTCGACCATATAACATCCTAATATTCCAAAGGAAATACTGTTTCCCACACAAATGCTTTGGAAATTACTCCTAATATATTAATATCTATTGACATTCCATTGATATTCATCGTTTTTGTAAGAATTCCAGCACACTGGCATTTCACTTACCGACAACAGCTCTGTTTGATGAAGAGATGACTTTCTTGGCTCCAGAGGGGAGCTTGACTCTGGACTTTTTTGTCTCTGGGTTGTGAGAGATGACCGTGGCGTAGTTTCCAGATGCGCGGGCGAGCTTCCCCCTGTCTCCGGGCTTCTCCTCCACACAGCAGATGATGGCACCCTCAGGCATGGCACCAACAGGCAACACATTGCCAATGTTCAGCTGGGCTGCAGATCGTTTAGAAACAAAATGATTCACCACATGCTCTCAACCAACATTGGAGAGCGCAATTGCACCTAAATTACTAAATGGTCATTATACCAACTAGTAAAAAAAAATGTTGAAGTTATTTACGCAAAACATAAGCCAAACTGTAAAGGAGGAGGCTTGTTTTACCTTTCTTGCCACAGAAAATGAACTGTCCGGTGTGGATGCCCTCAGCGGCAATGAAAAGCTCGGTCCTTTTCTTGAACCGATACGGGTCGCGGAACACCACTTTAGCCAGAGGAGCGCCGCGGCCAGGGTCGTGAATGATGTCCTAAAGACGAAACAGCGGGTTTAGGGCTTTGCTTTTGTTTCAAAAAACAGTCAACTTCTAAATCTCTTGGTTACACACAAACACATTTTACCTTCACAATTCCCTTAATGTAGCCATGGCGTTCAGCGAAGTCGATGTGACGGAGTTTAGCAGCACCTTTTCTGTGCTTCACGTGGGCTTTAAAAACCGAGCCCGCACCTTTCCTCTGTGCCCTGATCACACGTCCCATCGTGCGTCCTGGAAAAACCACCCAAAACAAACGGGTACCGATGAGTAAGAACCCCTGTCTTATCAGTATGGCGCTAAAGTAACCTATTTATCTTAAGTAGTCTGTACATTAGCTCAACTTTAGCTCTCCAGAGCTGAAGATAACGTCCGACTGCTAGCGAGCCAAAACCATGCCATCAATACGACAGGTAGCAAGCTAGCTAGCCAAGCTAGCTAAATGACCAATTTGAACAGTCGATAATGCATGTTAAGTTAGATCTTCAAACCTTGACACAAAACTCTAGAAGTCAGAAAATAAGCCACTGTATTATAATGCATTATAGCGCCATTCATGCAAGTCTAGCCTCTAGCACTAGAGGTTGCCGGCGACAAACACGTATAGGCCTTGGCCAAGACAACTTTAAAGCCGAATTTCGCATATAAATTCACCATCACGTACCAATAAAGTAAAACAAAACTGGACACAAGTTTTATGTATATGTTTGCGAGTTCATTTTGAACGCGGATGGTTAAAATTAAATAGAGATTTAATTTCGATACAATGGAGAGAATGCAAGTCAACTGTCATACCTAAACTCCGCTGACGGAAAAGGAAGTGTAAGGATGAGCGAAAGGTTTTCTTCCGGTGAAATAGTCTACGTTCTACATACTACTAGAGAGAGTAAATGGAGCCCCCTAGTGGTCAACTTATTATTTTCTGTTTTCAGTACAACCTTATGGCGTGTAAATGCGCTTTCGTGATGCTTCTTTAAAGATTTTCAGAAATGTTTCATTTGAACATTAAATATTTTTAGTATTCCGCAACAACAACTAACATCCCCATTCTTAGGTCTGTCCTGAGACCGACTACACTATATGTTTCTCTCTTAAACTAGCAATAAGTCATTTTTACCACCAAAGTAACAAACAATATTTATGAAAGTGATTTTTATTATTTTTACACTTTTTCAATCAAGTGAGCTGAAGAAGTACTCAAATGAATGTACTCAAATGGGGGATACCGCATCCCACAGACGGAGGCGACCATATTTAACGCAGATTTACTACAGAAACATCCAGACCACTAGGTGTCAGTACAATGGATTTTTTTAACGTCACGAAGAATTAATTGAAAATGCCTTACTGCTTCTCTATTTTATACTTGATGGAAGAAATACATACTTTATGTAGTGTACTTTTCACTAGAGTACTTGGAGGATATGCTTTCCGACTGGTGCAGAGGTGTCAAAGACAGGGCCTGTCGAGCTGAATACGGCCCGCACGACAAACTCTGAAATTAATAATTGAACTTTATTAAAACCCAATGAAGCGTGTAGTTTCTAAATAATCCTCTGAGTGGCGGCAACTGCTTATCGCAGGTGTTAGTTACCCGCGGGTGTATCGTCAATGCTTTCACACTTGACTGGACTAATTAAATTAAATTATTCGTTTAAATTAAATGATTCGTTGGCGAATAATCTTCGGCATCACGGATCATTTCGTCATTCTGGAAATTTTGAGAACTGATCAAATAATCACAAAGTAAAAGGTTCACAGACCTTTTATATACATTATCTGCACGTAATAGAATATTTTCCTGATATAAATATAACTGAGCAATGTGCATCACCTCCAAAAAACACTATTTGCTATGTCCATTCTTTGTACATTTTTATAGTAATCTCCTTTTTTGCAGAGCAGTTTTATGTATGCAATACTCCTAACGGTTTGTAAACAACGTTCTCGATTTTCATAATGTCGACCTTTGCTAACACATTGAACATTTTTAAAAGCCTGCTCTCAGCATAATATAAGACAATCAACTAATACAACAACAAATTCTAGCATTTACATTTCATTCTGTTATCATGCTTTCTATCCTTATTAATTTTTTAAAACTAGTGTTAGTGTAGACCAAATATATGGCAGACCAGCAAACGATGAGTGAAGAACAAATTAGGAAGGAAATAAAGAAGTAAAGACGTAAAGGAAGAAAAAGACGAGCAGTTACAGAGAGGTAGAGAGTTTGGGAGCATCGGCACTGAAGGATCTGCCAACCATGGCGGGAGTGTCGGGTCTCTTTCTGTTTAGTACTGTCATTAAAGAACGGGAAACGCGTCAACAAAGACTTTGCAGAATCTAAACATGATGCATTTGTCACTTAACAAATGTACATTAACAAATGTACAAAAAAATAATTAAAGTCTAGTATGTATTTTGCTCTGTGGTGAGAATCCCTGCATGTTAATGCTATGGTATTTATGGTATTTATGGAATTGCAATTATGTAAATGTAATCATGCAGAGAGCGAGTGTGCATGTATTCTCTGCTACAGTCTGGAGTTTCTCAACAGGTCGTAATCATATTTCTTTAGTCCATTCCATCTCGACCTGCAAGAATCGTCCAGAATATTTGTATGCATTTTTTTGGCTTGAAAGGTTGCGCTAGACATTTGCCATATATCTAAAGACAAAAACAAAAAGAAAAACAAAAACAAACAAAGAACGTGTCTGACCTGACCAACCACCCACTCTATGACTCAGCCCTGTTAGGACGACTTACTGGAAGCATATGCCAGGTAATTCTCTGGTAAAGGCTTTCATGATTTTAAACAATAAAAAAACAAACAGACGACTGTATTATAACGTTTAACAAGTAACGACAATCGCGTTAACTGCAACGACACGTCGACAAAGACACAGTGACATGCACAATCTTAAATACACACACCCTTGACGAGACACAGGTGTACACACACAGCCGTACACACTCACACAACAGACAAGACACAAGAACACACCTTCACTCAGACACGCCCAAATAGACACGGAACGACACTCTGACACTTTCGTGTTGTTCTGCCTTTTGCCTCTAGCTGTTAAGATATATGGGTCTCTTAATCTTTAGTTTTTTGACAACCGGACATATTGTGTTGGACAAAAAATGAAATACAACACTTCAGAAACAGGTAGGTGTGAAAACAAACTATCAAACCGCATTACTGTTTTAATCAATCAGTTAAATTAAATATGTATCAATTTTTTATATATATATTATTGTAATTATTATAATTATAACTGCAGATATTAAAATAATATTTCTGCTTGTTTTATACTTTATAATAATACTTATTAAAACAACAAAAGTTAGAACTCTTTCAGTTAGAATCCTTTCAGCTAAGGGTTTTGTTTGTGATAAGAAAACTGATTTCATAGATTCGACCCTTATAAGCAAACTTTAAAAGAAAAAAAATATTAAGAACTACTGAGTGAACTGTATCTGAAGTTGAGTGTATCAGTGTATCAGCTTTTTAGTCCCTAGTGTTTTAGTCCCTAGTGTTTTAGTCCCTAGTGCTTTAGTCCCTAGTATTTTAGTCCCTAGTGTTTTAGTCCCTAGTGCTTTAGTCCCTAGTGCTTTAGTCCCTAGTGTTTTAGTCCCTAGCTTTAGTGTGTAAAATATCTTGGTGTTTATGCTCCTTTTCACCAATAATTGACAAATGGGAAAAGATTTTCCAGTAATTCACCAATAGTTCTGAGATATGATGAAGTTATCAGGAAACCCATCTCAGGCATGTATGACTGATCAGCTTTGGTTTCATTTCAACAAAAGATTCCAACACTAAGGCCTCCAGCGGTCGGGGACGTCCACACAGAAATGGGGAGACTAAAAGAACCTGCAATTCAGAACCATTTATCAAACCAGCGCTGAAGGTAATAAGATGGCAAGAAGAAAAGACATGTTTAAAGACTCAGGAAACCTAAATCAGATGTTTCTTTATAGTTAGTTTAAATTTTTGTTCTTTGGGCCTGTAACGTTTCCAGGGTGTGAGACAGAGAAGGATCCATTCGCAGGATAAATGACATGTTTATATTTATATCATATACGTATATGATCAGCGTCATACACGGAAACAGGATCGGTAACCAGGTCAGAGAGTGCAAAGGTACAATAGGGGCAAAAACAGGATCCAGAAAACCAGGCAAAGAGTCAAAAAAACCAACAAAGGCAGCAGGAACAGACAGAGGTAAAAATGGACAGAGCAAAAAGACAAAAATCAGGAACCAGATTAGCTATAACAAAGGAAACGCTTGGTATGCAACCAGGTTGGTAATACTTCACAAAATGTGGATGGTAAAGAGAACCTAATATAGGGGTGCTGATGACAGAACGAGGAACAGGAGAGAATGGAAAATTCCAGTGCATTAATTTCCCCTTAAATTGTGATCCTGTACTATTGTAATAATGTAACAACAACATGTGACTACCACCAAATACACTTCTATTTACATGACTGTATCTCAAATACACTTCTATTTACATGACTGTATCTCAAATACACTTCTATTTACATGACTGTATCTCAAATAGGAGACTGAGGCCTGACTGTTCTGAACTAGTACTGGGCCAGTCTGTTTGGATTTCAATCAGTTTTATTACATTTGTAGTAGCAGTTCATCAGAGACTGAGCATCCTCAGATATTGTCTCAAAATAAACTTGAATAAACTCAACTACACAGCTGCTAAGGAGCTTAAAAAAACTAATCATAGAAATAAGCACAAAATACTAACCCAACTGGGAGCCAACACTAGCATAACCTGAGTAACTCCCCAATGAGAAGGTCTCAAATGCCCAAGACAATGATTGAACCACCACTCTTAAGGTTGCCAAGCCAGGTTACCAGCACACCACCAAGACAACAGACACAGAAGAGAGCTCCACGTAAACAAACTAAAGCTGCTGGGAGAATTGGGTTGATGCACTCAAACAAGGAGAGCAGGGACTGCTCAAAAACTAAAAAGAAAAAAAAAACTAAAAAGAACAAAGGAGGTGGAAAACAAATAAAGACAAGAATAGACAAGAGACATCAAAAGGGAATTCCCAAGGAAGAACTACAGCAAAAGGGAACTTGAGAAGGGATGAGGGAATTCAAGAGGGGTTAAAGAAACGCAAGAGGGGATGAGGGAATTTGAGAGGAGTTATAGCAACTCAAGAGGGGATGAGGGAATTTGAAAGGGGTTATAGCAACTCAAGAGGGGATGAGGGAATTTGAAAGGGGTTATAGCAACTCAAGACGGGATGAGGGAATTTGAGAGGAGTTATAGCAACTCAAGAGGGGATGAGGGAATTTGAAAGGGGTTATAGCAACTCAA
>JAOYMR010000023.1:6281359-6293705 GCA_025802075.1 Tenebrosternarchus preto
GAGGGGTTGAGGGAATTTGAGAGGTAAAGGCACAATTTGAAGCTGCAGAGAAGCTCAAGGGATGCCAGAGAAAAGGAAACTCAACACACAGCCTTTGTGGCCTCTGCCTGAAATACCTGTTTTGCCTGAACACGTAATAAAGACTGAGAGATTGTGAGCTACTCTTAAGTAGAAAGTTCTCACCCTTGGCTCTTATGAAGTGGCCCTGGACCTCCCACAGGTGGTCCATACTGGCACAATGGGCTGTTCTTCTGAACTGGTTGAATAAGGCCATTGTCATTAGCAAATGCAATATTGCTGTCTGGTTAAGACACAAAGCGATTTTTCTTTTTGACTCCATACTTATAGGCCTATAAGTTTTTAAAAAAATGTTTTATGAAAATGTGCAGAATGCTGAATTTAAGTTGAATTAGTCTAATTTAGTATCATATAAACATTTTTTATTCTTTATATGCTTCCTGGGTCTTTAATATAAATACAAATACATTTTTATTAAATATCATTTTTATTTGGCCAGCTGTCTATTTAAACAAGCATTGCAGTAAGAATGTCTCATTCCAAACAAATAAAATATAAAATATCATCTCTGTTTTATCTGAAGGACCAAATTCTTCAAAAGATTTCAACAAATTTCACTGCCACAGTGAGTTTATTTTGGAAATAAAATTCTTTTGATTATTTAAAGTTTATAAAAAAATATTATTATGTTTGTACTTCTCCAGCTGCACTGTTTCATGTTACTGTTCTCTGATAAACGTACATAATGTAGAAATACCTCTGGGGTTGGTTAGTCAGCCCAAAGAAATCTATATTTTTGATAAGTCACATATGAACTTTCTTTATTACTCCAGGAGGACCTTCTTAAAAAGTGGTTCAGTAGTGAAAAGAAGTTTTCAAAAGCAGGTGAGGTCACAGGGGTCGGTGGATGTTGTCTCATATGTGTGATGTGGTATTAAACTGAAGCATGTCACAGTAATATGTAAAGTACACTGAGTTCATGAGAAGGTCTTCATTGTGTTTTTGGACACTTTTGTACACAAAAAAAAAGTTTTCTTTCCAGATGATTTTCATATCCCTACCTCATGTTAGTTTCAATTCATTCTTCAATTCATAGTTTCAGCTAATGATTACATTTTATTTTTATGTCTCCAAAATGTCAGATCAAAAGTTATTTTATTATTATGATATTGGAACTCATAATGTATTTTGTTTTACTCAGAATGGAAATTGAGCACAACAACTTCAGGTATTATTATTATTATTATTATTATTATTATTATTATTATTATTATTATTATTATTATTATTATTATTATTATACTAACTAATAACTAAACAAGAACACTGGAATTTCATTCGAATCCAGATGATTAAGTCCTGTTGTACAGGACATCCTGTTTTTACTCTCAGCTTCCATTTATATTCTAAATTGCCAGCATCACTATCTGAGACTCACCACTTAATCCACTGCACTGTGTTACCAACCTGCGTTCATCACAATACTTCATTCATATTTATATTCATTTACACCTTTTATTTTCAAGCTGACGTTATTCTGGATCCAAACACAGCCAATCCAACTCTCATGCTGTCTGAGGATGGACGCAGACTGAGAACGAAGACCCATAAGGAGACCGACCCAGAGAATGTTCTCCAAAGAAAACATCCACAGTATGATAGCTGGCCATGTGTTCAAGCTAAAGAAGGCTACCTTACAGGCAGGCATTACTGGGAGGTAGATGTAAAGGGGAAATGTGACTGGAGAATAGGTGTAGTGAAGGAGTCTGCACCACGAAAAGGTTTTGTTAATATGAACACGTCAACAGGCTACTGGACTCTGCGTCTGCAGTTAGGCTCTCTGATGGCTATGACCTGTCCAGTCACCAAACTCAATCAGGCTAATCCCACTAGAATAGGGGTCTTTCTGGATCTATATGAAGGCATGGTCTCCTTCTATGACACAGCCAATAGGAGACATATTTACACATTTAAAGCAGACTTTAAAAAGTCTGAGAAAATTTACCCTGTTTTTGGCACAGTGGAGACGGACAAATCCCTGAAGATTTTGTCTGGTTTTTAAGTGATTTTCTCATTACTGTGTAAACTAAAGCCAATGTTTTTCTATTAAGGTCAAGTAAAAAGTTACCGGTTGAACCATTTAAAAATGTTTTTTTTTTTAATTTGAGGAATTATTCGGATTAGTCTATAAATTAGATTATAGATAGGCCTGCACATAGAGTTGATGCACATATCAAGTTCAATTTGTCAATAAATCTCAAGGTGGATAAATCTTTCTTTTACTGGTATTATTGGGTTATGATGTTTATACCTTAAACTTCTACCTAACAACACAAACTGCCTCCTACTTCACGTACACGTACTGAACACGTAAACATTACCATTAAAACACCATCAGAAAGGTCGTTACCAGGGCAATGCCAGTTATTAACCGAATTTAATTTGATACACATGTTGCTCCTTATTTATGAATCAGAAGTAAATTTATCTAGATTTGTTTTTATCTACAAATAAAAAAACAAAACAAACAGAAACTGGACATTTGGCTATAGCAGTCTGGTCTCATTTATTTAAATGAGATTTCTTAATGTAAAAAAGAAAAGAAAATATAATAGAAACACATATTATTCTTATTTATTTAAGATTCTCAAGTAAATTCTGTAAATCATCTCCTAGCCATGTATAATATGATTGGTTAGAGATGAATGTTTATTGTATACAGATGAACAACACCTTTTGAAGTTCTCTTTATTGTCATGGCAACTATGTTTACACTAGCAGAGTGGGGATTTGGCCTATGGGTGCACTGGCAACGCATCAGAGTAAGAGAAAAATAACCAACTTAGTGAAGCCAAAAGGTTCCATGTGAAATAAAAAAAAGCGAAAATATAAATAATAATAATTTAATAAGATTAACAGAATGTAATCAGGATTATGTTTCCTCTCATCAAATCTTCACACAGTGTTTATGCAGTGTTGAAAGATTGTGAACATTATTAGAATGTTTTCTGGCCACTAGAGGTCACCCATATGACATTACGATTACGATTAAATGTACACGCCGAAATAATGTAGCGTAATTTCTGTCTTCACAGTTGACGTTTTTCCTCTTTGTTTGGATTACTTTTAAGTTCAGTTCTACAAGAGAAGAAATTAAATGCAAAACATTAAGATTTCACAATGCCTTGTTTGCAATTTAGCAAATTTTAGAATTAGACAGTATGTAATTAAACATTTAATGTAATACCTTTTTAATCCCTTCATTTAAAATCGTTGGCTATATGTACACGCCACATATATTGTAAGATCATCTGATCTGGCTCTGATGTTTCCTCTGCTAAGGACTTGTATCTTCCCATGTCTCAGCCGTCTCCAGTCCCAGTGGTAAGAGTGGATCTACAACACCTCCTCATGGTTCCCTGCAAACTAGCATCAAGTTCTGCTCTTTCCTCCAGTTATAGAACTTATGACCTTCTCTAAAGCGTCTAACTGCCTAGACCTGTTAATGTCCTGTAGATAGAGAAGCTTGCAGGATTTTTTTTTCCTCCTGCATGACCACACCTTCGTCCAACAAACAAACAACAAACGTTGTTTGTCCAACAAACGTCCTGTTCTTCTGTATCCACCATACCTTCTATGAATCCTGCCTTTATGTCATTTTTTTTGTGTCTTTTTTCCCTCCTACCTTCTCCAATGCTGGAACCTCCCATGCAACAGTGCAACAGAAAGATTAAAATTATGACTATAATTAGCTAAATTATGATCATAGCTAATGAAGAGACAAGAGTAAAAAACATGTGATTTATATGTTGTTAATACATTAATTCTGAGTTAAATGATAAACCAAAATTTTTATTTTTCCCACACTCTGTCAGTTGTAATTATGCGAAAAACCATCAGTTACACATATAAGACTGTCATAATATGTTGAGTGTTGTTATAACACTGTCATAACATTCTGAACTACCCATGCTGAGATTTAATAAACAAGCTACAGTGTGACGTTTGCTCTATTTGGGTGAGATAGAGCAAACGTCACTAGTGCCTACTAAACTGACAATTAAACCTAAGAGGCGGTGAAATGAGAACAGTGTGAGCCTGGGACTGCAGTGCAGTTCAGCTTGGTCATTTGGCTAAACCCCCCTTAGCTTCATGCTGAGGGGGCAAAGCCAACTGTTCTTGTCCTGGTCCTTCCCAGCCCACTGAGCAGAACTCTAACCCAAACTCTAACTCTAACTCTAACCCAAACTCTAACCCTAACCCTAACTCTAACTCTAACCCTAACTCTAACTCTAACTCTAACTCTAACTCTAACTCTAACCCTAACTCTAACTCTAACTCTAACCCTA
The DNA here is from genome assembly GCA_025802075.1 of Tenebrosternarchus preto. Lineage (NCBI taxonomy): Eukaryota > Metazoa > Chordata > Actinopteri > Gymnotiformes > Apteronotidae > Tenebrosternarchus > Tenebrosternarchus preto. Next base: position 6,285,727 of record JAOYMR010000023.1, read on the forward strand.
ACTCTAGGGTCATATATTATGCACCAGAGCATGTGAAGTGATGCAGGGAACCCCTGAGCCCACAGAGCAGAACGATATCATTTAATCTTATTCAAGGCTGCCTCCAAATCCAGAGGCCTGGTAATAAAAAATAGGTAGATATCACTGGAAATTGCAGTATTAATGTAGTTAGGCACTCGCCCACAGGAAATCAGGGTGTTGGAGGTAAGGTTAATGGTCAACTGATAAAGAGGGAAGGGTGGCATATTTATGATATGTGAAAGGAAGTTCACACATAGAACTACACAACACACACACACCCACACACACTCTAGTTCCAGCAATATCCTGCTGAAAATGTTGCATAAAATAATTCAGGCAGGCACACACTAGCACTCACAAGGAAAACATGCACAGTGAAATCCACACCCAGTCTGAAACCAAGAATTACATGCAGTACAAATCATGGAGTACAATGTAAAGGCTATGCCTTCCTGAAGTATAAGTGAAGTCCTGATGAAATGTATATACCTTTATTACACGGCAGGACGTTGCAGGACATTTGAGTACCAGTAGTTACAAAAACGCTGATACTGACACCTGCAGTCCTGCCAACAGAGCCGCATGGATTCACGTTCTCACCATGGTGAAGGAAATCCAAGTGAAATCTTTGATCAGACTTCAAGGAGAAACAACTAAACAATGACTGAAATCATCTTATTCTTTAGTATGTCCAGGACTTAACAAAGAAAATAAAATTCCTATATTTACCACATTCAAGTATCAAATGCAATGAGGCATTATAAACACGTGATAATAAACATGCAGAGAAAGAAAGAGGGAGTGAACAAGAGAACAAACAAGAAAAAGAGAGTAAATGAAAATGGCTTGATGCTGTGGTGTCTTTTAATTGCAAAGACCTTCCACTTGTCACCGATATCTCCTTCAGCAAAAATGGATTGTTACTGATGAGATACACAACTACTGCCATTACTGATGAGATATACAACTACTGCCATTACTGATGAGATACACAACTGCTGCCATTACTGATGAGATACACATCTGCTGCCATTACTGATGAGATACACAACTACTGCCATTACTGATGAGATACACAACTGCTGCCATTACTGATGAGATACACAACTACTGCCATTACTGATGAGAGGAAAACTTTGCTGTGAATTTAGCCAAGAAGGAAAAAAAAAAACACCTGGCAGTCAACGGGAAGAACGTTTATAGCAACTTACATAATTAATTTCCTGTCTGCACAGCACTGGCTGACACACACCAAGGGACCACAGTCCATACAAGCACCACGCATCTCGCCATTGTACACCTTAACACATTTAACCAGTACTATTGTACACCTTAACACATTTAACCAGTACTATTCTACACCTTAATATATTTAACCAGTACTATTGTACACCTTAACATATTTAACCAATGCTATTGTACACCTTAACACATTTAACCAGTACTATTGTACACCTTAACATATTTAACCAATACTATTGTACACCTTAACATATTTAACTAATACTATTGTACACCTTAACATATTTAACCAATACTATTGTACACCTTAACACATTTAACCAGTACTATTGTACACCTTAACACATTTAATCAATACTATTGTACACCTTAACATATTTAACCAATACTATTGTACACCTTAACATATTTAACCAATACTATTGTACACCTTAACACATTTAACCAATACTATTGTACACCTTAACATATTTAACCAATACTATTGTACACCTTAACATATTTAACCAGTACTATTGTACACCTTAACACATGTATCCAAATAGTAATAATAATAATAATAATAATAATAATAATAATAATAATAATTCTTCTTCTTCTTCTTCTTCTTCTTCTTCTTCTTATTATTATTATTATTATTATTATTATTTTTATTATTATATGGAGAGGGCAGTGAAGAGTACAGGGAAGAAAACATCACAGTCCATCAAAGTGTAAAACGTAGAAGTGGCAGTACTGTGTAGTGGTGAGTACAGCAAACTTTGAGTGCTGAACTTAACACACTGATCAAATACTAACATGCACTCTTCATTAACAAAGTTCATTAACATAGAACATTCAGAACATTGTCACAGACTAGACTACTTTTTAAATTAAGAGGAAGAGATTTTAAAATGGTCTTTATAAATGATTTAATCTGCACAGCAAAAAGGATCTCAGAACAGCAAGTCTGTACAGACCTCACAGATTTAAGCCTTTGTAAAATCTTGAAGAAGTTCAAAATCTTGATTCCAAAATCTGGACCTTGTATGAAAAACATGTCTAGTGTGACATAATTCTTAGACCTTCATCCTATCGGCAGTCAAGACCTTGTAAATATGACCAGGAAGGTCATCCTTGTGAGGTACACTCTATTACTGTTCATGATAACATCAACAAGACATAAAAGAACAGACTTCACTTCCTTAACCTTTCATGTGCTGTGTTCCTGAAGTTTGTATTTATTTTTATGCACTTTAACCCTGTTCACAATACCCACAGTTCATAATCCACAGTTTAAATGTTGCTCCAACATTTCCTAAACTACCTTCCTCTGTGAACCCAATTCTTACCACTTTCTAATGGTTGTTTAATTATTTTAGCTTTCTAATAATTATTTAATGATTTTAACAGCATACATAAATGTATTCTACTTCCTGCCATGTACAATTAATTCAAAGCAAACAGACATTGGCTGTTTATCCAGAACTCCCACACTGAGGCACTGTGACAGCAGCCCGGCCAACCTAAACTCCTGATAAGTCAGCCGTCCGTCTTTGTGTGACTGTGGAGGGTCGTGCAGTTCAGAATCCATTCTGTCTCTCGAGGGCAGAGCACATTTACCCACCTTGCCAGCCCGTCAACTGAGGACGTCTGGAGGTCTGAACAGGCCCGAGGCTTGGCATCGCCCAGATGGCATTGTGTGGGTGCAAAGTAGAAATGTTGATTTTGGACAGTGGTGAAAGAGGTGGCGTTCTACAGCTTCCTCTGGCTTCCAGACTCAGCCTGCATGCCTTTCCCTCTGCTGAACTGCAGACGGTGTCCTGCTGACCCCAGAGTTTTACTGAAGGTGCTAAAAATGAGGATTGTTAATTGGTCATGGAAACAACTGAGTCAAGTTTTGATTGCTTTAAATTATCTGAGCATTCCAGCCAATATACATTTAACACAACTTATGGTTTCTGTTTTACAAAGCTAATGATTTTTATTTGATAAAGACAAACTGCAAAATAGGTAACGCAAATATTTATTCTGCATTTTGTACATAAAATACATGTTAATCATTGGTCATATCTGAGAAGTAAAAGAAGATGAAAGACCTGTGAAAGACCAATAGTGCTTCTTTATGTGCTGAACGAGTTCTGTGATTGGTTGGCTCCTGTAGTGTTCTTTATGTGCTGAACAAGCTCTGCGATTGGTTGGCTCCTGTAGCGTTCTATATGTGCTGAACGAGTTTTGTGATTGGTTGGCTCCTGTAGCGTTCTATATGTGCTGAACGAGTTTTGTGATTGGTTGGCTCCTGTAGCGTTCCTTTCCTGCTTAGACTGGGAACTGAAGTTTCACATCGTTCCGATTTAGACAGCACCTCATAAAAATGACCAAGCTAAAAAACATCCACCTGGAAGCGCAGCCTTAATTCCTGGGACTCTTGGTCTTCTCCTGGAGCAGGAGAACAGAGGGTGAGGAACCTGAGCGTCAATCATGTCAACACATCACATACAAACGTCCTTTTCCTCTTTTTCCTCATATTGTAATATAGAATGTCCAATGATCATTCAGCCACTTCCTATGGCAGACAGTGACACAAAGGCATCAAACGCCTGCCAGCTCAATGCCGACTATGAGATGATCGAAATCTTTAGTGCCGGACTGAGGGAATTGAGTTTTTGTTCCGTGTGTCATTAACCAGTTGGGAGTTGGGACCAGTAACAGTAAATATCTGCTAGTCAGAGCAAGAGAGTGAGTCAGACCTGCAAGCACGTCCTTGGGAACTGTTCCTGTGAGAGTTCTCTCGTGAAAGTTCTCTAGTGGAAGTGATTCATTAACTGACGTATTAGCATGAAGGGCCACACAACTAAAGCTACATAGAAAAGCAGATGAGAAAAGAAGCATTTAGCAGCACTTGAGTGGTTGTCTAACTCCCCTGAGACTCTGTCTGAAGACCACCAAGGGAATCCAACCAGTTGGTGGCGCTAAGACCACAAAATGACAAAAGAAAGAAAGACTTCCCCTTCTGTGACGGTCACAGTACACTCTGGATACACTTCCAATGAATTTTAAATTTAAATTCACAGAGGATATAATTGGAGTGAAGTTTGAAGAGAATATTTGTTGTACAGTGGAGACCAGAGTCTCAGTAAAGATCAACTAGCCTAAAACACAAAACACATGTTTGAAATTAATCTAAATTAACATGCTCTGGACTTGCTACAGTGCTTTTTAGTACTGCATGTTACAGTGCTTCTGAGTACATTTTACGTTATTTGACATATCTTGTCCAGAATGACTTGCATATTTACCAGTATGACAGGAAGTTGGTCACAGTTAATCAAACCCATGACGTCGGTTGAACAAACACCTTGTTGTACTTGCTCTACTAGGGACCTCTCATTCCATACAGGGCAAGAAACTTTGTTTTTATTAATTCACACAGTCACTGTATGCTATACTAAAATACACAGAAACGTATACAAATACAAAACCTTTTTAACATTTTTAATAATATTCGTTATTTCATGTTCAGGAAGCTCTAAAGAAAAAATAATTGTCTGTCCTGGTCTTAATTGTAACCAATGCTCATTATTTTTGGGAGTCCAGTATGTGTCTTTTGGAAAAACCTCTGTATTTTCACTTCAGTGTTTATAAGTAAAATAGCCAAACTCATTAAAGAGGGTTGGTTGATTGGATGTGTTTTGTTTTTTTGTGAACACTGAAAACAAAGGAAAATAAAGCCTTGTTGTAACTACCAGCACTTACATACCCACCACTTCCTCGAACATAAAGGTACAAATGACAATAAAAACATGCGAGGAAAAGAGGAAAGGGTTAATCGTCTATGGCAACCTAACAGGAAATGGGAATTGACCTTCCTGTTGGCAAAATGCTGGATGCTGTGGGGAGGCATTGCTGAGGTGATGCTGAAACAATGAAGAGAAAGAGAGAGAGATACAGAGAGAGAGAGAGAGAGAGAGATACAGAGAGAGAGATACAGAGAGAGAGAGAGAGAGAGATACAGAGAGAGAGATACAGAGAGAGAGAGAGAGAGAGAGAGAGAGAGATAGAGAGAGAGAGAGAGAGAGAGAGAGAGATAGAGAGAGAGAGAGAGAGAGAGAGAGAGAGAGAGAGAGAGAGAGAGAGAGAGAGAGAGAGAGAGAGAGAGAGAGATACAGAGAGAGAGATACAGAGAGAGAGAGAGAGAGAGAGACAGAGAGAGAGAGACAGAGAGAAAGACAGAAGAGGAATGGAGTCCCAATATTCTAAAAAACAGAAAGAAAAACAAACAGTATGTGAGCAATAAAAAGGACAAAAGTAAAAAAGTGAAAAAATAAAAGGTGAACAAAATTAGCACTTAAACACTGAATCTGACACGGCAAAAACTGCACGTACTTGCAGCAAACAGACATTAGTCATTCTTACCAACCTTGATTTTGCTTGTTCTTAAATTAATTCTAATTTGTTTGGAGTGCAACGCAAATATGATTACTAAGGAGTGTTTGAAAAGGTTTCACACGTGACCATAAAGGATACAAGACATTATGAAGTAAGAATTCCAGACAGTAACGACCTGCAGCTTCTGCTCTTAAAATGTTTACTTCAAATGTTCTCTTACTGCTGACCACACATGTTGGGTTTCAGGGCATAACTAGCTTAGTTTGCCTTGTTTTATCAGCACATAAAAGAGGGTGTATACTGTGAAGAGGGCAAAGGTCAAGGAGGAGCCTGGAGTGGAAGAGGATTTGATCTCTATTCAAAATCCTGAGCTTTAAAAAATTTGATTTCATCCTGCGACTCTGGCGATGTGGAACACAATGTTATCAGAGGATATGAGAAACGAATGTCTGGAAACACACATCTTATGCTTCCTCTAGCAGGACAGTGCAGGGTGTAAATGTAATGTGATGTGAACATTAATCTTTAGCCCATAGCCATAGATATTTGTTCCACCCATGGATCACAATGCCTGTTTTTACTAATTACATTTCCGAGCGTGATATCGAGACAGAGTGTCAGTGAAGGCAGGTGGGTCCAGGGTTGGACAAACGGTAAAAGTTCTGTTGACTTTAGACTTTAATCTTCAGTCACTGGATTGGCTCCAAACTCCATAATTCCATAAACGTAACTATGGGAATGATACCTTATTTACTGTGTACCACTGTAGCTGTTTAATATAATCTGACAAAATTAGCACGTGATGTTTCAAAAAGTAAATAATGGGGACAGAATCTTACTGTGGTTTGTTTTAGAGTCTAGAAATCTAAACCAGTGCACAGTGAGGAGCAACACTGGCTGAAGACAGTGAAGAAAGGATCATACCATGTTCATTCATTTAAATTCATAATCCAGCAGGCGATTAGACAGGGATCAGAAAGCATAAAAGTCTAAAAACTGTGGACTGAGCAGAGGATTGAGTTTCTGAGAGACGCTGAGGATGTGGAGTATCAAGGTGTTGGTTGTGAGGCACAACATGCTCTCATGTTTACATACCCTCAACAACATTTCCTTAAGTGGTACCTTAACAGAGCAGAGCGTGGCTCTCTCAAACCCCCCCATGACAGAGTGACCAGCAGGGCTGAAGCTGCATTACACACACACACACACACACACACACACACAAACACACACACACACACACATGCACAAACATACACACACACACGCACATGCATACACACACACACACACATGCACGCACACACACACACACACGCACAAACACACACATGCATACACACACACACACACACGCACAAACATACACACAAACACACACACACATGCACAAACACACACACATACACACACACACAAACATACACACACACGCACAAACATACACACACACAAACACACACATGCACAAACACACACGCACATGCGCAAACACACACATGCATACACACACACACACACACACACGCACGCGCGCACACACACACACACACATGCACAAACACACACACGCACATGCACAAACACACACACAAACATACATACACACACACACACTGGCATACGCACTCCTCTTCCTGTGTTTGTCCGAGACTCTGCTCTCAGGGCTGCGGTTCGGCTCCGCTGTTCTGTCCCTGTCTCTGTTCTGCTGGGTCTCGTCATCTCAACCTACAATTTCCTCATCAAACGACAGGACGCTGACAAACCCTGCTTTGTTCCACTGGGTTTTACAAGTGCTGATTACTGGGTTTGGAAGGTTTGGCTGGGTACTTTAGCAGGAGTCCGGGTGAATCCCCACTCCTGAAGCTTTAACATCTTATACAGCTTCTGTTGCACATGACCTGCTGTTGATGAATGTCAATAAGGAAACTTGTACTATAAATATTACACTTTAGCTTGATTTTTATTGTAATAATTCTTAAAACAATGTTTTTTTTATGTTTTTTAAAAAGTGTATAGGATCTGAAGCATAACAGAAAAACGCAACTTATTCTATAACGTTACTGTGCTAATACATATTAAATAGACATTATTATACTGATTTTGTTCATTTTGTTTAAATGTATAAACTGTTTAAATGTTTGCATATTTGTTAGACCTGTTTCATCTCTGTGAAGACCTGTTTCTTCTCTGTGAAGACCTGTTTCATCTCTGTGAAGACCTGTTTCTTCTCTGTGAAGACCTGTTTCATCTCTGTGAAGACCTGTTTCTTCTCTGTGAAGACCTGTTTCTTCTCTGTGAAGACCCGTTTCATCTCTGTGAAGACCTGTTTCTTCTCTGTGAAGACC
>JAOYMR010000023.1:6301359-6312830 GCA_025802075.1 Tenebrosternarchus preto
CCCAGTGCCCCCCACTAACCCTGCAACTAGAGTCATGCCAATATCAGAGACCCTCATCCCTGTGTGCGTTTCACGCAGTCTAGCCACTCTCTCATAACTCATAAACATTGTTTAACTAGCATGCACTAAATATTCAGCCCGATCTCAGATGCTCAGACAGGTGGAGCTAAGTAAAGCTAATGAAAAGCTTGGGGAGGATTCAGAAGCTAACGCAAGAGATCTGGCAATGTTCCTCTGAAAGAGGAACATCTGAGAAACCAGAAGAAGGTAAAGCAGCAGAGTATTAGTGCCACCTAGAGCACATGTGAAATAACAAGATCACACATCTGATTACCAATATCCAATGCCTGTCTTCATAATTCAACCTAGTATTGAGAGAAAAAAAAAACAGGGCTTGCATGGGTTTTTACTCATGTCCTTGTTTCACTGAAAGAGATGATCTCCGTTTCTCCCACAGGAAGCCAGAAGGATCAGCTGACCAGGCCTTAGGAAGCCATGGGTGACTGGAGCCTCCTGGGGAACTTCCTGGAGGAGGTGCAGGAGCACTCCACCTCTGTGGGGAAGGTGTGGCTGACCGTGCTCTTCATCTTCCGCATCCTGGTGCTGGGAACGGCGGCCGAGTCGTCGTGGGGTGATGAGCAGTCCGACTTCATGTGTGACACGAAGCAGCCGGGCTGCACCAACGTGTGCTACGACCGGGCCTTCCCCATCGCACACATCCGCTACTGGGTGCTGCAGATCGTGTTCGTGTCCACGCCCTCGCTCATCTACATGGGACACGCCATGCACACGGTCCGGGCCGAGGAGAAAAGGAGGCAGAGGGAGCAGGAGGAGCGTGAGGCCGAGCAGGGAAGAGGGGCTGAAGGGGGAGGAGGCGAGAAGGAGTACCTGGAGCAGAAAGAAAAGGCGTCCGAGACACCGCCCAAGATCCGCCTAAAGGGGGCGCTTCTGCAGACGTACGTGCTGAGCATCTTGATCCGCCTGGTCATGGAGGTGACCTTCATCGTGATTCAGTACATGATGTACGGCATCTTCCTGAACGCCATGTATCACTGCAACACCTCACCCTGCCCCAACCCAGTCAACTGCTACATGTCACGGCCAACAGAGAAGAACGTCTTCATCATCTTCATGCTGGCAGTGGCTGCAGTCTCACTGTTTCTCAGTATACTGGAACTCTACCACCTTGGCTGGAAGAGATGCAAGGTCTACTTTAGAAAGTACGAGGAGAGTCGCAGTACCGACGGTAATATCGACACCAATGTCAAAAGCAGAAAGGCTGTCTCCACAGCAACTGTGGCCATGGCAACCATCGGCATGGACCTTCCAGACACCCCACAGTCACAGACTTCCCAAACACACACACCACCTCCGGATTTCAATCAGTGCCTGGCTTCGGCAGGGCAGACGTCGCCTCCGCATCTTCATCGCCATCATCTTCATTCGCTCCACTCCAATTACCAGCCCTTCTCCAACCACTTAGCCCACCAGCAAAATTCGGTCAACCTGGCCACCGAGCGGCACCGCTACAGCCGTGATGAGCCAGGAACGGGTGAGGACTTCCTACGGACGAGCCGTGGACATTTGCCTGGAGTATCGCCCTCCACGACCTCCACACTCAGGTCTGACAGCAGCTACGTCAGAGACAAGCGCCGTCTCAGCAAGACCAGCGGTTCGAGCAGTAACAGAGCCCGGCCTGGTGACCTAGCTGTGTGAGTCAGGCTGGCCCTAATGTCTGGAGGCACATAGTCTTTGTGAGTGAAGGGTATGAGAGACAGAGAGAGTCTTTGGTGAGTTGGTGGTACTAACAGTGGACTAAAATTTTAGATGGTCAACTTCTCTCTAGTTGCATAGTGATCATCTTAAAGCTGCTGTAAGCAATGTTCAGCGATTTTGCCAACTTGCACCAGCCATGGCCACCACAAGAATCTGTTTCATCCCACATCTTCTGTCCAAATGACACTCCAAACCCCCTCCCCTGAAGGATACGTACACTCCTTGTAGAGATTAGCTAATAAAATCAAACGCAAACTTTCAGTTGCTAATTAATTAGCCTAGGACATTTTTATAGTGTCTGTTTTAATTATAATGACAGCTAAAGGGTATAAAGACTGTGCCAATGGACATAATGGAGCGAAGCATAAGAGGCAATGGGAAGGAAGGGAAAGAGAAAAAATCTGTATCAGAGCCTAATCTGGTTTCATTGAAACTATTGTATAGTGTGGGTGGAAATAAGGAGAAGCTGTGTGCACAAAATTAACTTAAGTGTATATGGACAGATGGATGGTTGAATTTGTGAGACCAAGTTATTAAAAAACTGACCCCCATTCACAATGTGGATGAACAGTGAGACTAAGGAAAGGAAACAATAACCATAGATGAGATTTTACACTGTACAGAGTCTTGGAAAAAGACACTGATGCACAATGCAACTTTATTCTCGGAGAAAAATCAATTGTGAGCACCACTGTATCATAAACCTTCTGTTAGCTATTCATGGCTGTCTGATTTTTTATAATCAGTCTTATTATTCTCAAAAAACACACCACAAACACACCAGTCAAGCCAAACCAGCCTAGTGTACTGTACAAAAGCCAGAATACATGTGAACATATCAGACAAAGAGCTCTGTTGGTGTGATACTTTAATGGAGCCAAACACTGTGAAAAAGCACCTCAGACCCTTGTGTGTGAGTGACAAGCAGTTATTTAGTTTCAGGGGCCACAGACTGCAGTGCTACTGTGGAGGCCATAGAGAGAGGCTGAGCACATGCTCCTTATGGAGGTGACTCTGCCCAGTTCTGAGGAACACAGCACTTTTCCTGCGAAAAAACAAATAATCTCAGACGTCACTGGAAGAGTTCACTTGGCATGGTGTGATGAAGTGAAACAAGTTGGCAGACATTTCTAGAAAGAAAATGTAAAACGGACAAGGCCCAGAGAGCCAAGCAAGCAGGAATGCCACACCCTCTCAAACAACAAACTGAAGTTCAATACATTTTTGTAAAATCCATTACATTTACAATCAAACCTTCAAACTGTAATCAAATGGATGTCAGTGTATGACATTTAATCATAACTGTGCAATATTTAATATGCTTGGCACAAGCAATTGTCAGAGAGAAATTTCTTTCAAGATGAATAATCCAAGTGCCTCTGAGAACCATCAGATGAATAATCCAAGATGAATAATCCAAGTGCCTCTGAGAACCATCAGATGTTCCTCCATTTTACCATCGATTTTATTGCCTGTAACATTTCTGGAGTCCTGCAGGACAGAATTGACTTGCTAGTCTTATGAGAGACAGCTGCAAAACTAATGACTGGTACAGATGATAAAATCTTGAGTATTAAACAAGAAGACATGATAGTGTTTTGATCAGTCAAATTTATTTCAGATTATAGTACTGCACCAATAAATACCATTAGACTACAGTGCTTTGCTTTGTGGCATTTTTTGATAGATTGAACTGTTTGTGGGAAAACAGGGTTTTGGTATTTTTAAGCATTTTAATTTTAGTAGCACAAGTGACTAAACGTGAATGAATGTGTTACTGCGTGTATAAAATGGCCTATAAAATGCGTAATCTCATCTTGTGAACGACCATGTAAAATGTCACAATGAACACATTATAAAATCAAGGGTATGAAACATTGTTTTTTGTTTAGCATGTGGAGTGAACTAATTTTAAACAATGTCTGAGAGGGAGATTACTGGCAATGTAGTTTATCATTCTATGTGTATGTAAGACTGTTAATTATTTGCTTTAAGTAATTTAGCCAATATTTACATATTACAGCAGTTTTTTTTTCCTTCAAAACCATACTGTTTTATTTCAGCCTATAATAAAACAATTGTGCCACTTGTGGATTCTCCCGTGGTCTGTTTTCTGAATTCATAATCATATTTAGCACAAGTAAACTACAATACGGTGGCCGGGAAGACCCATTGCGCTGCAAGTGCACAAAGCAAATTGCTCGTAATGACAAAACGTGCGCTACATTTCAGAAACGCGCTGCAAATTCAGCAAACACAAGCAACTTCAGAAACGCCGCAAATGTTTCTGGACTCAGCATTAATAAGCTGGCACTGTGAAGTGAAAAGTACGTTTTGTGATGACCTCGGTTTTATCACGGGTAAGCTATGATGCAGAATGAAAGACTGACTCAGTCGTGCTCTGCATTCTATCCTATTTATCATTTCTTGGCTGTACATAACACACCTTTTTAGACACTGATCAAAATCCCATTTAACACAACCCAGTTCCTGTCTAAATACCATGATAGTTCCATATATATCGTACACATCAGAATGGCAGACGAAAAACTTCAGAAACGCCGTAAATCCTATCAGAATACAACGGTCGCTACGGATTTGTACCACTGCAGAGTAAATATAAGTCAGTCTTTCATTCTGCGTGATAGATATTTGTACATCACGTGATAAAAAAACGTGGTAATCACAAAACTTGCTTTTCACATGGAGTCGCTGCTTATAATAGTCCGTCCAGAAACACTTCCGTTATGTTGTGACTTAATTTGCAGAAGTTGCATGTATTTTCTGAATTTCTTGCGTGTTTCCGAAATGTATTGTCATGATTAATATCAAGCTCTGGCACCTGAATATCTAGTCCTCTAGGCCACTTCAAACAAAAGACACGTGTTTGCAGGTAGCTGTAGAGTGCTTAATATACTCTGTAATAAACTTAGTCCTGTGTCTAGGTCCAAAAAAGACCATGACACGAAAATTAGCATCGCCGCCACCACCTCCATCATCATCATCCTCCTCCTCCTCATTGTGTACATGCGTAAAGGACTAGTCGTGTTTTGTTGTTGTGTTTTGTTATTCTTGTCAATAGCAAAGGTAATTAATTTTGAGTAGGGCTACTGGACTAAACTGTAGTGAAAATAAAATTGTACTTTTTCTTGCTTAATGGCCTATCGTAAAAAACACCTTAATTAATAAAATATTTAATCAAATACAAAACTGCATAGTTTAATAGAGGATATACGGTAACGATACAATTTTTGGGATGTGTAGTTTTTTTCCTTGTTCACTGCACGTTGCCTGTCATTTTATGATTTCCCCAAACAAAACTACATATTCCAGCAAACATTTTTCATTAAGCCGGTTCATGCGTTTTCAAAATATCGAAAGTTTGCCAGCAGGAATGACTGTGGGATAGCTGATTCTAGAGGAAAACATAGATCTGCAATAACTAGTATTGTAAACGTGAGTGATATAATTTTTAAAGAGTCTGTATCATTACCTGTTTGTTGGCTTCTTTGACCAGTGTCAGTAATTGTGTAGCAATGCACTAAAGGTTGTCGGCAGCAAAGCCACAGACAAAGCTAACTTATTGAAAGGATATTTGAGAAGACGGAGATAGATGGTAACTTCAGTGTCATTTGGCAGCTAGATACATGCATAGATGATCCACGTACGCTGTCGTTGAAATTAAAGTCATAGTTAACAGCGAGGCTTAAGTAAAACTGTATTTGCTTTAATGTTTTGGGTCTGATGACATTCTAGCGTTAATGTAAAGTATTGACTTAGAAATGCCGCGATACTTTCACATGACTTGTTATGAGCACTCAGCGACTTACAGGATGAAGCTGTATTCTAAGAGTAGTAATATTTAGGTTAAAAATAAACGGGTTTTGTTGGGGGGGAGAGGCTTAACGTAAATGTTATTATTTTATTCTTCGAATATATTTTCATTCTGTTGTAGTAGTAAATACTCACGACCAGCAATTTTACTGCATTATTTAAGTATATTTAAGTCATTATAGCGGGTATGTTTCCTTATAGTGGGTTTAATGAAGAGGTAAAAAGTTTAAAATAAATGTTAACTACTTTAATCTTATGTTATTAGCTCATTCTTTTCGTAGTAGAAAGTTCTCATGTCAGAGTTGTTTTCTGTTTATAGATCACTGTATTAGTACATTAGAATGTCCGTGTTCTGCACGTGTTCTGCAGTCCGCGCCTGTACTTATTTGCACACCTGTGCAGTCCTCCACGCATTTCTACACACCCATTTGACTTACTCCACCTTTAGGGTGGCTGTTTCTGACTCACCCTGTTCAGTTTTTACTTGTGTCTGGAATTACTCTCTTAACAGATTCATCATCATGCGGACGTTGTGGCTACGCATGGGCACTATGGGTTCAGTGGTTCTTGGGTCAACCCTGTGGTCTCAGAAGAAGACTGAGCCTGTTTGGAAAGATGTGTCAGACAAGGCTTCTCCTACTTCCGACCAGTCCTCATCTACGTACGAGCTTGAACTTGTTCAAGTTTTGTTCAGACATGGGGCGAGAACACCACTGAAATCTATACCGGATGTTCAAGAGGTGCAGCTTGCTAAGAAATTATTGTGAATGATTGGGGCTCAGTGCAAAGAGAACCATTCACAGTACTTTAATGGGATGAGCAACATGTTCTTAAACACTGCACCAATGTTGTCTTGTCTTGTTAAGGCGCAGTGGGTTCCTGATCTGCTGGAGGTTCCTGATCACACCAAAATTGATTATGTGGTTAGAGACCTGCATGGAGGTCCAAGACCCCCTGCTCCTATTGAGGACAGCTATAGAGTTAGACCACTAACGGTCTGTGCATTTATGTATTTGTGTGTTTTTGTTGCCAGAAGCTTAAAAAAAAAAAAGTGACTGGACACATTGCTGATGATTGTCTGATTTTGTGTGAAGAAATTCTTCAAGAACGAGTCAGACCTGTTAGCAACATACCTAGTTCCAGTCGAATAGAGCCGACTGTCTGTGCAATCTACTACATTTGTACAAATTGTTTGTTCAACTTTTTGTTTGAAGACACTGAACATACTGGACAATAGATAATGATGTGTTTTAAGATTCTGTGTGGATTATTATTATCATCTTATACACAACCTTATACATAATCATCTTTGGTTTACTTTTGAGTATTTCTCACCAAGAACGTAGGTGTGACATTTATAAATGACTCAAAGAACAGTACTGGCATCTCTGTGGCCATCAGCAGAGTCCAAGCACCCAGTTAACAATGACACTGACCTGTGCTCCTCTTCCTCATTAGGGTGGTACATACCCGGGTCAGCTGACCACGGTGGGCATGCAGCAACTCTATGACCTTGGGCTCAGGCTGAGGAGGAGGTACATTCAGGATGTCAGGTTCCTCAGCCCCTCCTACAGCCACAAGGAGGTGTAGTAAGTCTCCTGCCGCTCCCTTGATTTCCGTCTGCTGGGATAAACCATCCGCTAAGATCAGCTGGGCTCACTGTCGCTTGAATTTTGACTCAGAGTGTCTTTCTCTGCAGCATTCGATCGACCAACATTGTTCGTACCATTGAATCTGCTAAGTGTCTGGTGGCAGGGTTGTTCCAGCAGCAACAGAAAGGTAAAGCAGACCATATCTTTACTTGGGGGGGGGGGGGGGGTCTTAGGTGTTGGAGGGGCATTAACGTAACATTAATAACTGCTTGTACTGGTCCTTCTCTTTGTTTTTTAAATTCTTTTCAGACACTGTGCCTATCTACACAGATGAGGCAGAGAAAGAGATCCTCTACCCAAACTTTCATGGGTGCAAACTGCTCAAGCTGCTTAGTGGGTAAGCTCTCGGAACTAAGGTGGAACTAACGTATGTCTTCTTTAATAGCAAAGAAAATAAGAAAATGACTGTAATTTATGGAACATAGATAATTGCCACAATTTTTTATCCTTGATCTTAATCTTCTTTGTTTCTGTCTTGCATCGAAAATATGTACACAAAACCTGACACTTTAATGGGGACATATAAAGCGCAGGCAGGTCCCACAGAACATGACTTGTGTCAGCACAAACTACACAGAACATACACAGCCTTACATAGGCAGGCAGCCTGTGAATATAATGGTTCTTAAACAAATACACATCTATTCTGTGTGGCATCATATACTATGCATTACCATGAATGGTGAGCTCTGACTAGGTGGATCAAATTAAGTGGAAAAAAAACAGGTCATTTTTCTGTACGAGTCTATTATCCGGTTGAAGTGGGTCAAGCAGTGTAATTTAGTTGTCAAATAAAATGCAGACTGTGCTCAGTTCACAGTGGAATATGCCAAGATAAAAAAATCACTGCAGAAATGTGCAGACAGAAGTACAAGAGAGCGGAGGAAATGGTCATATGTTTCCATGTTGTTGATTCATCTCTGTAAAAGTTCTTCTCTCTAAAACTCTACTTAAGTGGAGGTTTAAATCCCTATTCAGCTTGCAGCTCTGTGTCATCATATTTCTCTGACTGGCTTAACCCTGTGATCAGCTATCTGTGATTGGCTGTGGTATATGGCCTACAGTTATCGCTGGGCAGAGTCAGCCAAGTTGCCAGACATCGCTTCAGATCTCCAGAGTATTCAGGCTGAACTGGGCATCGGCCCTCAACAGCGTCTCGACTTCATCCTCATCAGAGACGACATGGTGGCCAGAGAGGTTTGGGAACACTCTACACAGACATGCTGTCCCTGTGGTTATGTTATAATGACTTATAATGCTATGAAATATCGGTATCATATTGCTATTGGCTGAAAATTCTTCACCATTTCAGTATATAAATATTCAGTGTTGGGGTGATTCACCAGTATAGCCACATTCTGTATGAGCAGAATCACTGTGCGCAAAGCCCTGTTGAGTTTGCTGTCTGTGATCATACTCAGTCCAGTGTTTCAGTGAATCAAATATTCAATCCGTCTAACTACAGCAAAGCAACAGTACTGGAATCAGCACAGAAGGGCGCAGGGAGATTCTCTTAGCATCAGGCCAGCATGGTTTTTATGTTGATTCTCTTTGGGCTTGAAGACTCACGGTCTGCCGTGTCCTGTGGTGCTGGAGAACTGGAAGTCAGTAGTGGAGCAGAGAGCTGTGGACATGATCTACCATGTTTATGAACCCAGTAACAGGTGAGTAACAGGTAACAGCATCCATGTTTATGAACCCAGTAACAGGTAACAGCATCCATGTTTATGAACCCAGTAACAGGTGAGTCAGCATCCATGTTTATGAACCCAGTAACAGGTGACAGGTAACATCCATGGTATCCAAGCTGATGTGCATGAAGTCTTTCACTTTCCCCATAAAGACATCAGTCAATAAATGTCACATTCAGAAAAATTATTACATTCAGTATAGTGGAAACATAAATTAATTATTTAACAGATATTTGCTAGGTTTGTTTTTTTTTTTTGTTTTTTTCTTTGTTAAGAGCAAACGATTTTTTGTTTTTTACTTTTTTACTTCCTGTTCTGTTCTTTACTATATTCAAAGTGAATCAGACTAAGATGGTATGGTGAGTGGACAACACATGAGTGTTAAAGACTCGCTGTGCTTGTATTCAGGAAGAATCTCCAGCTGTGTGTGGGTCCTGTCTTCCACACACTCCTCACCAACATGGAGACAAAGGTTCATGGTGCTGCCGCAGATACTGACAGGTGAGCTTTGAAGTCTTCTTAGTACCAGAACTGCACAGTCCAAAAAAACCAAACAAACTTGAAGCCATACAATTTGTAATCTTTGTCAAATAGCATACATGCATACAAATATCTATGTATATTTGTATAATAATAAATCTTATATAATCTGACACCAGGTAGTGATACAATCACCAGGATGTAATACATTTCTATGTCTGTTGTTTTATACAATGCATATCAGTTTTATATTGGTTATAAAATTCTGATTATGACATATAAAACAGCACAACACATAATTGTCTGTTAATTTTACATTGTTTATTTACTGTGTTTACATGGACGCCTTGCACTGTATAAATGAAGTTGATTTGAGTAAGGGTGTTAAACGTGCCATAAACACACATTTGTTTACTGTCACCCCCTAGTGTTGGGTTCTTAAAACAGCACTCACTGAGCTGGTGTACTCTTTAGTGCTTTAGTGGTCAAGTGTGCTTGCCCATACATGGAAATTATCTTCAGTCAACCAGTAGCTCATAGTGCGTAATAGACAGTTCACAGTAATTGACAATGGAGCCTTCACACTCTAGATTTAGTAACAACATCTTATATGTGCTGCACCTTACAGAAAAAGTAAAATAATAACTAATCACTTTTATTAATAATTGTTTTGCTAGGTTTTGGTGGTAAACATATATTGCTCATTTAAAGTGCAGGGAACAGCAATCAGGTAGGACCTAGCCAAGCTGAATCAAACAGAATCCAGAAGAATACAATAGAATACTGTTTCAGTATAGGGTGGTGTGTGAGCTAGAACAGCAGTGCCTGTGTGTGGTAATTGTTCATGAGTGTGATGACATGAGGAAATAAACTGCCGTCTGGCTGTTTTGCCCATTATTTTCGCTCAAGCGCCGTTCTGATATTCAGACAATACTCATCGTCTGAATATCTGAAGTGAATTTTTCTAGCCTCACCTGCTACTCTCTTGTGAGGGAGCTGGTGATCCACTGACAGGTGGAAGTTGGCACATTGGGTTGAGTGAGTGTCATGTGGAGAATTCTGGGATGATGGCATCATATGTTGAGCTGAGGTCCAAAAACAGCACTCTTCTAGGTCCTTGGCTGTTCGAGGCGCTGAAGGAAGAAGACCCGTGCATGCTGCATTATCCTTGGATCCATGGATTTTTTGTGCTAATATACAAACTGGTATACTGGTCTTTCAGGTGTTCTAATAAGTCTATCAAAGTGTTTCATGGCTACAGAGGTTTAGGTGATGTGTGTGTTGTCAGTCCTTTGATGATTGTTCTTATGGAGATGGGTAGGATTGTGGAGCATCTGAAGCAGAGGCTGGTTCTTCTCAGGCTGGTTCTTCTCCAATGATCTGCTGAAGATCTGTGTGAAAGCAGTTTACCTTCAGGCTGGAGGGTGAAAAACAATTTGATCCTGGTACCTTCTTTACCTTCTGACTCTGGAAGAGTGCACATAATCTCCACAGATCTTCGGTACAGGCTAAGTGGTTGGCTGGGTAGGGGTCAGAGTTTGTGGGTGAGGTGCTATAGTTTCTGCTATGATATGAATCACATGCGAAGCCGAGGTGGAAAGATGTGTGACAAGGGACTTTTCAAACCTGCAGTAGTGTGTTTTCAGCACATCAGCCAGCTGACTATTCCTCACTGTCTTGAGCAATTGCTTTTTGTAGCTGGTGATGTTGATCAGACTTCAGCAGTCAGCTGACGGGTTCATCGTCTGACAGTCTACTTTGCTTTCTGGAGTAACTCATTTTTATTTGATTTGGGTCCTGGTGAGGATAAAAATGTCCTCTCAGAAACTAATGTAAGATGTCATAGTGTCTGTGGATCCAACCAAGTTGTTGGCTGCATGTTCAAACACACTTCAATCAGTACACGCCAGGCAGACCTGTAGCATCCCTTTTTGTATCATTAACATGGGTTTAGTAGATGTGATGCAAACTTCTGCCTGTAGGTTGAAAGAAGTCCAGTGGTTCTGTCTTTAACATGTGCCTGTGCTTGTGGAACAAG
>JAOYMR010000023.1:6312930-6330003 GCA_025802075.1 Tenebrosternarchus preto
GATGCAAACTTCTGCCTGTAGGTTGAAAGAAGTCCAGTGGTTCTGTCTTTAACATGTGCCTGTGCTTGTGGAACAAGGAAACTGTTCCTGTACTCTGTGCATGACACCACACTGATGCCGTGCTTGATGGCGCTGGGTGTGTTTGATATGCGTTGGCCACCATACGCTGCTGACATCACTCTGGAGCTGTACCGGAATCGCCAGATCAACCAGCACTATGTCAAAGTCTCCTACAGCGGTCAGGTAAGGAGCCTTCCAGCAGACTCCCTCCACAGTGTTGACACAGCCTGCATTTAACTGTACACCGGACCTTCTGAATCTGTTCTCCTGTGTCCCTTACAGGATCAGAAGATCCCAGGCTGCAGTGACATCTACTGTCCTCTGGAAGAGTTTAAGGAGGCACTTGCTATGTATACTCTGCCCAAAGAGAGCTACCAAGACCTGTGTAACCGCACACAGGACGCCCCCATCCGTGGTGAGAGCACACGACCACACGCATCTCAGTCCTAAGTGGTTCCCACCTCGTGACTTCAGCAAGTAGCAGTTTTGTATAATGCTTTATGTTCAAGTACAGATCAAGTATGCATACGCAGACAGAAGGCCTCGAACCTTCTCTAAAGAAGCCTTGGTTTTTGATTGTTCCAAGTTTTCTTGTGCCACTTCCTGTCATCGAGTTACATGTTTAATTTGGCACAGAAGTGATCTGGAATATTATTTAAGAAGTGTTTTGTTAACATAAACTTATTTGTATTTCTTTATTTCTTAAGCTACTTTTAATTTAATGCATTTTTTTTTTGTTATGATTTTTAAAATCAAGCTCAATGTTAAAATGTATAATTTAAGAGATTTTCATCATAAGTTGCCATTAAATATATGCTGTTAAAAAATAAATGCAAAAATCAGTACACATACTATGACGTCTGTGGACAAGGGCTATAATAACAGGCCATAAGGGAAGATGGGCTTCTCAAATCCGTTTATTTATCAGGTAATTGGCTATGTTGCTCAGGAGCACAGAATATTTCTTACAATTGATACGTGGATGTGCTGAATGTGTGCTTTTTACATTAGAAATTCACCTTTGGTTTGGTGCAGTTTACTGTGTATGTGTGTGTGTGAGACACATGGGGAGCTTTACCTCAGTTACCTGATCTATGTGTTGTAGAAGTTTTTAAGATCACAAAAAGAAGACGATGGATGAGTATGAATAATGATATAAATAAATTACTTTTAAATGGTTGGTTTTAAAAGGTTGTCCTTAAACATTTGATAATTAAAAAATTACAAAAATTACTTCATCTTTCATAACTTCTGGGTCTTATTAGAAAGAAAGGGTTGATGTACACTTAGCTTAGTCACACCATCAAATACCAAATATTATGAAAGTTTAGGTGTAGCTTCTGTCTCTAGTGTTTGAAGTTTCAATGCCAGTAAAAAAGGCCAAAGTACGACTCTGAGTAATCAGATATAATCCCAAGCATCTTAGCACGGAGATATTTCTAGTCATGTATCAGAATGAATGAATCAAGAAAACTACCCCAAAATGTAAGCATGGAAAGAAAAAACAACACGGCAGCCGCGTTATTTACCATAAGATATAAACTAAACCCGCGCAAACAAAGACATCCAACATCTGGTGACATCTCAGTGTTAGACTACAGAGGTTCATCCATCACCATTTTGTTATGGAATGGGTTTTTGTGGTGGTTATGGAGTAAAGGTAGTGCTTTTGTTGTGCGTTTCCACAAATCAGGTTGTGTGTCGGTTTTTAGGTTTGTTGTTTTGGCTGTGGTTGAGACTCGCTTCCAAATATTGTAAATGCCAGTTAATTTAACCTTGGGATCATATTTTCATTATTGCCATTACTTTAATTCAATTTTTCCATTTGTAATGTCATTAATACATTTCACCAATTGAATTGTGGACTGAGACCAGTCCATAACTTTTTTTTCTTGATATTTAAATTTTTTTTTGCTTATGTTCACTCATATGAGAGCAGCTGTGATTCCTACTTACTTCTTCTTAAAATAGTTGCACCCTTTGGTATGAACTGAATCTAAGAATAAAGCTCCCAAGAATCTGTAAGCGGATCATCTAAATGACAGACATTCTTCTACCAGAAGAAAAAAAATGTCATTACAATATGTTACATTACCAGAAACACCCAAAATAAGTTTTGTTTTTAATGTTTTTCCCTATGAACGAAGTGAGACCTGAATCTATTGGCAATATATAGATTCTATATACATT
Organism: Tenebrosternarchus preto; assembly: GCA_025802075.1. Classification (NCBI taxonomy): domain Eukaryota; kingdom Metazoa; phylum Chordata; class Actinopteri; order Gymnotiformes; family Apteronotidae; genus Tenebrosternarchus; species Tenebrosternarchus preto. The sequence goes on from JAOYMR010000023.1 coordinate 6,315,181, forward strand.
ATTCAATAGTATGACAAAATATTAGGCAAGCACACAGTAAAATTAAAAATTTATTTATATTGATTTTGGTATTTTTACACTTTTTTAATCTGTGGCTTCAGAAAAAAAAAACATTTAAAAAATCACCACATTTAAAACTTTAACTTCACTGCATCATATCCTATGGAAGCTTTGAATCTAAAAAAGCTTTGAATCTGAGAAGGAGATCTCCAATTAACTCCTTTAAAATAAACTTCAAATATAACAATTTACTGAAAACCTTTGCATTATTTTTAAAAAGTTACATTTCGACCTGTTAAGATCACCTTTTAAGCAGAGCCAGTAACTACTTTAATTGTGAATGATAAGATGCATCACAAAACACTTGCCTATCAATAGAGATATTATTTTAAGATTGTAAAATATGAAAAGAATGGCATTTTCGTCCACAACCATCAACAAAATTCTGTTCAACATCAAAGCTTTTATCTCCCCTAACCATTCCTGTTCACCTGGAAAATGATTCAGTGCCTCTAAACCACCTTGTTTAGTTTTTAATACAAAGTTATCAAATCACCACAAACAAAGGGCAGATCGTAAACTCCCCCTCAGTTACCATTCAAGTACATCCCAGTCCACCTTACCTGATCACCTCACAAGTATTCTTAGGTTTAAAAACAAAGCTACCTTTTTAAGTGCACTCAAAATTACACTATTTATAAAAAATAATTGTAATAACAATAATAACAATATTATAATTGAAGTAATTACAATAGTAGTAATCATTTTAAAACATTCTACACAATCCTAATTTACAAATATCACTACAACCATTAGGTACCCTCCCCTGAGAGAAACACCACTGGGTCAAGTTCCCCATCTGTAGCAACTGTAAAACATCTTTAGTTTGGTTATTTAAATAACAATTATAATAATTGTACGGGGAAAAAAATCAATCAACAATATCAGTGACCATAATTACATCTATAGACTGGAACATTCTCATGTGACCAGATCTGCTGTATTTACAATTCTTCACCATTCCAAGCATTCTTCACCTGTGAAGTTTAAAACAGCATATGACCAAGATCAGGACAATATTTTCATATTTTGTGCACATCTCTATACAAATGTGTGTATGAACAGGTAGAAGGTGTGCACGTTACCTTAAGAACAAGCAACACAATGACGACATTTGTAGAGTTTGGGATTGTGGGTCCTTAAGTGATTCCTCACGTTTTTCTGTCTGAAGAATGTCTTGCTACATAACTGCAGGAAAGAAAGATCAAGAGAGTTGGAAAAAGAAGCACGATAAAAAAAAAGAAAAAAAAAAAAGATTTATGGGAAAATAAAGGAAACCAGGATCAGATGGTAGCTTGGTATTTCATTAGCATACACAATAACTTCTCACTCGTCACAAGAACTGTCAATATAGCAACTTATGAACATTCACAAGGCTGGGGAAAACACAGCCAATAATAAATTGTTCAAATCTAGCCATGGTGAAATTAGTACTTCATTCTTAAATAAAATAAAAGAATGAAATTCACAGTGCCACCCTGTGATTTTGCTATAAGCTACTGCATTATGTGCTGTGTTTTTCTCCAGAGGTGTCTACTGCAGACTGCTCCACTTTCAAACAGAGTTGACACTTACAGGACAAGGCCAGTGTTTGCCTTCAATATGTCTGATACGGTGCATGATGAGGGAATCGCAGTCCCTGTACGATGCTCTACACTGTAGACATGTGTGGGCTCCACCTGAGCCCTGACCACTGGGACCCTTCAGCTGTTTAAACCGAGCCCTCCGGATGGACTCCAGCATAACTGCATGCCGGCTGCTCATTGGATACAATTTCTTCACCTGCTTGGAAGACAGAGGAAAAAAAAATTTTTTAAAAAAAGGTATTAAAAAAATACATTTGTAGTTACTGTCATTAATGACATCTACTCATTCGTTCATCACACTCATCCTTCTGTGTAGGAATGAGAACCGTCACAAATTCTAACAAAATGTTTAGGCCAAAGCACGTGTTAATTAAAACAGTATAGGTACAAGGTACAAAACCTGTACCTTTGTCTTTGGCGGTTCTATTTTAACCTTGCAGCTCTTCTTGCTGTCTTTCTGCTGAGTAGAACTTCTGATGGCTCTTGGCTGTTGGGATGCACTGGTCTCGTCCACTTCCTTTTTCACTCGGAGGAGCATCCTCTGAGAAAAGAGAGTCGACCTGTTGCCAAGCCCAGCCCAATGAGGCCCATCTAGACCTGTCCGGTCTGGTAGGATTCTTGCACTAATCCGATCTCTTCTGACCAGGCCAGGTGATGTGTCGCTACGGGGAGCACTGCTGTGGGAGACGGACCTGGTCAAGCAGATGTCCACGCTTTCTTCCTCCCTCTTAATTCCACCTGGTGGTCGGCAGAGGCCAAAGAGAAAACCTTGGTCTAGCAGTTTGACAGGGGGTTTGCTTTGACGTTTACCTAAGTCAGAGGCATCACCTGTTGGAAAAGGCTGGGTCAGGGGTATAGGGTCTGCTGGCTCTTCTTTGATAACTTTATACAGAGGATTGGTGCGGTAATCATGGTAGTTTGTACTGGAAGCATTCCAGCTTCTGGCACCATGTAGATCTTCATCTTTTTCCTCTGTTCCAGTTCTTTGAGCGACGCTCTTTCTGTTCTTTCGGTCCTGAACCCCTCTACCTACTCCACTTTGTTGTGGTGGTAATCTGTCCGTTTTCTGATTACAGCTGCGCTTTTTTTCTGACTTTTGCCTTGTAGCTTTGCGCTTATCTGTTGTCGTACATCCAACATTGTAGCGCTTTGATTTGGTGCTATTTATCCTTAGTGGACGATCCACTGATGCAATGCCCTTCTGAGCTCTGGCTTTTGGAGGTGGCACCGTTAACCCCTGGCAGTGGTGGGCAATACCAGGGTTGGAGACGAGTTGGGAGACGGGGAGTTCAGTGGGTTCCTGTTTTGTCCTCGCTCTTTTTGGAAGTGCATGGGTTTGTTGCACTGCCGCCCTTTCTCTGCCAGCAGGTTGAGATGTGGTTTTGTCTGGGCCCCTAGTGTTACTTCTAAGTGGGCGTTCGGTCTTAAGCCCCACAGAGTCCGTCTGCAGCAGTGAACGGCTGCGTGTGGCCCTGACGCTCAAGTTCTCCACGTGCTCCGATGCGTCATTCTTTCGCTTCGGGCCCTTTTCCATGGTGACTTGGGGCTCTTGGGGCTCCACTTTCATCACCTTCTTCAGAAGATCCATTCTGGTCATGTCACAGAGGGACAGGGAGGAGCCGACCCCCACCAAGTCTCCCAGAGCAGTTCCACAGCGTCCTACACCCGGGGTGCGGGGTTTGCGTCGAGTTGTGAGTGAGTAGTCATTCACCTTCAGCTTCCTAAGCCGTTTCTTTTGCCCCCAGCCGGACAACTCTTCTGGACTAGGTAGTAAAGACTTCCTCTGCAACCCGAGAAAGGTGAGCAGTCTGTATTTCTCCTGAGCACGAGGGCTGTGAACCTCATCCTGCGGGATTGCACTGCACACGTCTTCCTCTGCCATCTCCTGCTTCACTTTCAAAGGTGTCAGCGGGATTGGCTGAGTTCTAGACTGGAACTCAGGATGGAAGTCAGACTTTGCTCTGTAAACCTGGTGATGATGAGCGGACTTCCTCTTGCTCTTGGAGGACAGGTCAATTTTGGGCAGAAGCCGGCGCAAGGCCAGTGCCGCTCCTGGAGTGGAGCGGAGCAGTCGAGGGGATGGCGATGAGGATCGAGTGGAAGTGGAAGGAGAAGTGGAGATGACTGCCGAAGAGGAGCGAGGACACGCTTTCCTCTTGCTGGACGGAGATTTGAAGTCCATGAGTTTCATCCTGCGAGTTGGACTGCAAGAAAAGACATTGTTCTCTGGCTGGGAAGTATGATGTGCCTGTGTTTGGCACTGACCTGGTAATGTTTGATCACAAGCATCCCTGTCTGATTCATCCATCCCCTCCACAATGTGTTCTCTGTACTGCATGAGGCTGGACCAGGCAGATCCTGAGGCTCCCCCTTCATCCTTCTCAGTCATCCTTTTAAACCCAAATGTCCTTCCTGAAGGGGAGTACTGGCTTCTCCAGCTGTTCATGGAGGAAGAACCAGGCCTCGCTGAGAGCACTCCCGCAGGATTCAATGCGTCAGAGTGCTGGTCAGCCTCTTTCTCCCTTTGGATAGCAGAACAAGCTTCCAGAGCAGGCCACATGCGGAGGTGACGAGCCATCGCAGCTACCTCCGTCAGAGTGTCCAGGTTCAGAGTCAGGGTGGAAGTGTAGGAGAATTCAAGCAAAGCAAGCAAACTCTCCTCACTGAAACCTACAAGACAAAAGAAGTAAACAAGTTCTGATTAATATACGTTTGATACCATTCCCTTGAGAGAGTGCCACTGATTTGGGGAAAAGGGAAATGTATTTCAAACATAACCTTTCCATTTAGATATTAAACAGAGGTGTTAAGACTCCTTTCTTGAGAACTGAAGTTTAGCATTTTCCTAACTCAACAGAACTGTTTCAAATCATCAGGCAATTACAAAGCCACTACTGTGCTGGTTATAGACAACTAAATGTGGGAATGTTCACCTGTTCCAGAGACGCCATGGCACAAATCACTGCCTTCTTTCTTTTTTTTTTTATTTATTTATTATTTTTTTAAAAGCTCTCCTTATATAATTCTACACCAAACACCAAAACTAGACATCAGTGGGAACTCTACAGAAGTGAAGTCTATTAAGATGTTTCAGATGTCGTTTAAAAGGTGTTTTTACCTGTGAGGTCAACATGGCGCTGAGGGTCAGCAGTGGAGTCCATTTCAGTGAATAACTCCTGGAAATACTCACTTACAGCTGCCAAGACGGCTTTGTGAGCCAGAAACGAGTGGCCACTGCCCGTTTTCAGTGTGATGTCACAGAAAAGCCCTGCCTCTCGCTGGCTGTTCAGCTTGCTCAGAACTTCATGGCTATGTGACTTCACCATCCTAGAGATGTTCTCCACTTTTGAGCACTAAAGGGGAGAGGAACAGAGAGAAGAATGAACAGCGTCCTGAACGCTTTAAAACACAGGACCCAGCTGAACACAGGTAGTAGTCTTCTTAAACATCAACAATTTACCTCTGCTTTTCCAGTCTGCCTTAGACAGCATTCTTTACAGCCAAGAACAAACTCTCGGACCTGAAAGTACATTCCTAAAAAGAACACAAGCAGTGAATCAACGATGTTGCCAGAACAGAAGTAAGAAATCACATACGAACAGAAAGTAAACGAAAAGAAACGTTTACACAGGAAAGAAGCATTTCAGTTATTAAAACAGCTCGTAAATTTGGAGCGAGGGCTAGCTCATTTGCGCACAACGAAAGGCGTCCTCATCCAAGCCGAACGCGTGCATCCATACCAATACATCAGAAATCTGACATCCACACTTCACCGATACCGTGAGGCACGGATGCATGTCGTGCGTTATGACCACCGAGTAGCTTAATCAATACAACATAGCCCACTGCATCTTCTATCAAAAATCAATCCACTTACGAACAGTGACAAGCAAGGCTAAAATAAAGTTGACAAAGTTGCGAGACAACACTATCAGTAGATGACTAAACTTGGCTGCAACATTTGCAGCCAAGACACTGCATATTCTGTACCTTGTGCAATATTTATAATCATATATGTAATCATAAAACGCAGTCAGCAGATCGTCGTCCAAAATATAACCACTGTGTATAAAAAAAAACACAAATATTTTGTGGTAATACTACATTAATTTACCTTCCCACCAGTAGTGCTCAGCTACCAGTCTATACGTGTCCTCCAGGGTGTGGTGCGGCTTCCCCGGTATCTTCGCGTGAAATACCTCGATTGACTTGAGTCTCTTGTCCTCAGCCAGTACCTCTCGGTACTGTAAGCAGCCTTTCTCCAACTTTTTACGAAACAAGGAGCCGCCGATCGTTTCAAAAAAGGGCGAAGACACGACGGTCGAGCAGGTCTTTGCAGCGCTGACGCCATTGAGATACCCCGTGAGCTCCTGTTGTCGGTCCGCTGAGTGTTTGTTAGTGCAAAAAGTGTCATCACTAGCATAGTGCGCACTATAGGTGCATTCACCAGCCATTTTCACCGGCTTCCTTGTTTAAGCCTTTTTGCCTAAACCTAACCTCGTCTATATTTGTGTCACAGCCTTGAAAGAGTACAAACAAGACAACATTGGGATCATCAGTAAGCGCGGGACCCCAATATTTATAGGGCTACTCCGAAACGTCACTTTACAAACTTTTCATTATTTATGGAAGTCTGTAGGATTCGGACACAGAACACAAAATGCCAGTGAATGGTCTAAAAGTGACTATTGCAATATCCTGACATTGGCAGTCATGCGGGACAATAGACTACCACATAAAGAAAAGGTAATCCTCACAAAGGCAGAGGCTGACCAGAAGCCTGATTGAGCTAATCAAACAAGCTGTCGCAGGTCCGAGTAAATCCCATCTTCTGGAATAGTTGATGCGCAAGACATTTCCATCGCTTTAGCACGAGTCAAAAGTGTAGCAGGCATCAAAGTGCAGTAAAATCCAACCACAATAAAAAAAATACGCAAAATCTATAAACCATCCGTCTAGATGAACCTTCATAGGAAAAACCTATTTTGATATCAACTCTTATTAAAGTTTTCCAAAGATCTGCTGCCTCTTATGCTAGATCAAAATGGATAAAAACCGATCCTTAATTGTGTTCGTTTGCATCCCTTGGTCCACAGGAGAAATGACGCGCCAATCTCTTATTAATATTAAATTACGGTTTTCCAGGTGGCTTACAGCTAGCCGACTTATTCTCTTGATAACTCTACTTAATGAAACAATGTAGGCTAACACTGGCGTTGAAACATAAACTAAGCTAAAAAAAAAAAAACAGATTCAGGTAGGCTATCTATTTCCCTGATCTACAGTTCCAGTAGCAGTATATGTAGCCATCTAGCAAACAGCGTCTTCCCTTCTCGTGTAACTTGTGATTTCTTTTAACTCGGTAGCAACATGCTGCAGCTATCTGTCGCCAGCATCGGGAGTCCAACGACCTATGTGCGAGGATACGAGTCTTCCCGGAACGCCGCGCACATCAAAACAGGAGGCGATGACTTCAAAAACAACAGTATCCTCCGTGGTCCCCCCGTCTAGGGCGTCCAACGTACGTCTAAGCAATGTAAAACCAGTCAGATGATCAAATAATCACATTTTTTAACTCGTAACCTTCTGTTGGTAACCATTTGTCAACCTAACTTCTCTTCGACGCCCAACGTCTCACCCCTCCCTCCGTCAATGTCTATTAGTCGGCTCTTTAAAGAGCCGCTACTACAGACAATATAATTGGCCTGTGAAGCTGTCAGTCAACCGCGTCTGTTTTCCCCCCACTTTTTCTAGATCAAGATAGGTTGTTGACGTCAGCGCTGCCTTACCAAGTGGACCTTGTTAAGTTTATCATTATGAAATAGATAAAGATGTTGCGTTCGCTTCGTTTCGAGGTTTTCCGTTCTCATTTTCATAATAGCCCTTTATTACATATAGTCGGGCGTAGTCCTACAGTCCTTCTCTATAATGCACGATGGACAGATTACAAAGGTTCTTTGATGTTATTAATTAATTTAGCATCTTTCATCCAGGCTACTCGTCTTTCAGCCCTCACATATCACATGAAATGTCTCTATTTCAGTTTGGCAGAAATAATTGTGCATTAGGATTTATCAGCTGTTTTATTGTACTGTAAGTTATTTGCAAATTTAGCCCAAACTAAATTTTAACAGGTAACCTAAGATTAAACACATACGTTCTAATTATCTTGAGTATGTGCCTATTTAGATAGTAAATCTATTCAACAATGCACTGTAAATTGAATCATATGCACACATTGCTATAAAACGACATATTAGGACAACGCTAATTCTCTTAATTGGCCATGAACCTTATAAAAATAGGTTTGTAAATTAACACTAGATTGAAGTAGGGAATCTATGTTATTCCTAAAATTAGTTTGATAGGTAGATTTGCAGAACAAGGAAGAAAAACATTTTGAGCAAGTCATGTCTGTGTATTATTGGCAGCTTGCTCAAAATATAGCAGAAATGAATTAAACAGGTCAGAGCGAACACAATCATTCTGTTACAGGGAGTGATTATAATAAAGACTGTTGTCTTTATAATTCTTTTCAATATTGTTATTTTTATTTATGTGTTGGGCTATTGATGCTTTAACATCTTTACACATTTTGTGACTGACATCTCATGTTACCCTTCTGTACATACCAAGGATTGAACACATAAAGATTGTAGTAATGACCAATAGACCAATGTTCAGGATAGATGTTCAGTTAAATGTAACTACAGCTGGATAGCTCAAGAAAATATGGAACATTCCCCACGCCAGCTGTTATTACAGGAGCAAATATTTCTCAAAAAGAAAGGATTAGAAAGAACAGTGTAGAAAGAAAGGATTGCAATAACCTTTCACTAAAAAGTCATGCTAGTTATCTCTATACATTATATTGCCATGTACCTTCTACCTGGGGCCTTTTCAACTCACAGGATCCAGTGAGTGCATGGAAAGTGGGGACACTCGAATAAAGGTGAACTCAAATACCTTCTATTTCACTGCAGTATTGTTAGTGTGGTGAAGGTCGGTCACACTCAGCTGTTCTGCTGGGTTCTATACTTTAGTACACTGGTGAGAGATGACAGTGGAAGTAATCACATGACAATAGCATTCCACCAAGACTCCTTTTGAATCAAACCGGGTGTGTGCATTCTGATTAATGTTGTAGAGTGATTCATATTTTTAGAACATTTCCAGGCCTTTAATTCTATTGCAGTGATCCACTTACTCACCTCGGTATTTGGACAATAAAACACTTTAAAAGAAACATTCAGGTGACAATAACTCTTACCATGAGTAAAAGAGTAAATCAATCTATCAGTCTGGTCTTGGAGTTTTGGCCATGGATAAAGCTGTTGTCTCACACACACACACACACACACACACACACACACACACACAGACAACACTCATACACAAACATACATATATTTTATATACATATGTATGTATGTATGTATGTTGTGAAAACCATTATCCAAACATAATTTAAAAAATGTAAATAATAAAAATCAATTTTGCAAGTGTAGAATAACAGGGGTACCTTTCAATATACAACACCTAATGTGATCACCTAAAACACATTTGTTTGCATTTCTCTCTTGCCTTACTGTCTTATCCATCTTAAAAAGCACTTTTAGAGATATTCTGGTCTCCACTCTTAATGAACCCAGCCAAAGTTGCCAATGACAAGGAACAACTCCCTAAGACAGACAAGAGGAAAAGACCTTGAGAGGAGTCAGACTTAGAAGTAGAACGAGTCCTCTGGAGATTTCCATATGAAAAATACACGGGTAGGTTTAAGCAAAAGCTTTCTAAACATACAGGGGGGAGGAGGGAGGTGAGAAAAACTAATGGCAAATAAGGAAGGCCTGACCAAATATACAGTGGAATACTGATTGAGTTGAACACAAGATTTTAAGGATAAGAACATTGTAATTAAGATGTTCAAAATGAGCAAAAGCAGAAACAGAGCTACCCCCCCCCAACCAGACTTAGAGTTTATACATGTCTTGTCAGTTTGTTTGACATAATTGTTTGAGATGAACAACAGCAGATGAAGTTAAAACATTATTCTATTGATGAAGAGTTCTCCCTCATATTACCTAGCCTAGGACATTCAGTGAAATCCTCAGATATAGAACACGATTTCAGTAAGAATTGTCTCAGCATGTCTGAACTAACAGAAGAGCACTGAAGCAGATCACAGGATGACACGTTGCTCTGAACTATTTTTAGAGTTCCATAACTTGAAGCGTCTGCAGCTCACATGAAACTTAGCAGCAACATTGTTGTAAACTTCATGAAACCATATTACTCAATTATGTTTAATGAACGTCATTTCAAACAAATGACTGATTATATGTAAGGTTTAGATTTTCATTACATCAGTTACCATATCAACGGATGTGATCTTCTACTTGGTCTAACGTCTAATGTTAACCAACGTTAATGTAAACAGAAGGAGCGTAGTACAATATATAAAAAAAACAAGAACTTTTAATTTGTCTAAATAGTGGAGTAATTCAATGAGTTGTGTGAAACTACTTTTTTAACTGCTTCAGGTTTTGGTTTCCAGTAACATTTACTGTTGTAATTCTTGATCTCCTTCTCTGTGGAGCCAGCAATGGAACGACCCAGGAAGTCTTTTGCATAATCCAATCAGACCAAAAGGTGTCAAGGCTTAGTGTCCCTGCTTCTGTCAGACTAGTAGGTGCCAGGAATTAAGTGAAGACTTTCCTATTGTTCAGTGAACTTCTGATCAAATATCCTCTGCGTCCAAATGTATATCTCAGACAACTGATAGCCTATCAGCTGGCATATAAAGTGAAGTTTTGAGGCCCTTTTTTTTTTTTTACAAAGTTCCCTGCATGGTTGGTCATTGAGGGGAATTGAGGCAGCAGCAGTCATTCAGGCTTCAAGAATGACTGGGACCCAGGGGTAATTTTGACAGGCACCGTTCTGTTCTGTTGTGGTATATCTTAAAAGTATTGTAAGTAAGTATTGGATGTCTTAGTTAATTTAGAGAAATATGAAATTCTCTTTCTGGTACTTTGTACTGAAAAGCAAAATCTAAAGCTTTTGACTTTTCTCAATCTTAGCCTTGGTAGTTGAAATTCTGGTGTCTGTTCTTGGTATTGCTTTGATCTTTGTCTGTATGTTTTGATCTTGTTCTGTATAGGTTCTTCACTAGCTGCCCACTAGTTTGTTCTGGTCTTGTTTGATGTTTTTGACTCCAATAACAAGTCATATAACTCTTTTTGGTTTAATTATTCCTTTGATCTCCAGCTTCTAGCTCTTTCTACCTCTCCCAAATCTGCTGTCTTAAGAAAGGCAAGAAAAAAAGTGTTGAAAAAGGAAAAAAAAAATGTATTGAGATTTATTGAGACATATTGAAAAAGTTGACCCTCCTAAACACTTAGGGGTATCTCAGTTAGATGTATGTTTAAAACTATGGGCCCAGTTCTATCAAATATCTAGCTGAATGGGTTTCTAACAATAAAATTTTGATAATAAAAAGCAAAGAAATAATGTAAATAAAAATAATATTAATAGAATTTTTTGTTAACTCTTTCTAGATTGTATACTTATCGAAAGCTGTACTTTGATAAGCTTCTTGTCATATTTAGAATTTTCTGAACAAAGAAAAACAGATCACAAGAGAAATCAAAAGGTGTTTTAAAACTATTAAAAAGTAAAAGTGAAGCAAACAGTTTTGTGTGTCCCCGCTGTCTTTCTGAAAAACCAGGCTCATCCTTTTTATGCATTTCAAAAGCCTGAGGGAAAGGCCAATCCCAGACACACTTGATGTAATGAACCATTAGCGTCCTAGAACCTGGGTTCCTCCAGCCTCAGGTCCATTGTCTCCTCACAATAGTGACTTGTGGGGGAGCTGAATGGACCTGATTATTTGCTTGTGGGTCTGTTTCACCTGTTAAATGTAAATCAGTTATGTCCTTTTGTGGATATGTTAATTGAACGCTAATGCGTCAACATGCTTGCTGACACTGGCACTACTTCCTTGTCTAGTATTTCTGTACCAATTTTTCATGAAGTTAATCCTACAGTTAATTCTAGAATTCACTCTTCCATGGTATGTAAATTTTTTGAAGTTCCGTACATGCATATGCCTGCTGCCCAAATGGTGGTAGACTCTCAGGCACCCCTAAGAAACAATGGCTTCTCACTCTGGTGATGTAGTTAAGATTACAGGGTAATGATGAGCACTCTGGACTCTGAACCCCTCTAAAACTCTTCACAAAAATGGGGAAGTATCTGAAGATCTAACTTGTATCGTTCCTATTACTCGTATTGCTCCTTCCCTCTCACTAAAGATTTTAGTGGCTTCCTTGTTTTTCCTAATGCTGCCACTATTTTAGCTAGCATTCTACCTAAAGCCAAACCAATTATTCAGTATATTCTTCCATGTGCCCGCTGAACCAGTAGTCACTGCTGTAGTCTACTACACAGCTCTCACCCTGATACTCTTCTTCCTTGTAAAAATGACAGGTCTGCTCAAGTGACTGAGCTGCTATCTGTATTGACTCTAGATATGTCTGGGGTATAGGTTGTAATCATGTGCTTTGGTCTTACCACAGCTTTCTTGCTTGTTCTGGCTCTCATTTCTAAATGCCAACACCAGAACTCTGTTAGATAGTATTCAATTGTCTTGTCAGCTTAAATGCAAAGCCGACAGTAAGGCCTCTGATCCTGTCTCCAGTGGCAACGCAGGGCAGACTTTGCTGCTATGATCAGAGCTTTTTGACCTTTTGGCTTCCCCCAACAACCCAGTCAGTTTTTCTCCACACCTGTTACATCTGAACGTATCTCTCTTAATGAGAGACAGCACAGATGACAAAAAAAGGCCTGAGCAGGTTACAACTGTAAATCAAACCCTGATGTAGTGTGGCAACTCCTGAGTTATCAACAGGTGATGCCAAACTCTTTAACTCCTTACATTGCAGTGATCCAGGTGAGCAAAGGAGAGATGATCATTGTATGCAATAATACACATATGAACCAATCTACCTCTGTTACCCCAAAACACTGGGTTAAGCTGTATTGACTATCAGCAGCACAAAAAAAACGATGCAGGTAACGCTTCATAAGCAAACAGGTCTTTTCAAGTTTACAGACATTACAGATTTATGCAAAGTCAAGAGTTTCATACCTGCTTTCACCCCCAGTCTTCTGGAATGGCAGACAAAATGGAGAAGTGAAAAACAAACTGGAAAGCAGTTACACTTCCCTTTTCCTTAATAGCAATGTGCTCCGTTCCCAGCAAAACAAGATTTAGTATATCAGAGATTCTCCCACAAGTGCTGGTTACTTTACTGCCAAAAACTCACTGCATGCAAAAGAACTGTGTACTCCCTGGTCAAGGACCCAGACAGTTACATCAAACAACCCTCTCAGCTACACCTTGGAATCTGATTGGTGACTGGATGACCACACATATTTTGCACTGGTTCTTCTGACAACCTTTTGCCAAAGGATACACTGGATCCAAGTGAGTACACTGCTCTCTCTACAAAAGAACATCTGCCATCCTGAAAGTAATGCTCCTAAATCTTACTCCAAGGGAAAGTTTCCTGAACATTTCCTGGGAATATATACCAGTGAGTGAAGACCAACATTCAAATAATTCTAGAAAAATATACACAAAATGTTCATGTCTGTTCATATACTCATCTTTATAACTCATCAGCTATGTTTTGGACTAACATAGAATACCCCTCGCTAGTCATTGCTTAATGTCTCTACCTGTTTTTTTTCCCCAACATGTTCTGGTGTTAAGGGTGGCTGGGTGGTTAGCATGTTTGCTTCTCAATGCTGGGTCTTGGATTCAAGTCCCGATCTAGATGGAGTTTTTCATGTTTTCCCTGTGTCTGGGTGTTCTGTGTCCTCCCACAGTCCAAAACCATGGAGATCAGGTTAACTGTTTACTCTAAATTGTCTTGGTGTAAGTGTGAGTGTGTGTGCAGTGATGGATTGGTGTGGTGTCCTGGGTGTATCTGCCAAGGTCCCGATATGCTGCCCAGGATGGGTATACAACCCCCCCCCCCATATTCAGACTAATGTAGTTATGGTTGTCACATGAGGCTGATTGTGTGAATGTATAAATATTAAACAAGAATCTGTAAATGAAATTTAATCAAATCTTGTGTTCAATGCTCAAACTGCAATAAAAACTGACTGTGAGGTAATTTATCAGATTCTTCTTTCCACCTTAATGGTAAAAGTGTGTTCTTTTCAATGCCAATCAATCAATCTACAGATTTATTTCAATAATTCATTTCAAAAAGTGAAACTTGTATAATATATTCAAATAACAGTATCTCAGAAAATTTGAATATTACTTAAGACCAATACAAAAAAGGATTTTTAGAAATTTTGGCCAACTGAAAAGTATGAACATGAAAAGTATGAGCATGTACAGCACTCAATATTTAGTTGGGGCTCCTCTGGCCTGGATTACTGCAGCAATGTGGCGTGGCATGGAGTTGATCAGTCTGTGGCACTGCTCAGGTGTTATGAGAGCCCAGGTTGCTCTGATTGTGACCTTCAGCTCTTCTGAATTGTTGGGTCTGGTGTATCGTATCTTCCTCTTCACAATACCCCATAGATTTTCTATGAGGTTAAGGTCAGGTGAGTTTGCTGGCCAATTAAGAACAGGGATACCATGTGCCAAGGTGGCAAGGTGCCAAGTCCTGTTGGAAAATGAGATCTGCATCTCCATAAAGTTGGTTAGCAGTAGGAAGCATGAAGTGCTCTAAAACTTCCTGGTAGATGGCTGTGCTGACTTTGGACCTCAGAAAACACATTGGACCAACACCAGCAGATGACATGGCACCCCAAACCATCACTGACTGTAGAAACTTTACACTGGACCTCAAGCAATGTGGATTCTGTGCCTCTCCTCTCTTCCTCCTGAAGGAAATGCAAAATTTACTTTCATCAGAGAACATAACTTTGGACCACTTTGGACCAACATTGTCATTAGCCCAGGAAAGACGCTTCTGATGCTGTCTCTTGTTCAAGAGTGGTTTGACACAAGGAATGCGACAGCTGAAACCCATGTCTTGCATACGTCTGTGCGTGGTGGTTCTTGAAGCACTGATTCCAGCTACAGTCCACTCTTTGTGAATCTCCCCCACATTTTTGAATGGGTTTTGTTTCACAATCCTCTCCAGGGTGC
>JAOYMR010000023.1:6362986-6378641 GCA_025802075.1 Tenebrosternarchus preto
TATCTGGGCTACACTAGATATTCCAAGTATCCCTAAGCACTTTGTAAGTCGCTCTGGATAAGAGCATCTGCCAAATGCCGTAAATGTAAACGTAAATGTGTGTGCTGATGGAACTGTACAGCTCACTCAGAGCAGCGTTAGCATTAGCGCTAGGTGCTACATACACTGCTATGATGTAAAGTGTTCAGTTCCCTCGGCAGATAAACCGGTCTGGCTCTGACAACGGCAAACTCCACCAGCGGCGAGCAGTAGTTAGAGACCAGCGTAGTGTTTTTACACCAGTCAGTGTTGATGTAAACACACAGGCCACCGCCACGGGTTTTACCGGACTGCTCCGCGTTGCGGTCTGCTCGGAAGGAGACCAGGCCATCAAGTTGAATGAGTCCTGAATGGAGTTCGTTAACCACGTTTCCGTGAAAACAAACACCCAGCAGTCTCTGAACTCGTGCTGGGTGGTCCTCTGAATCCGGAGGTAGTCTAGTTTGTTCTCCAGAGAGCAGACGTTTGCGAGGAAAAGAGACGGCACAGCGGGCTGGTTTGCCCTTATCTTAGCGCGGACTCCGGCTCTCTTGCCGCGCTTCCGGCTCCTCGCGCACCGTTTGCAGAACCTCCTGTGCACCGAGTGCGGATTTCTGTTAATTTTGCAGTTTTAGAAGGGTTTTAGAAGTTTTAGAAGGGTCTGCCGATCGTAGATGTTGGTCCTGGTTGCTCTTGTAATGAACTCTTGCATGATTGTGAGTTCAAATCGGGTTTGCAGTAAACAAACAAAAAGAGCACCATGTTTTGTTCCCGGAGTGGTCACTGCGACTGCTCGCGCCGCCAACAGGAAGTAGCAGATATCTTTACTCAAAATAAATAATGAATAATGCATTCAGTTTGTTGACTCACCCCAGGAGCAAGAAGTGTCCAGGTGGCACAAGATTGAGCTGTACAGACTCTCTGAGCAGGCAGAGGAGAGGCATGATGTTTTCCTGAAGAGCCTGTGCAGGAAGACTATATGCAGAACAAAGAGAACATCAGTACTTACAGAGGTACATATGCTTTCCTGGAGAGAACATAGCTAGCTGGAACATGATTTGCTATGATATAACTCGAACAACTATCCACCCCTCAGTCAGGGTGGTTAGAATGGGTGGGTTGAGGAGGTTACTGAGCTGGGTACCTCTGTATGTAGGCGTAGCAGAACTGCAGCATGGGAACATCCACAAGAGTCAGTCTTTGCTGGGGAAAGGAAAAAAAGACTATTATCAGTATATACTAGGCTTGTGTACTAGGTAGGTGTCTGTATGTGTTTGGGCGTGTCCATGTGTATTTACCTGATCCCCTTTAATCTGGTGGGGTTTCTTCACCACCTCCCGGACAAGTTGCAGAACTGTGTCTGTACGAAGTGTGTTTAGTGACTTCACTAAGTCCACAATGATCAGCTGGTAATCACTGGCAACTGGCAGTATCTGCATACATGGGCACACAAGGGCATGTGTGCACACGCACGCGCGCACGCACGCACGCACGCACGCACGCATGCACACACGCACACGCACGCACACACACACACACACACACACACACACACACTATCCAGCTGCTCTTGCAGTAACCAAGGAATGAACTGTCTCCAAGGAATGATGAGTCTCTGTACCATCAGTACATCTCACTTTGTTTTTTGATCGTCTTTTTCGGTTCCGCCTACAGTTCCAGATGGCAGCCACAGAAGCCATGACTTGCGTCCCACAATGTTGAGTCAGTGGAGTCATGAATGACAGGACCTTCTGCTTCAGGATCTACAACAAAGCACCTCTTTGAGCAAGTTACAACTGCAGTGTATAACAAACCAGTATATTTTACAGGGGTAAGATCATAATCAATTTAGAGCATGGTTTAGTTAAAAAAATCCTATCATATTGTAAAAAGAACGCTGTAAAAAAAAAAATCTAAAAACTAAATAATGAACTTAATAATGAAATAATGAATAATGAACATGCCTTTGTGCTTTTGAAACACACAGAGGTGGGAAAGGATTTAGTGCTGTGGGCAGAATCAGCACCCTTGACCACACCCCAGAGCAAGGCCATGGTGCTGACCATGTGTGGGAACTCCTCCATAAGGGCATTGCAGGCATTGCGCATGTCTGTAGCATCACATCCTGGGGACTACAGGAAGACAGATAATTCATTTTCAATACATCTGTCGTTTTATATCTATTTTAATAAAAAAAAAATATTTTCATAATACTGAATGTAAAATTGGCAAACATGTCTTTAGATAATCAGCAATAAGAAGCTCATTTCTTCAGATGTCATGTAAATGTATATAAGTGAAAAGCACATAGCTGACTTTTTTGTGTTCCAGAAGACAGTAGTGGGTGATAGTGGCGAGTCCTTCCAGCAGAGTGAGAGGATAGTCAGGTGCGATATTCTCATTCTTCAGGTTACTGCTGCACACACAGTGAACACACTCCGTTATAATAAGTTTTTTAAAAAGTAGCATGCAATACACTTCTGGAAATTCTGTTTCAGATAATCTCTTGAAGATAATTATTTGCAGGATCAGGTATGTTTGATTAAAGTCAGAGACCATTTGGAGGACCACTGACCACAGTTCTCAGCAAATGCAGACATTAGGGGAAAAAAGAAACGTGTTTAAAATCAACCTCTCCCTGGTCTTCTTACACAAAGCGCTGTGCTAGACAGACTGATTCACACACACGTTCAGTACCTGTGGGAAGCCTTGCCTCCATCGTGTTCGTGATGTTTGACCAGTTCGTCAAGATTCCTGCAGATTTGAGTGATGATGGGGGCCACAATAATGGACAGCGAACGTCCAAGGAAGGGCAGCACCTCGCACAGCAGTGCCACCCATGCTGGGTGCATGGAGAAGCCGTACTTTGGGCACAGTGCCTGGGCAGCCGCTGACACAAACATACCCTGTGCAGTGATGGGCTGGCTGGCCACATAGCAAACGGCCTTGATGGACTGCTGGTACATCATGGCAGTCTGCCACTCTCGCGCCAACGTGGAGGATGGGACTTCGCTCTGAGCCGGGCGCACATGGTTGTCCACTTGTTCGGGCACTTTTGAGAGTGGAGACACACAGTGCTCCAGCACGATGAGAACTTTCAGGAGCTTCAGGAGGGCGATCTGGAGTGGGTGCTCCTCCCAGCTCCCGTCTTGCCCCAAATGGACTAGGCTCTCCTCTGAGAACTCCCCACTGTCATCACCCTGGTCCTCCTGGGGAATCGCACGCCGGTCAGATGCCTCTGCCCGCTGGCAGGTGTACATGGAGGCAGAGAGTGAAAGAAGGACAAATTGCTGCACCCTGCAGCCACATAGTAGGCTCCGGATGGCCTCCAGGCTGGCAGCATCACCTGCCTCGCCTGCCTGGGCCCGCTGGGCCACCACCACCAACCGGGCGAACACAGTCGTCAGAACCTCCACGCTCTTCACCCGCACCTCACGGTTGCCCTGGTGGTGGCGTGCACTCACAGTGGCATAGGAGGGGAAGTGAGAACACAGGAAACGCAGGCACAGGGACGTGAGGATTTCAAGCAGGAACGTGGGTGGGAAGGGGGAGCTCGAGGGTGAAGGGAGAAGGGAGGCAGGTGGATGCTCTGGGGTCGCACCTCCAGGAGGGGTGGGGTTCTGGAGAGGGCCATAAAAGCTCTTGCCCTCCTGTGCCTGCCGGTGCCTCTGCAGGAGGTTCTGGATGAGGTTCAGATGGGCAGTGGAGCTGCAGTCCAGGGCTGTGTTGGAGAGAGCCTCCACAAAAGGTCCCGCACAGCTCTTCACCAGCGTCTCCACCACCGAAAAAGCGTGCAGGACCCTGCCACAGTCATACGGCTGCCGGTACAGCAGAACGTGCCGGAAGAGCGAGTCTACTGCTTCCTGTCTCTCGCGCTGCCGCTTTAAGAGGCGGGACTTGGCCAGGGCCTCTAGCTGCCCATCGTCCTCATCGCTTGACAGCGAATCGGAAGCCTGCGTGCGTTCAGAGTCCACACGCAGCAGGCCATTGTCCACACCTGCCTGGCCTGCACTGCCCCTGTCATCAGGGAGCTGCAGGTGAGGGGCGGAGCCAGAAGTGGAATTCTCGGTGGAATTCTGGGTGCCACTGGAGTCAGCGGATTCTGTGTGCTCGCTCTCTTCCTCTTCTTGCTTCTCCTTTTCCTCTCCCTCGGTTTCCTCGCTCTCGCTATGGGACATGACTGGGGTGAGGGACGGCGTTCCCTGAAGCTCTGGGTCATGCTCCAGGTCGGCCCACAACGCCTCACGGTCTGCAACGGTGACACAAGCCAGTAGGCTGTCCAGTTGGCTCATCGCTGTCACGCCTTCTCCACTACTCTTTGTGCTGGACCTGCTCTTGTAACTTAACACATTCAAATTACCTGTGAAGAGAGAGTGGCCTTGAACCATAATGAACATTACATTACTCACATCATACCCCGTGAGAGTCTTTGGTGACATACCCCGTGAGAGATTGTGCTTGACACTCTGAATGGCGGTTCTCTGGGTCTCTGGGTCCAACAACAAAAGCAGGATGGGTTCCAGGATGCGCATGACGTCACTGAGAGACAGGGCCCGCACCAGCCAGCTCTGTCCTGCAGCACAGATGCTGCTGTCCTGACTGTTCAGACTGTCCAACACCACAAACAGAGACCTGACACAGGGAGAGAGGACAGAGGTCAGAGGTGATAATTCCTGGCCTCCAGGTCAGGGCATATGGAACACATCTAACCTGTCAAAGGAGCGCTTCAGTGAAGCGCTGCGATTGGTCTGAACCTCCCGTGTCAGGTGCCACAAAACAGAGAACCTATGGAGGGCCTCCAGACGCACAGTCTGTGGAAAGAATGTACACAGACACACAGACACACACACAGCAAACCAGGATTCATGGTTTCATGGTTTCACTATGAGAGTGCATATGTGATACCGTTTATCTATACCTTGTCTCTGCTGAGCAAAGCCAAACAGATGATGTCCTCACAGATGCCTGCAGACGGTGCCAAGCAGTGCAGCTGGTAGAAGAGGTCCACACAAGAGACGTGATACTCTCTGCGCTCAGTGTCCAGCTGAGCCCAAAGCACCTGGGCTACCCTCTGGGAGAGAGAAACAGAGAGAGGAAAAGCTGGCCATGAAATAGTGCTAAACTTGCCACAGACCCAATTACAAGACAACAGAGAGAGGGAAACTTAAAACTTGAGCTAATAAATACTGAAAGATCATATGAAATATCATTAAATATAAAGGCAACTGCAGAGACGTTTATTTGAAGGGGAAGCATCTATTACTCTCTTACTAATTTCACCTGGTAGAAGTCTGTGTGAAGGTCCATGGTTTTAAGCATGGCCGGGTGGATAGGAGGCAGGGTGACCATCTGCAGCTGCCCGCTGAGTGGGTTGGCCTCTGCCCTCTTGTACCGCTGGTTCTTGTCCTGAATGACCAGCGCCAAGGACTGCGAATGGTTAATCAGCTCGAGCAGGGAAGAAACTGCCACATGCTGGACCTACACACACACACACATACACACACACACACACACACAGATAAGACTGCTGTCAAAATGTCAACTTGTCCTCACAAGAGCATAGCCAAAATATCAAGTAGAATTTTAGATAAGACTACTAAATCTATGTTATTTTCTATTTTCCACAAAGGCATATGGAGATTCATCCAGAAATAAATATGTGCAATGTGAGTTTGGAGATAGTACCAATCTTGGCTGTCCTCTATTAGATATACCTGGTAGTCTTTAGAAATGCAGCACAATGTCATTAAGGTCCTCAGCCACTCAGGAAGAGTGGCCTCTTCAATGTCTAGAGAGGAAAACAGACAGTCACCTCCTGCTTCACCATTCTAATTCATCAGTGATGTTTTAGTATGCGTGTTAATAAACTGCGTGGTGCGGCCCTCAAACGCACTTGTGTTCTTGAACATGTCACTGTGAAGTTCCTGGCTCTGTTCCTCTGTGTAATAGATAGGGAAGGTGGTACACTCCAGCAGCAGGTGACACGCAGCCTTAAACGCCTGTCGACAGGGCACGGTGATCTCCGCTTTGGCCCGCGACTGGAAGACTGTTATCCACTCTGTGCCAATGGTCCTAGCACCTGTGGCCTTGTCCCCGCCACCCACCTCCTGGGGCCGCACCCGCAACTTACTGGGTGTGAAGAACCCGGCCAGTCGGTCTTTGATCAGCCCCAGATCCCGACTGGCATCATGGGAGTGCTTGCAGGTATCGGGGGAGGAGTGGAGGTCAGGCTGGGACATCTCCTCCTGTACCTTCTCTGGATCTACCACTGTCAGCAGGTGACTGGAGAAGTGGGATAGCATTTATAGTTTGTACAGCAGAGCACAGTTAAAAAAAACAGTAGCCGGAATTAATTAAATCTACACGTTGATCTTGTTTAGATAGCCGGAGATATGGCAGTTCACTGTAGATGCAAAAGCGCTTCTAACTTGTGCAGATTCTCTGTTTATGTAGATCAACTGAGTCACACTTTTACACCATGAAAGTCATTGTAGATAGTTACAACATTGTACCTAGTGATGATTGATCGAAGTATGTCCTGGAGGCATCTGGTCATGTGCTCCACGGTCCCTCCTTTCCTCCAAATGTCCACCGTCTTGGCACACGCCCCTGAAGTGCGATTTGACGAGTCATGGCCCAGGAAAAGCTGCTGCTCAGAAGGCGAGGTGCTAAGACCCAAGCCGCTGTCCTCGGAACGCAGAGGCAGGAACATGCCCTGCTCAGGCCCCACAGTCGGCCCATTCCCATCCACGTTCTCTTCAATCAGTGCTTCATTATTAACAACTGTTTTGTCTCCCATCTCCCTTTTCTTGCCATCTGCCACTATGCCCTGCTAGTGTGAAGAAGCAGTATACAGATCAGTGCTGTAACTAGTAAGATAGCTAAGATGGAAGGCCAACTGTTTAAAAATTAAAAAACAAAGATTATACCTGCGCATTTTCTATACAAGATGTCTGTGAGGCCACCTCCATGTCCATATAGGTCACAGGCATCTGGATCTTACTGAGCACCTTGAAGCATGCTTTCAGGATCTGTGTGACCTCTGATAGGCTAAGAGAGGTCATGTGACCATACAGAGCCTGCAGCATGTTACCGAGCATCTGCGGCAAGTACTGTGTTTGGATCTCAGCATAAAGCTCCTGGATGACAGGCAGGAAAAAGACTATCAGGAGACTAAATATGAAAACAAAGCAAGCAGAAAAGGTAACGCCACCCAAACAGTGCAAAGGCAACATGCACCAACTATTTAGACCATTAGTTTGTAAAACACAGATAGAAGAAAACTATACTTGACTATCAAGTATAACATAAAAGATTGATGCAAAGAACAATAACTATTAGCCAAGAGGAGAAACACACAGCAATCATGAAGAAAAAAAAAGTAGTTACCAAAGGGATAACATCAAGGAGAAAGATGATAAGGGTGGAGAGCTCCATGACTGATGAAGGAGGACTCCAGCTTTTAGATGGTGAGGTCCGCACTGGGTCACTTTACATAAAATATCCAGGCCATTCAGGTTCATACCATCATTTGTTTGCTGGTATCAATGGATTGTGTTCCATTATGGCTTCTTTATCTGTGCGTGTGTGTGTGTGTGTATACCTGAGACAGGTTTGGAACTGTTTGGTCATGTACTCCCACAGATATTCACTGTTCATTGCTCCCACCAACATGTTGACTGTTTTTATGATCTCAGAGGCATTTTTGTTCTCGTTGATTTTACTGCAAAACCCGACAGTCAGACAATAATGATACAACTTATTCATGCCCAACATGTAGCTATGCAGTTCACAAGAGAGACTCCCATTATTTTATATGGAGATAAGCTATAGTCATGAGTTTATCATTTATGAATATTCATATTTTATTTCCCTAAAAGCAATTAACTTATTCATTCTTTCTTGTTATCTCAGACCTGGTGAGCTGGTTGCCAGAGAGACTGGAGTTAAGGGACTCCTCTCCTATCATCTCTCTGCAATAACTATAGAATGCTCTGATGACCTCCAGCAACATGTCAGATACCACCAGAGGCCCTAATAACAGGGGGGGGGGGGCAGGGCAGAGAATGCAATATTTTATTTAATAAACACAATATCTTATAAAATAGATGCAATAAAAGATTTTCTTCTGTACACTCATTTGTGTGTGTGTTTACCAATCTCTGGTTTATCAAGTAAGCTGATAATTATGCGGAATGGTCTGAGATAGTCTGTGATGTTTCCTGGGTCCTTCTCTATGTCCTTCTGTTGCAGGATATTCAGCAGTGCCTGTGCATACAGTAGATTACAATGCAAGTCTGCAGGTGAAGAATGTGAGTGAGTAAGTGAGCGAGCAAGCGAGCGAGCAAGCATGGAGAGACAGAACATTACCTGCATCAGCAGATGTCTGGAGTACGTTTTGAAGTAGTATGCCGAATGATCCTCCAATGTGGTGTGTAAACTTAGATCTGGAGCCACCATGTCCCCTTTAATGTCCAGGCCTAAACAAATCACACACACAGAAATTTTATCACAGCAAAAAAAAAACATATGGAACCTTGTCTTGAACAACACCTGGTCTTGATTTATGTTTACACTCTGATCCCTGTGGTTTACATTAGTATTAGTTTGTCATACCTAGAAGCCATGCATAGAGGCGCCGGTTCAGTGACATGTCTCTCCTCAGCAATGTGAGAGACGCAGCAGACACCACAGTCACCACCTCATCATTTTTCAGAGGGATAGCACCCCCTACAGGATCCTACAGGAATAGGAGGCAAAATAATTCATGAACTCAGCTCTACACACAAAGTCTGATTACATAGCATCATCCCAAAGTTGGTGCTCCAGCATTTCACAAACAGAAGCAGAGGACATAGTAAGAGAGAGACACACTGATGACAAGAGAAAGAGAGAGAGAGGTCCACTGACCAGACAATTTGCAAACGGAAAGAAGTAAAGAAGAATCTCCAACATGTTCCTCTGGACGAGTACATTAGCATCCTGCAGAGAGAGGCAGATGGCCTTCACCTAAAGTACCGTGAGAGAGAAAGAGGTCTTTTCTTACAAAAAGTGTCTGTAATATACAAGGACTATAATTAGTATTAAATTAAATCTGCAGTAGGAATATAAAATATGTATTTTTACATTTGTTACTGAAAATGCTAATTCTTAAGTTCTCTCATTCTTGACCATTTGCCACACACACACACAACTTACAGCCAGTTTGTGGTTAGTACCCAGCATGTACTTCTGCTCACTGCTGGTGGCCATGCGATCGAAGTGTGTGATGATGAAGAGAGAGGCAGGCAGGCGCACAAGACTGGACACGAGCACAGAGCCCCACAGAGCCCCATAAAAGGCAGACTGTCCTACCAGCAGGGAAAGCTTCACCAGCAGTGCATCAGTCCTGAGAGAGGGATAGAGACAAAGAAACAAAGACATGCCATGTCTATAGCTTTAGCCATGCCTACAGCTCTAGCCATGCCTACTCCTCTAGACATGTCTATAGCTTTAGCCATGCCTACACCTCTAGTTGCCACGCCTACACATCTAGCAACCACGCCTACACCTCTAGCCGCCATGTCTATAGCTTCAGCCATACCTACCAAATTGTGACAAGAAGGCCATTCATCATTGGAAACAAAGCATGTACCTGTCAAAGATCTCCAGGCCCTCCTCCAGCCCAGGCAGCAGGCCCATGATGAAGGCCTGTAGACTGGGCAGGAGGGCTCTCTGCAGGGGCAGGAAGTAGCGCTCGTAAAGAGTCAGCAGAGTTGGCTTCACAGACATTGCTGCATAGCCCAGCAAAGGGAAAAGTCCGGAACTGTAGATATGCGCACGCACGCACCCATGCATGCACATGCGCGCGCACACGCACACACACACACACACACACACTTTTTTCAATTTTTCATGGTACATTTTTCAAAGAGCTGCAAGAGAATACCCATATCACCCAGTAGCCTGACTGCAAACATGTGCACCAAAAAATTGTCACCCATGAATGACAAAGAAAGTACCACTCTGAAGTCTCTCTGATGCATTCCGTGTTGTTAAAACCAGGTAGTGTGTGGCAAATTAAGAAAAAAAACTCAATAAACCTGCACTAAGGTAACTGTATATTCCAAATGCTAACGAATATGAAACCCATACTGGCACAATAATTTTACTTGGGTATTCTACAAACAGCAAGTACAGTTACCGTATATGTCCTTAACACACCAACCTGTAGAGGAAGAGGTCTTTGGCCAGCCATTTTGTGCCAATAATTTTAAAGATGACCTCGTAGGTCTCCAGTGCTTTAAGATGGACACCGCTGGGTAAAGCAGGATGCAAACACTGGGCCAATCGCTTTCCAATGATCAGACGTTTTGGCAACAGAGAGTACTTTAAATTACTCTGAAGAGCCTAAAACAGAGATTGAGCAAGCAGATTAAGCCCAAGGCTTGGGCATTTTCAACAAATCAATGGTTGTTTAAACATTACGCTGAGATGATAAAACACATGAAGAACTATGTAGGTCACATCTGTGTTGCTTCATTCAGTACATAAAAGAATCATTCAGTGTAGAATAAGACAGACAAAAAGACAAAGAGAGGGAAAGAAGTCCAGCAGATGTGACTTAACTCTATGTATTTGTTTAGGTACACTTATGGTGTGCAGTTACGTGCAAGACAGGTACATTCTTTTATTTTCTGTGCATTTGTGTGAGATGTGAAGTAGCCATGTCAACTTTCATTTCCACTGTAGACACCAACTGTAAACTATGCAAACATCCTCCTGTAAGAGAAATATTAACTACCACCACACAAGAAAAGTAAAAAAAGAGAACTGAATAAAGCATTGAAGTAAGTTCACTGAGGAAATTCCAGTGTTCCTCATAGGGAACTTCCCCCTAAAACTGTAAAATATATCAAAATAATGTATTTTATATCTAAAAAAAAAGGCTGTCAAACAAATCTGTGAATCATCACAACATATCCAAATGTTGCTTACACCAGGTGAAACAAACAAGTAGAAAGAAAGAACCTAAACCTTTCATTTAAAAGACAAAGTGTGATATGTTATTATTTTATAAAGAGGTACAAATTTAAAATGTGGTGGAATGTTTAGTACATTAACTCTCCCTATTCGCATAAATTGTACATTCCAATAAGTATACTAAATATCACGACTTTTGCCAGGTCGGATGAATTTTGGCATGAGAAACATGACTCCTTGAATCCATCTGGTTTGATGTGAACAGTCCACGCAGGCAGTGGTGATGCTGTGGGGGTTTTCTGACACATATTTGGGCCCCCCAGACCCAGTGAAGAAGGGCTGAATAACATGGTGTATTTAAATGTTGTTACAGACCAAGTGGATCTATTTGTGGCTCCAGGTTATTCCCCCTCTAATGTATTTTATTTGGTTTTCAAAATTAGATTTAGGAAAAAAAACAAAGAAGAAGAACTGAACACACATTTGACAGTGTCCCTCATTTACTATTTGAAGTACATCACATTTCTAAAATGGACCTCACAAAAAATATATTATCCCTAGTTACAGCCCAGGTACCATCACTGAAAGATTCCAGGACCACAGTCCTACAGTGTCCTGAACAGTTACGTAGTTTCCTGCAGGATACATCGAACATCTGGTAGAATCTATGCATGTCTGGACAAACATATTCAGACACATCAGACACATTAGCTAGGTGGACCTGATAAAACAGCAACTCTGGTAACCCTCTGGTAATTGATATATTTGATATAAACAATAAACCATCTGCTGAAAGTCATTCTGACTCAGGACCTTTAACCTTCAAAACGTAGATACCTTATTGAGCTTTCCAAGAGAAGAAATTAGGTCCGCCCACTCGCTGGAAGACTCAAAGTTACGCAGTGCCTTCTCGATGACAGCTGTGTAACTACGGTATCGGTAGTCATTCTGGAGTTCTGCCTCCTCAAGATCCATCATACCTCAGTCCTTTCCCAGCATGCTCAGCATCTGCCTGCAGAGGAAGAGAGGACTGAGAGGAGGAGACAAAAAAAAGAGGAAGGGAGGGAGTACAAGAGAGTGAACAAACGAGAACAAAGGAGAGAGATAGCTATGCACCAAGTTACATTACTGATAATCTCATGGCAGCCAAATATCTGGCACTCTTTGCATGTTACTTTAATTATATGCACACAGCATGCACCTTTATGTGGCTGGTCAACTCCCCAAGGCTGGGAGCAACTCAGAAAAATGGGTTTAACAGCCATTTTCCAAAGTATTTGAAAAGTTAAGTGCTTTCCATTTAGGAAAATTACCAAATTAGAGCTTGGGCACATTAAAGATAACAGCATTGCCTGTCACCTGTTTATTGATACAAAACATCAGTATTTTCCCCCAGTAGTGCTGTTTGTCTAGATATGCCCAGTTATCTCTCCAAGAACAATCTTCCCCAAACATTTATACATTGAGCTGATGATAGACAAATGATCACACACACAAACAACACACTTCAGAGATTACACTGAAATGTAGTTAAGCACTATTGCACCACCTTTTACTCTGAGCTACTACTACTACACACACACACACACACACACACACACCCACCAATGTGTGCCCACTCTGATGCTAGCCCTAAAGACATATCAAGAGATCTGACATACACAGTTCTGAGCTGAGTTTCACAAAGATGTCTCTCCAAATATTAGCTAAGCCAAAAATTCCAAGGGGCTCAGAAACTTTATACAATTGTTCTAATAAATTATATCTTGCATTTAAAACATTAATTTAATGTGCAAAAATGAGTGACAAAGAGAGACAGGCAGTGGCAGTGCTGGCTAATCATTACTATTAACATTGTTACAGGTCTAGTACAGCATGTATGTTAAAAACCATTACTATTAACATTGTTACAGGTCTAGTACAGCATGCATGTAAAAAAAAAAAAGCCAGCAAGTAAATAGGTGCATGCGTGTGTGAAACAACACTCCCACATTCATAGCTTGACATTTTTAATGTAGCACCTTAGCCAAGCCCAGTAAACTACACACTCATACAGTTCACTGTAAGCTTCCAATGGTTAGTGCCAATAGTAGACCACAGCTGACTCCACCCTCTTGTTCCATTACATTCAAAGTTGTCCTTGCTAGTTTGTTACACACACTAAAGGGTATAAATGATTTCAGAATGGGACAGCTGAACCACAACCAACACCCAGAGCAAGTAACAAAAACATTAGCAAGCTAAACCATCTAAATTACAAGTAAAGTTGTTCTCAAGCCATCACATATTTTTCCAGAATTGACCATCTGTGCTGTTTTTTCTGTTCGTCATTGTGTGAAGCAGGCCGAGATGCCCTGTCTCAGTGTCACAGGCGCAACCCTGTGGTAATAATCTACCACAGTCTCCTTACTCCATCAGGAGTGCCTCCTGCCACTACAGCAGTAGTCAGTCAACAAAAATTAGAAAACAAGTGGTAAACCAGGGAGAAGCTCCGATATGATGCTAATGATACAAGACAACACTATATGAAAGGCAAGGAAAAAGGGAGACAGGAAGTGTAGATGTAGTAGAGAGGGACTAGGAGAGAAAGAGTAAGGACCAAAAAAAATCAGCAGTTTGCATTTGGTGAGATGACGCTGCAAAATGATATTCAAACACAATTTTACAGCACATGCAAATGTCAGCAAATGATCTGTATTTTTCCATGCACTGTGTGTAGTGTATCTCACATCACTATACCCAACAGAGACGTGTATCTGTATTTTTCCATGCACTGTGTGGATGCTACATTAACTATATTAACAAGGAGCGTACAGACGTAAACACTTGATGCTTCACAGCATACATCAATTTTAAGGCGCTTCGTCAGTTATGCAAGCAAAGTGCTTCAAGAAAAACCTTGAGTGCAATCTGACGATTAGTCTCCAATTACCTTTAGAGGTTTGGGAGGCGGGGCGACGCCTCTCCATCACAGGATAGTTACTAATACTGAGCAGAAATGGTTTGTGACAGGCATATGTTAATAGTCATCCAATATAACTAATGCTTCGGACGTCTCGCCAAGGTTTATGCGATAATGAAAACAAATGACAATTCACAATAACAATTTAGCAATGTGGTTTATTAGTCATTGTTCTCTTCCTAATCAGAGGAGTCAATACATCTTTTTAATTATGTTGCACTAAGATAGATGATAATGTGCATACATATGAGAATTATCCATACACGTTTCTGCATCCTTGTTTATTTTTTCTGGTTCTTTTGTGCGCAATTGTTAGGCTGACTCACCCACTGCGGGAACACGGAGCTGTGACGTTAAAAGGTCCGCCGTGTCGAATACTTTGTTAAAGCCGAGATCAGCAGAGGAAGCAAAAAGCTGTTGCAAGAATAACCATATATTTGCCCACAATAGCAAGCGGGTACCGGATCACTGAAGGCCAGATCAGTTCGTGATAATAAATTCGCACTCGGCTGATTTTACCCAACTACGCTGTCGTCTACACTTCCTGATGGGTGGTGGAGAAACGAATCAAGTTGCAACAACAGGGGTGTCACAGTTAACTCCTTTTCAATGTACAACGTTATCCTGTTTGGTATGAATTTCCGTTAATAAAACAAAAGCTGTTATTGTGAACCAAACGATATAAATATGTGCCCCTATCGATAACATAAAACTTTGGATCTGTATCTCACTATATTGTTAGGCCTTATCAGCCCATCACTTGGTATATTCCATGATGCTTTGTTTACATGCTTGCACCAAGCTGATGCCGAGTCGAAGCGGCAGGGCGGCTGTATTTATGAGTTCAGTTCCGCAACGTTCCAGTTACATATGTGGTATATTAAAATAAGACCATCAAGTAAAGTGATATTTAGGTTTACATATGACGAGAAAGGAGATCTAGGGAAGATCTAGTTTGCCTATATGTCAATAGATGTTGACAGACAACCTTCCTATATTTAGTTCCCTATTTTATACAGGCGAAGAGTTTCCTTGTACGGGACTTAGGTTATCAGCAACTAACGTATATATTGTGGAATGTTTACATTTACATTTCTGGCATTTGGCAGACGCTCTTATCCAGAGCGACTTACAAAAGTGCTTAGGGATACTTGCAATATCTAGTGTAGCTCAGATAGACCCGAATTCATGTACTCTACGCTGGAATACTACCAGAAAATAGTCTTATGATTCGCAAGCCTTTCCTATAACCCTAATATACAGCTAACTCCTGTAGTCTGAATGTACAGCCTAGTTACATAACAACTGAATATACAACCAAGTTACAATACAACTGAGGAAAGAAGACAACAAAACAGTAGCTAAAAAACTGAAGGATATGTTCTATGTCAAGTGTTTGCAAAAGAGGTGGGTCTTCAGTTTGCGTTTGAAAATAGCAAGTGACTCCGCTGTTCAGACACACGAGGGAAGTTCATTCCATCACCTTGGTGCCAGGACAGAGAAAAGTCTGGAAGCATGTTTCCCATGTGCTCTGGACGATGGAGGGTCAAGACGAGCCATACTTGAAGCACGGAGGGCCCTAGGTACACTTCTGGGTTTGACCATAGCCATCATGTATGGAGGAGCTGGACCATTTTTGGCTTTGTAGGCTAGCATCAGGGTTTTATATCTGATACGGGCAGCTACTGGGAGCCAGTGAAGGGTGCGCAGCAA
>JAOYMR010000023.1:6378741-6417816 GCA_025802075.1 Tenebrosternarchus preto
TACAATAGGAGAGTACCAACACATCTACAATAGGAGAGTACCAACACATCTACAGTAGGAGAGTACCAACACATCTATAGTAGGAGAGCACCAACACATCTATAGTAGGAGAGCACCAACACATCTACAATAGGAGAGTACCAACAAATCTACAATAGGAGAGTACCAACACATCTACAATAGGAGAGTACCAACACATCTACAGTAGGAGAGTACCAACACATCTACAGTAGGAGAGTACCAACACATCTACAGTAGGAGAGTACCAACACATCTACAGTAGGAGAGTACCAACAAATCTACAGTAGGAGAGTACCAACACATCACAAGCTCTTCCCTCTGGAAAAGTAATCCTGCATATGAGCTCATTTACAAACAACTTTGACTGAGGAATTTGTAACTGTTTTAAAAGCATACGTTTCATATACAGAAGGAAGTAAAGGAAACATACAGAAATACTGTGATACTCATGTAAACCATATGAAAAAATTAGAAATAATTCTTCAGAAGTAAAAGAATGACTGGACCTACATCTGTACTAAATACAATCAGTAAATATTTTATGATGTAATGGAAGTAGAAAGAAAACATTATTTCCATGTTTTTTGACTCATATATTTATTATTTTATTATATTATACTTATTATAAAAATGCATTTCAAGAGGCAAAACTTGATGGATATGTATAAATCTATTTATAAATATCTAATGAGCTGTACTGCCATAGGGAAGCAGTAGGGTTTAGGATTAGGGTTAGGTAGACAGAAGTCTTTCTCTTTCTCATTTGATTTTGCTTGACATCAAAGTCTTAAAGACGCACTTAATCCTTAGGCACTTCTAGGAAATGGATTATTTATTAATCCCTCACTAATTTACATAATACATATTCAAAACATCATCTGGTGGGTATTTTCTCAAAGAGGTATTCTAGCCGAACAATATCCTTAGACTCCAGCCAGTGTACTAGCATAAGGATTACATCCATGGAGAGAACAAAGCATTATTGTAAAAGCCACTCTGGAGGAGAGAGTCTATAAATACTGAGAGCAGAAACTTCCGGAGATGTGTGAACCCTAACCCTAACCCTCCCACTTCTGAAGAAGCATGGTCAGCCTGCTATGTATTATGGGATCAGGCATGATAAAATGTTTTCCCTACTATCTACATTTATAGCTCCAAGATCCAAGTAAGTAGGATCAGCAAATTTAATTGATAAGGTTCTTCTCCATGATGAAATACAAGAGGTTATTCTAATGTACATCATTTAAACATAATTACTCAAATATTTGAATTTTTGACATTCTATTACATTCAAGAGCTGCAAGCTAAGATCTGTTTAACAAAATGAAAAACAGTGTAGCTAATCGTTTAAAATACAGTACTGAAATGTTTCTGTAAACCAGCACATAAATAAAAAAAATACTCTGTCAGTCAAATGGGGAAGCATCAGTATTACACAGCCACTATAACAATATCTAACTGATAGTGTACACAAGTAGGGAAGACTTTAGCTGCAATCTCAAAATTCTACTGTTGGTTAGTACTAAACAACAAAGCAGTATTAGTATTATCAGTAATTTTAAATAAATGATTTAAATGATCAACCAACAATCAATACTTTCATCCAAATCATTCATAAATACCTTATAATAGGACCTTTATGTTCACTTTTTCTACCATGAATAAACAGTACTCACTGCAACATCAAGTAATGTTCTGCAGAACATAGTGATTCTAGCAACATTTAGCCACAGTAACACACGAGATTCTGTCAAAATAAAAGCCTAGTCAAAAAATGGACATCTGTAATCAAATAAATGCTGTAAATGTAAAATCGCTAAACCAGCAATTGAGCAAAATACAGCCTAAAAAGGCCAACCTTTCTATTAAAATACTACTCAAAATTTGTTCCCACAAATTGTCAGAAATGGATCAAAAGGACAGGGAATCCTTCAATAACACTGCAATAACAACTCTTCATTCAACGCTTCAAAATAACAGGGACTGTTAACAAGGACTGTTATTTTGACAAGGTCAAAACAAAGAGAAAGGTTTTCAGTATTAATTTTCTCTTACATGTTGATGTTGTTTTTAAAAATAGTTTAAAAGTCACAACAAACATGTTTTGAAGTTGAAAATGTACATATAGGATGTTTGAGCAGGGACTGCTATTTTGACAAGTTCAATTCAGTTTTATTCACTTTTGTGGCCATGTTGCTAGAATCACACTATTTCACCAGTGATGAAGGACTCCAGTCACCTGACTTTATGCCCGACAGCAGTTATTTGTAGAAATGTGACAAAATGAAGAGACACTAAGATTCAGCATTTGGCAGATAAATCCTTAGACCAACATATTTACCACTGTAACAGTTTATATAATGTTATAGTGTAGTAACCATGTAGTTTTAAAAATGTTATTTAAGTCAAACACTGACAAACTGCTGCACTCCAAATTTATTCATTTATGGTTTAATTAAAATAGCACACAATACATTTACATTGACAAGATACATAAATGACATAAATTAAGACAGAAAAAAGATTGAACATTTTCACTCATTTTCACAAGGGTTCACTCTTTGATTTGGTTGATTTTGGACCCGGCTCTGTAAGTTATGCTCCAGGTTTCATACTGGATATTACACCCTTTGTTTATATTTACATAACAATAACAACAACAGAGACCTTCCCAAATTATGTTTTTGGTCATCTTGCAGCTCCTGAAGAGGTGTGTGTGCATGTGTGTGTGTGTGTGTGTGTGTGTGTGTGTGTGTGTGTTTGTGTGCTTACACTCTGCTCCATGAGAACAGCATTAGTGGCTTCACTTTCATGCAGGAAGCTGTTCATTTGCTCCATGCTGCAGGTGGCAGTATTGAGTTTCTGACTCAGCTCCTCCTTAGAGGGCTCCGCCTGCCACACAAAGGGCTCTGCGCTCCACAGGCACACATGCTTTTCATAAAGACACACACACACACTTGTTATATATAACAAATATTTTTGTTTTGAACAACTTTGGTATACCAAGAAAAGAAATACGGTTGAATTATCTATATTCAGACCCACAGAAACAAACTTTACCAGTAACTAATCATTATATTAATGGCACTATTCCCAGAGGGCCAGAGTCAGTGTGTTTGGGTGACTGTCCTACTTAAACACTTCTAACACTGAATCGTTAAACGTTTACCTTGTTTTGGGTCTGGGCAGGTGAGGAGCTGCTCCAGTGTGGGTGGAGGGCTACGTGTGGACTCCATCTCTGTTGTCTTCATCCTCTCCCATTCCTCTCGAGCCATGTTCTGCAGCTCTCACACAGGCATGTCCACAAGCTTCCTGTCTGGGTGATGAGGCTTTCGACTTTGCTGTAAGGGTGCTGAACCTGGGGAGGGTCAGAGGTGAAGAGTTTCTCACATAACAGGTTTAATGTTTAACTGTACTGTGCAACGTTATGAACTGAGTGGCTGTGACGGGCAGGTGTCAGTAAAGTGTGCCTGTGCTGCAGGGCTCCTGCTGTAACTGGAAGAGTTGCACCTCTAGCCTGCTGATCTGCTACTGCAGAGTCTCCACTGTACTACACTGTTTGGCCTGCAGGTGGTGCACTTGCTCACAGAAACTGGCCCACAGGACGTCGGCTTGTGCCGTTAGCTGAGCCACCGACTGACTATGCTCAGACCTCAGTGCTCAGATTCTCAGAATGCAGGGACAGCAGCCTGGTATGTGATAAAACAAACAGTTTAACAGAAAAGGTTCTAAGTAACCATAAACTATTTAGGTGGTTGAGAGCACCTGATAAACCTCATGAGCTCTGGTCCTAAATATCAAAACGGTCTTGTTCAGACCACAAGTAGAAGACTCTTGTGTTTTATTAAAACTTTCAGATTTTCTGGTGTCCTGAAAAATATTTTGAAATCAGAACAAAGTTAAATAAGTAGGACATTTTGTATCCTATTTCTATACTTCTACGAGGGTTATATATACACACAAACACACACACACACACACAACGTATTAATAATTTATCAGTGCCCAACAGGAACAATGTTCCTTTTGCCAGAGCAGCTTTTTAACATTCAGTGGCCTTTACATACCCCTACCCCCCCAATGCACACTTACTCACACTCACTCACACACACACACACACACACACACACACTCACACTCACACACTCACTCACACACACACACAGTCACACTCACTCACTCACTCACTCACACACACACACTCACACACACACACTCCCTCACTCACTCACACACACACACACACTCACTCACATTCACTCACACACACTCACACACACACTCACACACCTCTCCCTCAGTTCCACCTCCTTTGTGATGATGTGCTGCAGCATCTTGCTTTGAGCGCGGTTGCTCTACCAGGCTCTCCATGTGATCCCTGATCAGGACATGCACATATACACACACACACACACACACACACACACACACGCTTTTATAATTTGACAGGACATGGGGTCAAACATTATATAATACAAACAAAACATCTATTTTTTTGTTCATATATAAATCGTCTTGTTTCCACTTTATTTATTCCGATTTATTCCACTTTATAAATCTCTAAAAAGTAACAGTGATTTTATGATTACATTTTCATACTTTAACCACAGAGTTAGAAGAAAACACATCAGCTTAGTTGTTAACATTAGTTTAGCAATTGTTTCATGAATGTTTTCATGATGGCTTCAGGAAAAGGCTGGAGGTTTGTATAAATGCTTATACCTTGAAACCTGCACAAAAGTAACTCCAGAATAAGATAAGAACAGTAAAGCCTTTTCCGACTAGGGCAGTATGGTCTCGAGTATGGTCAAATCACTTCAACACAAACACAGTTCAGCATGGAACATTTATAAACCGTGCTCCTGAGCAAGGCCTTTACCCTTCAATTACTCAAGATGTATCCAGTTACAACTGTAAGTTGCTTTGTGTTGGCCAAATGGAGATAAGCCTAAAAACGTTTCAGACAATTCATGCTCCCTCCAGAGTTGTGTGACATAATTATGAACCTGTTGCTGCCAAAAAATACTTTCTGTCCCTGACACTGTAATCCCAAGAAAACCCAAAGAAATTGTGTCTCATCTCAGGTGTCTGGAAGATCACAGAACAGCAAGGCACAGCATTGTATTGGGTTCAATGTAAGGATTTTTTTGTGTGTGGTCTTTGCCGCCATCTAATGGTGATTGCGAGTAATTTTCTGAAGCGATAAATAGTATAAGACCTTTTGTTTTTCTCCTCATGGGTTTACGGAAGGAGCAGCTCGCTTGTTAACTCGTCTTAATCCATTGCCTTTTAGCCCACAAAGCTGCAAGTTCTTTATTGTTTGCAGATATACTGTTATGTTTGTGTTTAAAATCTTTGGATTGAGTGCAGTAAACTGTCGGAAAACTGTAAATTAAACAGCAAAATTAGAAATTGTTTGATTTCTTGTCAGTGGAGAATAAAGGGATTATGACAAAAGTTTAATGACACACATTGTTTAGATGAACAGCACAAATACCTTCAGTAATACAATGAATAAAATCTGGCGTGAATAGGCAATATATAATGTAAACATTATATATATATATATATGGAACTCACTTCCTTCTTAGCATCTGCCAGATCTTTCTTGGTCTTCACCAAAAGTTGTTTCATCTTTGAGCTTTTCTCCTCCACGATATCCACCAGTGATTTTAGATATTCTACAGTTAAAAAAAGAAGAAGCTGTAATTGCTGAAGGGGTTCTGGTTACATCAGCAGTTAACTGGAACTGGAGAGTAAGAGTCTCCAAATGAAAAAGAAAAAAATGCCTCAAACCCAAACCTGTACAACACTGCTATGGTACGCAGTCAGAACTTTAAAACCTGAAAAGGGGCATCTAGGCTTAAGGCTGAAGAAATAACAAAAATAAGATTAAGAATTCATGATGTGACAAACAGCTGAGGGCAAGTAAACAAGTTTATATGTAAATAAATAAATAAATGGATTCTCAGAAAAATCTGTGGTTTTCAATATGACTGAAAGCACCAGCATGAGACCAACTCAGGGTGAAGGTCAGCATTTATAAGCATTTAACACTAAATATTACATGGACTGCGCTACGCCAGATCAGTATAATTAATATGTCTGGCCTGCTTAAATGTTAGTGTTTTTTCAATAAGTTTATCTCTGTGCACCACTTTTTTTAACCTGCTCAGAAGTAATTTCAAGATTCCTAGGGAAGCTTAAGAGCACTAAAGAATCATTTATCTATAAACTCAGTAGCTGGCACAAAAACCTCCAGGAAAAATCGCTCCGACAGTCTTGAATTAAGCTTCACTGATTGCGAATGCGATAGTTCTCACCTTTCTCCTGGTGCATTTTCTCTTCTTTGTTTCTCTGAGCCTGTGCCAGGCTAACTTGGTTCTACAGCAGTTTGTCCTTCTCAGTGAGCTGGACATTGAGCTGTTTGACTAGCCGTCCATGATCAGCCATCTCCATATCCAGCAACGTGCTCTGTTGGGCATCCTAGACGCACACACGACCAAAAACATGAGTTCATTTGTATCCATGTTTTCTGTATGAATGTAACTGTTCATTTGTACAGTTTTGAATGTACAGTGACTACACAGCCTGGTTCATTTGTATTAATCAGAATGTACAGTGACTACAAACCCTGGTTCATTTGTATTAATCAGAATGTACAGTGACTACAAACCCTGGTTCATTTGTATTAATCAGAATGTACAGTAACTACAAACCCTGGTTCATTTGTATTAATCAGAATGTACAGTGACTACAAACCCTGGTTCATTTGCAACCGTGTTTTCATTTACAATTCAACCCTTGTTCATCAGATCTAACCCAAATATAACCCTCATAACAGTTGTGCACACACTTTAAATAACAACTGCACTTAAAATATAGACTTGCAAGGTTAAAGTTTACAACCATATCGGAAATAGTGGAACCATATTTAACTCAGTTGCCCAGTGACAACTGAACAGCACTGGCTCAAATTTTTTTTGAAAACCTGAAACGAAACAGCAGGAAACATCGATGTGTGAACTGCTTGGTAAATGAAATATGGGTGATTTTAGGTCCCGATCTGAGCACCACTAATGTATTTTGGGACTATTGCTGGTGACACAAATAATGAAATGATGCAGTGCTCCACATATCAATATGCAGAAAGAATTAATCCTACTGTTTGTCACCAGCAGAGGGAGACATTTAATGAGAGAAAGAATTTTGTTTTTGTTTTAAGTAATACACTTAGATTTTTATTTGTTTACTTATATATTTTGATTCAGTTACCAAACATGAAGCCTCTTACCTGTCTACTTTGATTAACTTACTAAACTATGAAGATTAACCCACTAAACTGCATTCTTTGATATTCATTTTTAATTGAATATGCAGTCGTTTGTTTAGTGCTTGGTTTTAGAGTTATAGATTCCCTTGTGCCTCAGCATAAACACAGGAATAATTTCATCTTCATGGACAACAATGATCCAGCTCATCAAGGTCACATCATTAGGGAATGGCTGCTGGAGACTGGGGTACCTCAAATGGAGTGGCCTGCACTTTCTCCAGACCTGAATCCCATAGAACACCTATGGGATCTGCTGAGTCGCCGTGTAGAGGCTCGTAACTCTGTACCCCCAGTACCTCAATGACCTGAGGGCTGCCCTTCAAGAGGAGTGGGACGCCGATGTCGTTATGTACTCTTGAGCATTAATTACAACTTCGTTGAGCTCAAAGTTATTGAGACATTGGCATGTTTAGTTGGGGTATTTTACCCACCACTGTTGTTGGCTTTTGTTTCAACAAATTGTTTGAGATGGAAACAACATCGTATGCTTCTACTTTAAATACCCTACTTTCATGATATAATAATCACTGTAGCGTGAATGTTTTCCATTTTCCATAAGTTTCACCTGAAAGCCAAATATCCCTAACTTTTTGTGAGTAGTGTATATCTTTGATGAGATACAGTCAGGTTTTATATCGGCTAATATCTAAGACTAATATAATATATAAGACTAATATCTCATTAGTCTTAGATGTAACTGATTACTCAGGTCTTATCAGTGATTACCCTTTGTAGTGGATAATGCACCCAGAATGCATTCTTCCTCAACCGTTTGCGCCTCTGCCAAGCTGCTGCCAGCGTTCGCAAGCTCTACTTTGTTTTTCCTTATCGCTGATAAGAAAATTTGGGTCGTAATTTGCATTTCAATTTTAGTGTGAGCCCTCCGTGTGTTTCAACTTTTGTGGCTTGTTTGCTTGTATATTTTGGTGTACTAACTGTGGGAGTATTCTTAAATCACCATGGGGTCGGGCCATAGTAAAACAAAACCATACCCCTGGCCTATTTTTATACCACTGAAGACTATGTCACTGATCCTCAGGACCCTGATAAGCACCAATGGAGGATGAATTCCCTCCTGAGTCTTGGTTCTCCCAAGGTTTCTTCCTTATCTTTGCCTAGGAAGTTGTTCCTTGCCACTGTCACCCCTGGCTTGATCATTAGGGACTTGGACCCATACATTTGCAAAGCCGCTTTGTGGCAACTTTTGTTATAAAAGAGTGCTATATAAATACATTTGACTTTAACAGTTCCCCAGAGATGACCCTGATGACATCATCTTCTAGTCGGCCCTCCCGGTGGAGTATCTCTCCACATCGTATGGACCTCGGATGACTTCATTTCTTCCCTTAGGATGTGTTATCATATCTTTAAATAATCAATATGATAAAAGGGGGGACTGTAAGGGAATTTAATGATCTATGATACATTCTGAATTTAATGTCTCTCTCTAGTTAGACTATCTGGCGGTCGTGCTGATCCCAGTACTACTGGCGTCTAAATTATCTTTTAGACTGTCCTTCAGCCTTAAACATATCCACAAACCCCTTCCTATCTGAGGGTCGGACTGACCCAGATCCGAACGTCATCCAAACACCTTCTTAGTGGAGGCCACTTCTTGGAATTCCTCACCCCCTCTTTAAGAGCCGTCATCTAGTTGTTGATTTTACCTTAGACCAATCATTTGACCCCACACCATCACTCTTCTTCCACATCATCTTTCTTCTCAAGTCAAGTCAAGAGGCTTTTATTGTCATTACATCTGAGTACAGGTACACAGTGTAACGAAATTACATTCCTCCGGAACCATGGTGCAACATGGAGCAACAATACAGTAGTAATATTGTTAATAAACTTTAGAGCATCTTCTTGACACCTGTGTGTTGTGAATTTGTCCTTCGAGATCTTGTATCGAGGCATACAGAGGGCTGAACTAATCTCTGGTTGAACCCTGAAGGTACTCTGTGTCAGTCGGGTTGAACAAAGGTTAAAAACCTAACAGCCGGGACCAAATGGAACGATGCAGCGTTGGTGGACGTATTCATCCACGGCTTGTGCAGGGAACTGCAAGCCGAACTCACGCTCAAACAGGAAGCGTCAAACCTCAACAACCTGGTGAGTCTCGCCATCACCTACGACCACCTGTTGCATGACCCCTTGCCTCCACATCCAGATTGGTAACCACATCGAAACCCGGTCTTTCATGCTTCTCCCTGCCTTGTCTCAGCCTGTCACTCTAGGTCTCCCTTGACTGAATGGCCACAGCCCCAGACCCGCAGGGAGCTTCAACGCTTCATCAGGTTCACGAACTTCTAGCGGCAGTTCATTAGGTCATTCAGCACCTTGTCTAAACCCCTGACAGACCTACTGAAGGGACCGAGGAGCTCGCTGCGTTGGGGCCCAGAAGAGGACCAAGCCTTCAGGGAACTGAAGAGGGTGTTTACCACTGCTCCCATCCTGCCACAGCCCGACCCCAGCTGGCCATTCGTGGTGGAAGTGGACGCATCGGACGATGGCTTTGGGGCAGTACTGTCACAACGGAAACAGAAAGGAGGTAAGCTACGCCCTATCGCGTAATTTTCAAACTCACTCCTGCAGAGCGCAACTATGGAGTTGGCGACCGCGATCTGCTGGCCATCAAGCTCGCGCTCAAGGAGTGGCGCCACTAGACATCCCTTCCAAGTGGTCACCGACCATCGCATCTGGAATACCTCAGGACCACAAAGAGGATGAACCCCCAACAAGCCAGGTGGTCTCTGTTCTTTTCTCACTTCAACTTCTTAGTTTGAAGCATTAGTATTAGATTAAAAATTGGATCAGACAGTATATAAAAATCCTACCTGTATGAAATTGTCATCTTTTCAAAATTAGGTAGATTCTCCTGCTGCTACTTTAACCCTTCAGTGTAACTACAATCCTGACAAAATTCCACTCCAACTCATCTTAATTTCATCTTGTGGTTCTATAATGTTGATCCTTAATTTAATTTTAGCTAAATTACACACAAATTGCAAGAACAAGCCCTGCTTGCTCAAAATGTATATATATTTTTCTTCTCTGGACATTTTTAATAGATACAACATTTTAATGTGAAATCCATGTTTGTATCCCCAGGATGTTATTCTCCAAGTTGTTTTGATAATGGTTTTGTATACTTGCATGTACAGTACATATTCTTGTGTATATACAGTATTTTCCAAAAGCGAGTACACCTCATTTTTATATTTTATATCTTTTCAGAGGACAACACTGAAGATATGACCATTTTGATACAATGTAGTCAGTGTAAAGCTTGTATTAGTGTAAATTTGCTGTGTCCTTAAAATAACTCAGCCATTGATGTCTAATCCCCTGGGAAAGAAAGTGGGTATGAAAAGATAAATATTTACAAAAATGTGAGGGGTGTACTAACTTTGAAATACTGTACAAGATCCTTGACATCTTTGTCTACATTCCAGTCCAGTAGGTGACAGTATCACAGCCAGGAGCTGATCAACCAACTCAAAGAAATGTTTCATGTACACAAGTTCATATACATCTGTTGTGAATTGCGTGTTAAATAACTCTATAACTCAGAATGGACTCAAATGCACACTCAACACCTTCATTGTATTCCATCACCAAGTGCAGCATTAACAGAGAGGGGGAAAACCTTACAGAATGTTAAACATTACAGGTTATTTATTATGAACACAAATGGACAGAATAATTCAAAATCACATGTAAGTGGAGCGGTTGCATATCCACCCATCCCATTAACCCATTTTTAAACGGCCCGGGTCAGTTCATATGCCTCTTATGCCTCCCTGATCAGCTTGGTGAGCTTCTGGACCTTCGACTTGGTAGACATGTCCACGTACTTATCACCGATGCTGACGATCATGCCGCCGAGAATGGAAGGATCAGACTGTGAACAGAGAGGCTCGTATAATAAGCATCAGCATCATATTCTAGCGCAGAGTTTAATAAAGACATCATGGCATCCAGGCAAAGTGCTGCTGGTGCCTCTGGCTTTAAGGGAAGAGGGTTAAGTGGACAACACGGCTCCAATATGCTACACAGATGCTGGAATTAGCCTCTTAT
This sequence comes from Tenebrosternarchus preto, assembly GCA_025802075.1. Lineage (NCBI taxonomy): Eukaryota > Metazoa > Chordata > Actinopteri > Gymnotiformes > Apteronotidae > Tenebrosternarchus > Tenebrosternarchus preto. The sequence goes on from JAOYMR010000023.1 coordinate 6,390,176, forward strand.
CCTGTGGCATTCAGTATGTTATGTGCCAACTGTTTTGAACCTTTTAATGACACTGATAAGCACTTGCAACTTTAACATGTCCACACACAAAAAAACTGAGTGAGATCTGGATAGAGAATAAATGATCACTAGCTTTTTGTGGATTTTGAACTAAACTGCTATACATTTTAATTTCCTGCCAATATTTCTAAAACTTTGACATAATATTAAACTGCCATTAATTTTTCAACCTTAAAACTTTAATACAACCCATCACTGTAACACTCACCTTGATCTCCAGCTTTATTGTCTCTCCCTTTGCCAAGAAGCCATTGAGAGCCACCTTCAGCTCTGCTAGGCTGGCCTCATCCAGGGGCTGCAGTCACAGCACAGGAAAAACAAACAGAAAACTCTGAAGACAAGCAGATCCTAAAATGTCAAAGGAATGTCCAACATAAATGGCTGGTGGACTGGAAGTAAAACGAAGTACAAATCTAACCCGAGCTGTGGTGACAGAGCAAGTGACCTCTCCCCTGTGAGCACTCATCATTTTGCCAAAGGCAGAGATGACATCGGGAGTCAAGGTCAGACGGCCATTTTCAGCCAACACATCTGTGGCAAAAACATTGCAGTACAATTCAAAATTCATGTGAGGAAGCTCAGTTTTAAATATTTAATAGGACTCTTAACTGTTGCAACATTTATCTCCAACTCTTGTAAGTTCCCAATCCCCTTCCTCCTGGGAGTGCACAGAACACTTGACTCGAAGCACCGACATACTCACGGATGAGGTTGACTGTGATAGGGGAGACCTTGGCCTTGCTTAACGCATCACTGACAGTCTTTAGCTTGATGCTACGTTTGACGTGAGGATTCATTACAATGCTTGACAACTTGGGGTCCTTAATCAGGCTCTGGGCATAGAGAAAGTATAGAGAAAAGTAGTACCCATTAAAACAAAAACAATGAGTTACATAATGAAATACAGAAATCACAACACAAAAAGGGCTCCGTAAGATGACAGTGGCATTTGGACGTCAACTCACTGACACATGGTTCAGCTCTTGCTCCACTTTATCCAGATTTTTCTGCTTACTGGCAGCAGAAAATAGAGCAGTGGCATATCGACCCTCGACTCCATAGACTTGGATGGGCGGCTGGGGACACACAGTTTGAGTTTTGTCAGCCGAAACAAAATCCCAGACTTTGTGCTAAAGCATGTGGGGTCATGTATGAAAAGCATGAACAATATTTCCCTCATTTAGAAATCCCCCAAGTAAACAATGTAAGCAAACCAAAAGAATAAGGGACATTTAGCTGTGGTACACTTACTTAGCATGTACAAATAATATATTTGTTTACAAAACTCAAACAAGGGGTTGGAAAGCATCAAACAAGGCTTATGAATTACAACCGATTCTACTGTTTACAGCTAAAGTGTAATTTTTCACCAGGAGGAGCCAACTAAATGAAGATTACATCACCAAAATATCAGTTCTTGGGAGGCAAAAATTACTGAGAGATGACTAGAAACAAGCCATTTGAAAACATTCATAATAAAAAAAAAAGTAAGATATAACAGTGAATCTGCACAGAACTTCAGGGTGGCAAGACACAGTCAGGTCCAGCAGCCTTCCTGCAGTTCTGTCTCAGGAGCAGAGATTTAACCTCATGCACCTTCATAACAAGATGAGATACACTAGTGGCTCCTGCTTGTGCAGTTGAAAACAGACAGCTTCCAAATTCAGTTTAAACTACCAGAACTATCCTCTAAAATAAGACTAAAACAAGACTGCACCAAGCTGAGAAACAACCTTTACAAAAAGCACAAAAATAATAAAATGATTTTTACTCTGGCATTTTTGTGATATTCATAAAGAGCTGTGCGTTACTCTAATTCGCCCACTCCTTGTAATAGGATGGACACGTGTTTTAGGAACACGTTAACAATATTTATATTACCTTAATCAGCTTTGCTGCTGGTCTGACCACCGACGTGCTTAACTGACGCACCTGCAGAAAGAGGAGAGAAGATTAAGCAAGTAACAGTGAGGGCTCTATACGATGCTAATCTACCAGTCGCGTGAAAACCTAAACTCAACGATTATTATATGCCAATTATCACTGTAACACCAAAACCTAAACAGTAATTAGCCAATGTGACTTGCAAGCCATGTAACCTTCAACTTACGCGTGCACCGTTGCTCGCTATGCTGACAGTAGCATTAGAGATGGCTGAGACAACGCACAATACGTCTTAATAAATACAAAGTACTGGTACTATTCAATATGGAATTCATTAGCTATAACCAATTCACTAATAGAACGTAAAGCATGTATGTAATTTAGATAAAGCGCTAGTTAGCTTGGATATATTAAAAGGCTACGTTAGCTAGCTAACGTTGTACGCTTGTAAGAGAAGCTAACAGACCATCAGGCCTAAGGTTCATGCTATTGCATCCTATAATTGTGTGTACGATAAATGTTTAAATCAGATTATTCTATGGAAATAATTTTAAGGTTTGGGAAAAAATTACTGACTTCGTTCAGAAACAAAGGTTTTTAGAATGTCATACCTGTAGTCCCAGACCAAGTGCTGCCATTTTCTCCTGCGACTGTGTAGGTCAAAGAAACCACGCATGCGTGGTAGCCTTGCATAAAACACGTAAGCACTGTCATCATGCATTGTGGGAAGAGTAGTTACTACTATGTCGTGGAAAATTACTGACAGGCAGCCAGAGGACCGCTTACACAGTGAATTTGGAAACAGGAAATGTACAAACCAATGTAGAACAATAAACTTTATTCTAGTTAGATGTCTGTTTAAGGGTACAGAATGCATTATCCTGGAGGTGTTAGTTTTGCCTGACAGTATCTGATTATGAGGAGCACGTTGCAGAGATGGCTAAGCTTATATTGTTAGACATTTTAAATATTCGGTAAGAGTTCTAGTTTTAAAACGTGTACATTTGCTTACTGAAATATGATCATGTTAGCCTTTTTTATGACTGCAGTTTCTACAGTTTTTGATAGAGGTAGACTATTGGACATTTGCACAAAATGTGCAAGGATTGGAGACGAGCTTTGCATCTTTACCTCGTTTTTGTGTGTTAGCACTTCAGTCAAACTACCTAAAACACTAACGCTGCCACTGTTTTTCTGTCACTCAGTGGACTTGACAACTCAACAACTTTGACAGCTCTGGGTCCAGACCCCCAGTACAAACCACCCATTAAGGGGCGTGGATAAAAGTATTCGCGTGGCTTTAAGACCCTCCCAACACAACGACAATTTACTATTCCTTCCACGAGTTGAAGAGTAGGAGGAACAAGAAGAGAAAGGCTAGAAAGGAAGGGAACAATGTATTAGAAGTAGCATATATTGAAGTGACATATATTTACAAGCGTTGAAGTTCACCTTGATACCGTCGGCATCTTGGAAGCAGAGGCCAAGTTGCCTCTTCCAACTGAAAAAAAAAATTGGAGTTCAATTTTACATGGCGCTTCCGGAGTTGTTAATTCATTCAGTGGGCTTTCTCAGGTAGCCACATTGTATGGTTTTGTCATACCAGTGCAATGGTAAGTTATTTTTCTCATGGTTGTCATTTCAGTTGACAAGCAATGAGCCAATGGCTTCGGTCAAATAACATATTTTGTGTCAGACTGTTTTGAAAAGTCGAGCCAGCTTGGTAGGTGGATGGCTAACGCATTGTAGATCATATTTAGATTATGGCGAGAATATAAAAAGATGCACACTCTTGTCGTTACGGTTAGCTCTTGTAGATTACACCGCAGAAGTCTCCTAGAAGATTCTTCACCTTCACCGATATTTACGATAGAAAATGTAGCTAGCGATCAATCTGGTCGATCTGCGTACGCCAGGTACCCTCGCTACACGGTTAATTCTGGAAAATTCTGCGGACTTGCCGTTGATTTATGCACATCGCAATCTTGCTTTGTGTTTGGTTCATGTAGAAATAGCTAGAAGAATTTGATTAAAACCTACCACGCCCCTTAAAGATTTGTGTGCGCGCATAGAGCTTTCTAAAATATGCGCATTTTATTTTATGGTGCCACGGTGGAATTTTAGGTTTGCAAGAAAGGGTTTCGTATTAGCTGGTTATATATCGGGTTGTACTTTAAAGATCACTGGGTGCGCTCTAGTTTCGGCATATGTGAGATTAGCTGTATTCCGCACGATATATTTCAGAATGGTGTCTAAAGTTGATGCAATTTCTATGGTCCACCGGTAAGGCGCATCTAAATGCCCGTTTTATTTCTCCGTGTGTGATGACATGAACGCGAGGATACCAGACAGCGATATGATCGAAGATCTTTATTACAACGTTGTTAAAGCGTTGTTAGTGGCTAACATGCCTAACCTTATCACAATGTTCTTGGACGGTCTAGTTACCAAACAATTCGCAATCGAAGAATGACAGGGTAGTCCATAGCAGATTATTTTAGCTCTATGTGGTGTTTAGTACATGTATTTTTTTCTGTTTAATGCAACCTGCACATGCTGCTGTAGAAAGCAGGTGTGCATTCAGATTAGCATGTACAAAGCACAAAATGACACCAGTTAATGGTTTATTGACGACAGCGTCCTCATTTAAGTTTACAATTATGTGTAGGCGATGGATGCTTGTGTTTTGTGTCGGAAGGTCAAAATCTACTATATATTATTAAATCATGGTTAATGGCTTCCCACTGGAATAACGTATGTAGTGACAAGTACCGAGAGAGGGCAGCAGTACAGATGGATTCTGACTTTGAATAAAGCTTTAAAATAGTTTCTCAGGCAGAAATAAAACAGCAGATTTGTGTAAGTTATCCAGATAGAAGAACATGTAAATTACATGTGATTGTTACTTTTGCATGCAGTTTTCTCTTGATTGCATCCAAGCAATGTCTGAGATGGAATTAATTACTGTAAAATCCCTTTATTTAAAAATGGTCACATTTTAAATCTCTGCATGAGCGTTGCAATAATTGATTTTTATTTATTTAAAATTGTATTTCTTTAATTGTGTGACTCTTGTACAAACATTCCTTTGTGGACTCCTCGTGTGATCAATGGACAACAAAAACCAAGAATTAGTAGGCCTATATGTGGTATAGGCTAGTGTAGTACTCTGTTCTTTGTCTGTAATTCTATGTAAATTATTTTTTAAAAATGTAACTGCATATCATGAGTGAATTCTAACCAAATAATGGTGCTCTGATCATTTAACATATAGCAAATAAAGGTGCTCTGACTCATTGAACATATTTCAAATAATTAACCAATAGGAATGGATAGCACAAGGAATCTGTACACCAAAATGTCTTGGGCCTTCAGAAGTCCTAGACTATATATTATCAGTTAGAACTGGGGGGGGGGAGGGGGGGGGCATGTCCTGTGTAAATGACATCACTTAAAATTAGTTGTTTTGTCATCATTATAGCTGTCAACACATCACTTAATCTAATGCATGCACATATCTCTCTCCCTGTCTCTTATTCTGTCTGTCTCCCTTTCCCTCTCTCTTTGCTGTCTTGCAGGAATGTAAACTAGCCTATACTACACCAGAGGTCTGAGGCATCTTCCCCAAAAAACCTGCTGTGCTTCATGAGAGCACCGTTGGATAAACTAAACCTAAATGCACAAACCAAATATAAATTCACCCAACAAATGGTGGATGCGTCTGTTTCCTTCCAGAAAGACAGCAAACCAAGGGATTAAAAGATTTCTTTAAGTTTGTTCAAATACATTTTTCCTGTAGATATACCTTTTGTGTTTTGAGCTCTACCAATAGTTATCTAAACATGGGGCCAGCAATGGAGATGGCAGACATTGCTGTTGTCGCAGCTTATTTCATCCTTGTGCTTGCCATTGGCTTTTTTGCCATGTGGAAAGCCAACCGCAGCACTGTAAGTGGCTACTTCTTGGCTGGTCGAACAATGAACTGGGTGGTGATTGGAGCATCACTGTTCGTCAGCAACATTGGCAGTGAGCACTTCATTGGCCTTGCTGGCTCAGGTGCAGCAAGTGGTTTTGCTGTAGGTGCATGGGAGTTTAATGCCCTCCTTCTCCTTCAGCTCCTGGGCTGGATATTCATCCCAGTCTATATCTACTCTGGGGTCTACACCATGCCGGAGTACCTCTACAAACGGTATGGGGGCAGGCGGCTAAAGGTTTACTTTGCTGGCCTTTCCCTTTTGCTGTACATCTTCACCAAACTATCTGTGGATTTGTATGCAGGTGCGCTCTTCATTCAGGAGTCCTTAGGCTGGAATCTGTACCTGTCAATCATATTGCTCATCACCATGACAGCACTACTGACAGTAACAGGTGGTCTGGTTGCAGTGATCTACACTGACACTCTTCAGGCAGTGCTCATGATTTGTGGAGCTCTGACCCTCACAGTCATAAGCCTAGTAAAGGTGGGTGGACTGGATGGTGTTAGACAAAAATACATGGAGGCGGTTCCAAATGTCACAGCCATTCTCACCCACTACAACTATAGTTTTATGTACACCAATTCATGTCGAATTCACCCAAAGCCTGATTCCCTTAAGCTATTACGAGGGCCTCTTGATGAGGATATCCCCTGGCCAGGATTTCTATTGGGCCAGACACCTGCGTCCATCTGGTACTGGTGTGCTGACCAGGTCATAGTACAAAGAGTGCTTGCTGCCAAAAACATAGCCCATGCCAAGGGCTCCACCCTTATGGCAGGATTACTGAAAGTTCTTCCCATGTTTGTCATAGTCATTCCAGGAATGATCTCCCGCATCATGTTTGTAGATGAGATTGCATGTATTGGGCCTAAGCACTGCATGGAAGTGTGTGGCAGCCAAGCCGGCTGTTCCAACATTGCCTACCCTCGACTGGTCATGAGTGTAATGCCAGTAGGCCTGCGTGGGCTGATGATGGCAGTCATGATTGCTGCACTCATGAGTGACTTGGATTCCATCTTCAACAGTGCAAGCACCATCTTCACTCTGGACATCTACAAGATGGTACGGAAGTGTGCCTCCTCTCGCGAGCTGCTGGTGGTTGGCCGGCTGTTTGTGATCTTCATGGTGACCATCAGCATTGCTTGGGTGCCTGTTATTGTTGAGATGCAAGGTGGCCAAATGTATTTGTACATTCAGGAAATGGCAGGATACTTGACACCGCCTATTGCCGCACTGTTTCTGCTTGGTGTCTTCTGGAAACGCTGCAATGAAACCGGTGCATTCTGGGGTGGTATGACCGGCTTTGTTCTGGGTGCTACACGTCTTGTCCTTGGCTTTGCATATCGTGAGCCCCGATGTACTGAGCCAGACGAACGTCCTGCTTTCTTTAGGCACGTCCACTATATGTACATTGCTGCAGGGCTGTTCTGGATTTCTGGGTTTGTGGCTGTGGTGGTCAGCCTTTGCACCTCTCCTCCAAAGAAAGAGATGATCCAGCGTACAACTGTGTGGGGGCTACACAATATGGAAAACCTATCTGTGACTAAGCGGGAAGAGACCCTCAAGCTGACCAGGCCAGTCAGCTGTAATGGCACGCACCAAAAAGACCTACCTCTGCACGTCCAGAAAGAGCGATGTGTTGATGGAGCTGATGTAAAGCTCCTCTCGCCTTCCCCATGTGACCAGGTTTCTGCCACCCCCAGCCCAAATGAACCCACTCCTGTGGAGGTGTATAACAACAGGTGTGCAGAGGAAATGGGGAAGGAGGATGATGGGAAAGGCACGTTTGAGAAGAGCTTGTGCCTGCGCCTGTTTGATTGGACTTGTGGATATAAGGAGAAATCTGCAGCCTCCACAACCAAAGTCATTGAAGAGGATGAACAAGTTGTCATGGTGATGCTTTATGAACCCCCCAAAGTCAAGCTCCTGCTAAACACAGGCCTCATAATAGTCTGTGTGTTGGGTGTTTTTATGTTTGTCTACTTCTCTCTGTAAAAGACAAGGCAGCATGTGTGTGCTGTACACATACGTTCATTTATTATAACAAAATTTGGCATCTGTCAAAATGTATATATATTTTTTTGTAACCTCCATGAATGGGGATCTCTGAGCACTCTTGATAGAGATCAGCTTTTCCACATTGTCTCAATATAAAATTTTATGTTCCAAAAGGTCTTACTGACAAAGTGACCAAATGCACTGCTGAGACATCGGGCCTTTTATATTTCTCTACAAATGTATGTATTGTAGAAATCTGTGAATTCTGCCTTATGGAAGTACTCCATTAACTAAAACCCTTAGCTGATCTCTAGCATTTATTTTCTTTGGGTATGACAGAATGAGGTGAAGGCTGTCTATATGCTCTTAGTTATTACTCCATTAAAATCTACTGTATTTACAAAATTTGACAGCAGTTGTATGTTTGACAGTTTTATGTACAGTCCTAGTAATTGTTGAGCTGTATGCCATAACAAATGTTGTGAAGTTTGTCTTGACTTCAAAACGACCTTTCTAAAGCATTAAAGCATAAGCGTGATTATCATTTTAGCTATAGACGACACCTGATGGTTGGGTATTTTGTTGTATCATGCTGAAGGTACTTCAGTTTTCATCCTCAAAGAGCAATGTTTTGTGCACAACGGTGTACTGTAGAAAACACCAAAATGCCTTCTCTTCAAGTAAGGAGAATAATTTTAAAAAACACATCCTCGTTATTTTGAGGATTTAATGATGTGAGAAACAGGTAAAGTGACAGATTTAAAAAAAGTCTTGTAATCAACACAAGTGTATACATAACAGTGCAGCATATTTTCATAAGGATATCAAGTGGTTGGCTTCCTCAGGACAAACACGGGCCAGGAGCATCTGAATATCAGTAATATGTGAATGCATATGATGGTATCCTGGATTGTGTTGGTTAAAACCCTGGGATATCCAATTTTGATTGCTGTGCAAAATATTTAGTTCTTCTAAAGGAAGACTTTAATTTGTGATTGCAAGAACAGGCATTGTCTGTTAGAATGCTCTGTTCAGTCAAAGGATGTTTTGTTATGGGCTTCAGACAAATGAAGGCAAGAATGGTAGGGTACCAAAGATGGCTGTCTTGTAGTAAGTATATATACAAAAATATATAAAATCTCCTGGTTGTGTGGTAAAACGTTCTTGGCAATGAAACGTGCCAGGAAAGTTGTATTGTTGTCCTGAAGGTCCTAGTGGGGCACTGTTACGTGAAAGTTGGAGTCAGCTTACTCCTGGGTTGTGGTCCACCGGATTGATGTATATGATTGAATGGCAAAAATGTGTGTAGTTGTTTTGAGATAAAAAAAAAAAAAAGATTAAAATAAAAACCATTTAGATCTGAGCATTTTACTTGTTTTTATTTTTCTTCAGTGATTAGGTTAATCTGTATGGGGCTATTAAATTTTTTAAGAATGTTAATTTAAGACATGCTCAAGCTGCCCCTGTTTCTTTGTTTTGATTAACCTAATAATGTTTTGATTGTTCGTTTGGTGGACCACAGGCCTTGGACAGTAATCTACTACTGTACCACTTTATCCAGAACTGTCTGGGCTTTAGAAAAAAATGGCAAAGGTATATGCTGTGATAACATGTACATAAACTTCACATGAACAGTTATTTGTGTCTAATATTTGTTTTTTAAGTAGATGTTTAAACAAGTGGCTGAATGAAAGCAACAAATCCTACATTACTCTCTGCGTTGTTCATTTTTTAATTGTTTGGGAACAAAATACAAGGAGAGACTCATGAAAGATCCAGCCCTGTTCCCGAAGCATTGTACTATCAGGATCTTAAAGCAGAGACAGTTCAATATAGTGATCAGTCAACCTTTTAAAAAGTGAGCTCTGTGTTATAATGAGAAACATTCCTTATTCAAGTTGACATTAATTTTATTCATTTCCATTTCATGCAAGAAGAGTGTATGGCTTTGTCTAAAGCTTATTATATGCTTTGGAGAGGCAGTCGTGTTTTGTCATAAATTAGTTAAATTCCAAAAGAAATGTTTTGTTGTTCTTTTACCTTCTTTTTAATGCTCTCATTGGTTCTTCTGATGTCTAAATTCACTGGGATTCGCCGAGCCATCTAGTGGGGCACAAGCCTACGTGTGTTTATTCCTGTTTGTTTGATACATTTGGTTTTGATTCCGTTTTTCCATTGTTGTTTTTTAGTTGACTGTAAAAGCACTGTAATTTGACTTTGTAGTGAGTGACTTTAGTGAATATTTATAAAACCAAATGTGTCTTACTTTAAAATGGATTGTTCCTTTGAAGCTAGAATTCAAAGTGATGAACAATGCATTTACCAACATAAATCTGTCCAACAAGTAAGAAATGGTCTAACAGTTGCTGAATCATAGAACAAGGGTTTCATACATGTATGCTGTGTGACCTCCTGCACCACCACCATGTAGATGAAACCTAGAGTTCTTAAAGCTGCAGATGCACAATGAGCTTGATGTTTTAGAATCACTTGTTTGTCCCACCAGTAGATATTTGCTATTTTAAGAAAATAAAGGAAACCTTGAGATGACTAGTTTGCTGTGGGGTTTCTTCATTTATCTTGGGAGGTTTTTTTTGCTACCATTTCACTTATCAGCATTGCTGCTGCATGTTAATTACTGTCTCTGTTAATGCTAAGGTCTATACTGAAACAAACTTCATAAAAGGTGGCTCTGTGCTGTCTGAAATGTTATGACATTATAACAGGGTAAAGCACTGAGTCAGTTCTGAGAGCAATAAATGAATACCAATCCATCCAATCCATTTTCTGATACACTAGACACAAGTTCTACATTAATAAGATATGGCAGAGGTTCAAAAAATGATTTCTCAACACTTTCTCTACTTTATTGACATTTTTCTCAACCTATTCCCTACCACTTTCATACACACTAATAATTTATAAAGGTTGAGCAGATAGGAGATGACAAAACCAGATGAGGTTGTGTGGGGGTAGATTACTCTATTACCAAATAGGAAACCTTGCTTAAAACAATAAACAGATCAGGTTGAGTGGGTGCAGGTTAATCTATGACTAAATGAGAAACCTTAAACGTTTGGTCTAGATCATTACTGCATTAGGTCACTTTGGGTAACTTTTTCACAGCTGAAAAGCTGACCCACATGTACAGTGTTCTTGTTGATAAATGTGTTCAGAACAGCAAAGGTTCTCAGTATTTTAGCCTGATTTGTCTGAGACAGTTCTAACATTTTTTGATTTCTTTGTCTCCCTCACACTTTTGCCCCTGGGTCTTTTCACTTCTCTCCCTGCATCTGTATTTTCATGCTCGTCACACCCACTCTCTTTGTTACTGCACACCTGTCAATGTCACCTCAGTACTTTTCCACTGATGTTGCGTACACGTTGCTCTATGATAAAAGAAGCCAGGGTGAAGCTAGAGTAAGTGTAAGGTTTTACCCCCTATCTATCCCCTATGACTAAGGCCAAAAGCTTGTGCACAGATCTGCATTACAAGCAGCAGTGGTGTGTTATATTTCTTTACACAAAATCTCAGAGAAATTGGGGTGTGTGTGTGTTTCTGGAGAGGGGGAAAATAAGTCTGATGAATTCTAAGAATCCATGAATGAGATATGTATACAGAGAGTTCATGTTCTCTGTAATACTGGAGGTATAGTCCAAATGCAGGTCCCAAAACAAACAGAGCAAAGCACCATTGCTGTGAGACCAGTATGGGGGATATTTGCACAACTTCTGCCTCTTAAGAAGACAGCAGTTGGTAGTGCTATTGTGTAGCAGTAATACAAGAAAATGGTGTGTTTAAAGAAAGCATTCTTGGATAATCCAGTTGGGATTATTGTGATGTAGGCATATGATGTAGGTATATGATGTAATATGACGTATGATTCATTGTGTTGAGTCGTGGATCCAGGCATTAGTTTTCAGAGACAACATGGACTAATGCAAACTCCTCAGTTCTTTTGTGGTGTGATTAAAATATGTCATTCATATATTCATAAATATTATTTGACATTATTACTTGACATGAGACTAATAACATTGGAAACCCACTATACTAAAGTGACAGGTACCAGTCTCCTGCTGGTAACCTAACCCCGAATTGTCAGTTAGCTACACCCACCCCCCACCCCGTTTTGGTCAGATGGATGTCATCATGTCTTCGTTTATGTAGTTTTGGTTCTGTTTATTGCATCTCGTATGGTACCGATGAGTTATTATTTGATTTATTATTCAGTGCTTGTTTCTCTGATCTATTCTTTCTCCCTTGCTCTCAGTCTTTCTCTGTGTCACATTCCCTCACTCTATCTCTCACACGGTCTCTCTCTCTCCTCATGGGCGGGTGCTGCTATTTCAGACGGTGGAAAAGTACTGGCAGTTAGAATGATGCAGTGGGCTGCCCTTTGTTCATTGTGACCTCAGAGAACCAGAGAGAAACAGCAGCAGCTCTTTTTCAGCATCCAGCATTAATCTATCATTTGCAAAACACCAATCATGTACTTTTCCCCCCAATTTAAAACCATGCTAGGAGACCATGCTGATTCCATAGCATATTGAATACAGAATTTGCTTTATGCATTTTAATGCTCAAAATACCCACAGGATAAATACAGTAGCTTTAGGTGATTAGGAAATGCATTTTAAATCAAAGAGGATGTAATTTCAGTGACAATTTCTATTGATTAGTGATGAAATCAATCACTATGGAGGCATATGAACAGGGATTAAATACTTTCACTAATATACATGCAAATACACATGCCCATAGTTTCACTAATATATATGCACACAGTTTTGCAATTGTAATTGTGCAATATATAACATTTTGCTTGTTTAGGTTACATGTTATCAAATGTTTCAGGTATTTTTACTCTGGGGGGAAATGTTAAAACTGCAGAGTTCTGACTTCTGGTTCACATAAACAGGTAGTCAGTCCTGCTTTTTTTTATTGAAGCCAGTGTTTTGATTATTCAAATAAAATAAAGAGCATAGTCTCTATCTGATTCCCCCATAACCAGTAGTGGCAGGTCTGTTGTTTTTTTCTGCACAAAAACTAAATGCAGTGTACCCACCCCCCATTAATGAGAACCTTGGGTGCCAAAACCAATTACATTTATGGTATTTGGCTGACGCTTTTATCCAAAGTGATTTACAATTGTGACTGAATACATCTTGAGCAGTTGGGGATTAAGGGCTTTGCTCAGGGGCCCAACAGTGGCAACTTGGCAGAGGTGGGGTTTGATTACTAGTCAAGTGCCTTAACCAGTGAGCTACCACCGCCCAATTAGACATGTGTGATGTGTTTTGTCCTCTGTGATCTCCAGTGTCACAGTGTCCAGGAGCACTGCGCAAGGAGATGGATGTGCTGTGTTACAACACCACTGGTATAGCCTGCTGTCTCTAGTGTCTGCCCAGGAATTCAGGCTTCCAGACCCATGAATCATGGGTCAGCCTTGCCACATATAATGTTATAGTTTGGAAGCAATTGAAACAAAGGTTGGATTAATTCTTTTGGGGGAAAATATATTCCAACAATTAAACAGTTCTTACAAAATGTACTTGTTATGCATTCACTGAACCACTATTAAAAACATCTACCATGCGGCACTTTTACTGTAAAATTTATTACACAGCGAAAATGTTCAAACCTCTCAGTGTTCTAGTGACCAGTTGCACCTAAAATTTGGCTCAATTAAAATGCAGTGAACTGTTGGACAAAATGTGAAAACTGAATAAAAAGTTGTGCCGACTGAATTTTTATATTCATGCTAGTCAGTTCAGTAACATAAGCGTGTGTCTAATTACCTGCTTTTGTTTTGTTACATCAATGTTATAAAGTTGACTGAGCTGTAAATGGGACACTGACAATTAAAAGTAAAATAACAGCATTAAATGAATGATGCCTAAAAAAGTACATTCTTAATGTTCTATTAACATCACTTGGAAAAGAATATACCAGCATGTCAGTGTTAAAGTGGGTGGTCCTTAACACAGTAACGGTCCGTGACTTCATATGGAGTCACTTCCCTGCCAAAACTAGAGGGTGCAAAAACACAGGGCGAAAAACATAAGCGTTGCACGTTTAAACGTTTCACGAGTGCAAATGGGGAAACTCGTGAGCACAACTGTGAAAATCACACATGCAAATGTGAAATGCAAATGTATATACATTCATTGTTGTCACTCACAAAAGCAGGAGACCAGACAAAAGCATTTGTTGACAGAAACAACCCATGAGTCCGCCCTCAGATTTACAGAAATGCTTGGCCTCCTTATTTCAATTTCCCAGGAATATTGCACTTTAACAGGACAACAGTGATCCCTATTACATATAAGAAAACTGAATAGCTCAAAAACATTTCTCACTCATTCAATAGCTCATTCATTTCATTCAAATCTTGAAAACCTGCTCAACAGTTTTGTTTGCATTAGAAATTCATATGTGCCAAACTCTTGGGCTCCATTCGATACTTAAAAATGTACTCAAAACACGTATGTACTCACAACCTATGTTTGCAGTCAGTTACACCAATCAACAAATCAAGCTTTACATCTGCTTGCTGTAAAAGACTGGAATATTTATACCAAAACTCCAGTCAGATTTCTAGTGGCGGTTCAGAGCATTGCGCCAATCATGACCAACCTTTAAGTGTTTGTTTATTTGCTTCTAACCGATGTTAGCTAGCTAGCTATAAGGCTAGCTTACTTTGTAGCAACACATGTAAATTATTCATCAATAATAAGATTTTGTCACAAATGACGTGGGTATTTACACAGTTTAATGTATTTTTAGGTAATTTTGTTTTCTTGCCAGATCAACGTAACATTAGCTAGCTAGCTAACAAACATCAAAACACTGTAATAGTTTAGAATTAATTTTAAGTCGGGTAAATTAAAGTAATGCTAGTTTATTGCCTTTGAAGAATTCCTGTTAAGCAGAAATGTCTTACCACAGCACATATAGACTATTGTCATTAATGCATTGATTAGCCACGACATTTCAAGGTCCAGGATATGTTAGACATTAAACGAAAAGTCTATTCTCGTAAATGATATGTTGGATGCTGGAGAAAAAAATGTTGACAAGGGCCAAAGAGTTCCATCCAGATGACTGAATCAGAGCATCTTTGAAGCAATTTGTGCGGTGCACTTGTTTATTCAAATAATTCTTCACCTCCTTTATAAGGCCCATTCATTAATTTATCAAAATCAAGCACATCCTTATATCATAAATATAAGGGGAAAATGCTACAAATGTTTTAGTACCAATCCCTTTGAGTAGTATATGCCTACTGCAAAACACTAAAATAAAAAATTGATTTTTCTGAAATTAAACGACTCAGTAAATTAACATTGTTTTAAGCTTCTTTGGAGCAGAGGTGCTGTTCCCAGGAGTAAATAAGAAATAGATCTGATTCAAGATCAGCTCTTTTTTTTAAGAAGCTATGGGAAAATGATTAATCAATTTTAGTATCAATATCCTGGACAACCTAGGGTTAGGTTATGATAACACCCTGATAAATAACAACAAACTATTTGCATGATAATTTAATTAAAACACTTAAAAATGGCCAGATAACCACACTGAAACTTTTTGGACCCCATTTTATTGGAAAAGATGGTTATGCTTGGACCAATAAAAGATAAATGAAGAAGATCAGACATTAAAACACTAGCCATATGGTCACCAGAGTACTGACTTGATAGCATTTAATAAATAATGATCTTTTTTCATCAAAAGTAGACATAAACTCAAGTACATCCAAACAGATGTTGCAACCAAATAGATGTTGCAACTAAATTATTTAGCCGCTGGGTTAATAGTACTCTGAAGTACTGTAAGTTAGTCCTGGAAGAGAGAGCAGGGAATGCTGGGAACAACCACTCCTCGCTCCACATATGCTGGTCCTTCTAACTCTCAAGTCATTTTGATGAATCTGTAAAGATACATTGAGAACAAAGCAGGATAGCTAAAGTATTACATTTCATGATGAAAAAGTGCAGTGTTTGTTGCAAAACTGAGGTGAAAGGATAAAGCATGTATGGAGGTGTGGGAGAGACTCCCTCATGGGTCAGACTCCTGAGCAGTTCAAGGTCTGCAATGATTATAGTAACTTGTGACTATTTCCTTTAATGTTATGCATTTTTATTGCCTAATTGTATTAAAATGTGTCTAAAGAATCTAGGTGTTTTGATCACTCTTAGCTCTGATATTGTAGATGTTACAAGAATGTTTGTCATTTAACATTTCAAAGCATTTGTCAGGCTCTTTGCTTATGCATTTTTTTGCAGTTGTTGTTTGTGATATAAATTGCCCCTACCATTGGTCCTGTTTCTGTAATGAAATTTTGCTGTTCTATGCAATTAACTTTTATTTAGCTAGCAAACAGTGTAGTGTTTAAAGACAGCATGCTTTAAATATAACCTTCCAACATAAAGTAAACATAAATAATTTAAAACAGTTAAGTATTTGTAAAACAATTAAGTATTTGTGATTGATCAGCTGACAAGTACTTAGTACCAGTCGAAACAGCAATGTATTTAAAGACACTATTGTTTATCAGTTAGTGATTAATCTTGAACTAATGTAAACCAGTTAGAATCAGGCGTTAGACAGGAGTACAGCAGCCAAGCAGGCCAGCTGGTGTACCAGCTCTATTGGTCACAGCCAGTGATTTACACCACTCCACACTGCCCCTACCAGTTACGCCCTTCCTGACAAACCCAAACATGAATTCCAATCATTCCCAAAATTTCATAAGTGTAGCTCACAGATCTGTGCAAAGAAGGGCCAGAGATTGCCATTATAATGGAAATATTCTACAGAGATTGGGATGGGAAAAGGAAATATTTGGCAGGTTAACATAGTAGATCAGGTGACGTTCAAGCTGAGGTCTTTGTTCAGAAACAAAACCCTGCAGAAGGCAGGTGTCTACAGTAGCACTGCTAAAATGGCTTTGCTTCTGCAACAAATACACAAGTCTGCTCCTTATCGTTAAGCTTCATCTGCATGTTGTAGTGCTGAGTGATGTTTTGTTCAGTTTTTCCTCAGTATTTTTTTGTAATGTGTTTAAAGTCGCACTGGGACCCGCATGTGATATCAAAGGATCTCTACGTTCATCACCAGTAAGGAGAGGGTGGTTTGAGGGTGTTTACTATACTGAAAAACAGATTGTTTATACCTATTATTTTTGTGCTGTCCGGATGTCATACATGTTAACAGGGAAAACATGTTTGACGTTTCATTATGTTCTTCTTACCCTCCCCTTTCATAGAATTTCACTATACATTCTATAATGACAAACACTACACAGAGCCATCACTTCCATAAATGTGCTGCTGCTAACTTATACAAAAACATGTGTCCTAACCAAGAATCCAAAGACCTTGACTCAGCTTCTGTCATAGGATTATCTGTTTGTCAGCCTAATCATATCAATTTAAGCAGCAATGTATTCACCAACCATGAGGGAAACAACAAACAAACTGTCTTAGCATTGCAGTCATTCACACTCCTTTGTGCATGACTTTGGGGTTGGAAATATACTGGAAAATATGCAGCCACAACACTGCAAACTTATCTCAGGAGTGGGAGGGGAGGGGTGAGAAAGGAACATGGAGAAGAGTATGGGAGAGCATTTGGTGGAAAAGTACTGTTTGGTCATTATGATTGTTTATGCATATATTTGCTAATATTTACACCAAACCCTCATAGGTTTTATGTTATCTGTGTCATTCAGAATCTTCCATTTATGCCATATTTTTATGCCATAAAACTATTTTAAGTTTTCTTACACTGTGTTAGAGATAAAAAGTAACTATTTGAATGTTTTTTGATGATTTTGTTAATAATTATCATGTGGACAAAGCACAAGGCATTATGATATGATTATAATTCTTTGATTTTCGAATGCACATTTTCAATTGACTTAAGGGCATTGTGTATACCGTGAAGGGTATGGTTAGTACTTATGTAGGAGAGTCACAGGCAGTGAGAGTTTTTAGCTACAGTGGTCAGTTGTGGAAAACAGGGTTAGTCATCACAAGACTTAGCTGTCACGCTCTTGTGATCAGGTTGCTCACTGTAACCAAATCGTAATTTGTGAATCCTGTACATCAGTTTTTCCTTTTGGTCATAGTCAGAGAACAATGAGGGGGAAACCATTTTCTGTACAGTTAAAAGCATAAATGTAACAAGTAAAAGGTCCATCCATCAATAAATCACTGTTCTGAGATACTAGTGCAAACCATATGATCAGGAATGAGGCATAAGGAGACCAGGTTTGGAATGAGGCATAAGGAGACCAGGTTTGGAATGAGGCATAAGGAGGCCAGGTTTGGAATGAGACATACGGAGACCAGGTTTGGAATGAGGCATAAGGAGACCAGGTTTGGAATGAGGCATAAAGAGGCCAGGTTTGGAATGAGACATACGGAGACCAGGTTTGGAATGAGGCATAAGGAGGCCAGGTTTGGAATGAGACATAAGGAGGCCAGGTTTGGAATGAGACATAAGGAGACCAGGTTTGGAATGAGGCATAAGGAGGCCAGGTTTGGAATGAGGCATAAGGAGACCAGGTTTGGAATGAGGCATAAGGAGGCCAGGTTTGGAATGAGGCATAAGGAGGCCAGGTTTGGAATGAGTCCTACCGTGAATGCACTGGCTCCTACTGGCATACTAGAACATATCAAACCAAATAAGATGTTGCAAATAATATATAAAACAATAAGTGGAACAGGTGGAAATATAAAAAAGACAAAGTGGAACATGCTTAAGTAATAATACCTACAAACAAACAAGTTAGAATTTGGGTATTACATAATTTCAATATTTGCATGTGTAGTTTGCATAACATGAAGTTCACTCCCACAATTTCCAGTCATTTTGGCTCTTAAGTGTGCGATGTTGTTTTGCTTATATATATATTCGCTTGCCTGCATGTTTTGCATGGTTACCCATGAGGCAATGTTTTGGTTTCTTTCTTACAGCTGACTGGTGTGTTCTGTGCTTACCTGTCTTCTTGCCCACTTCCCATGTCCTGTAGGCTACCCAAAGGGTTTTGTTGTACAAAATGCTTGTACAGTTGTTTTTTACTTTAAAAGGGCAAATGTGAAAGTGAGAGAGAGAGAGCGAGGGAGAGAGTGGTGAGTGGGTTAAAGAGACACATCTGAGACATCTGACACATCTGAGATTTGTTGTGATAGTAGATTAGCTGCTCTTGGTATGTCAGTGGAAAATTCCATCTTCTATGTTTCTCTGTCTCTCTCTCTCCCTGTCTCTCTCTCTTTTGTAAGGCTCCTTGATGAGAGTAACATTTAAACAGTGTGTGAAAGAAAGAAAAAAGAAGAAGGTCAGAAATATCCACAGTAATATTTCACTTTGGTTGAAAGCGGAACTGATCGTGCACCTTTGAAACACTCCAATTAGTTGATGAATAAATCTTACATTCCTGACACCACACAAGTCTGCTTAGCCTGTTTAAACACTTGTGAGGTTAAAAACTTCAACAGCTTGTCATGTGCAAGGCGTTTATATATTAAAAGGCTTATTTTGAGGGTTATAACTCCACTTCAATCTCCATTAAGGAATGTTCTTTGTCAAAAGTAACAAAAGATCTTGCCACCTTTCTAGACACTTTATTAGACAGACATGCACAGCCTGGCTATGCTGTAGCCTGTCCATAACTGGTGTGTTTCTGAGGGCAGGACCACTGTTGGGTAGCAGTGCCCACTCAGCATATCAGCGACACTCACATGGTAGTGACACTCACATGTACCTGCAATTTTAAAGAACACTTAGGCTGTCTACATCCTGATAGATATTGCTAAAATTCTCTCTGTAGAAAAAATAAACATGCCCTGCACTCTGTAATCAGCAATAAAAAAAATCAAGATGGGCCAGTTGTACCAAAGGCCTCTTCCCACACAGCAATCATTAAATTGAAAACATGTTCTAGCACACTGTACATCACTGAGACTGCCACTCTCTAAAAGCTCAGCTATTTAATGGTGCTGGAGAATTCTGTTAGATCAGATTCTGTTCTGCTCAAATCCCACTCTCTAATCTGTTCACGTACAAAGCAAACATCAACACAACTGATGCTGCTTGCATCTGTTTATGTAGCTACACATATGTTAACAGATAAAGAGAGTTTTTCTTCAGGAGCAGGGCTTCCATCTTTGTGATTAATATACAGTATAGCTTCTTTTAATACACCTGGTTATATTTTTCAGTCAGTTGTAAATTGTAAACCACTCTTGGCATCATTTCTGTCCTTTTATGCTAGCTGACTGATGGCATGGTCTATTTTCTAGTGTTCCTACTTGTACTCTTCGATGAATAACCTTTTCAACCAACAGTGTAGGGTGTATGCATGCTTTATATATTTGATGCTTTTAATGTATATGTGAAATGCTAAGATCAGTGCTATTACATGCCCTACTACGGTTTGAATCACGATTAAACTGTTGCTGTATTCTTTTGCAGATGTGTTCTTACTGCACCTCTGTGTTTATTAGACTTATTTGTTAGTTTGCTCCTTGGTTTAGTCGCTGTTCTATCGGATAGACTTCATATCTATAGTTTCTCCTGTTTGTTTTGTTGCCGTGGTACCTCTCTGACTTAACGGCAACCCATTTGCTACGTGTCACTACTGTGTTTGGAATGCGTCTTGGGTTGGGCTGCTGTGTATATTGTGTTGATGTCAGGTGTTTTCACGGGGCTGTCTACTCAGTTGGAGGACAGGTTAGACGTGCACGTACCTACATTATGTCTCACGTAGGTAAGACCGTTATCTAAGAACACCAGTTTAGCGGGCGTGAGCCACCCATTCATTTCAGTTAGTTTAGCCAGTAGGTAGTTTTTTCTTTCTCTCTTTCTCTTATTAGTTAGGGCAGGTTCTGTCCCTTAGATTAGTTTAGATTTGTTTTATTACCTTCTTTACTTGGGCTCCGCCCATTGTCCTCCTGTCTGGGTAGCAGCCTGTGGTGATGGTCACATTGTATATGTGCGTAAAATTCATTCCCTTTTTGTATATTATGGTGTTTGTGGTGGTGTTAATTATATCCCCCTTTGTAATAACACTCATGTATCACGGGAGGCCAGCCCCACAGTTGAGGTAGAAGCGCACACACACACGCCAACGCACCAGACCACTCCCCCGTTCTCAGTCACCTTGTTTCTAATGTAGCGCACCTGTTCCTTGTTTGGTTTTCACGCTCTTGTTCCCCGTAAAAGCCCCACAAGTTCAGTCCTCCAGTGCCGCGCCATGGAGCCACTTCTCGGTCTCACTGACGGACTTTTTGAGCAAACGCTTTTTTGTGGTTCTGTATGGCATTTTAGCGCTTGCTAAAATGCGCCCCGTCACACCATGTTCTTTAAACACCTTTGTATGGCTCTGATCTCGAGGTAGTTTCATGCTTTTGATTCGAGATCATGGAAAACCTTGTTTGCAAGCCCACATAGTTGCCTAGACTAGAGCCAACGTCAGGGTGGGCGTGTAACTGTGGCATTTCAATGTTTATGTTTACGTTTCTATTAGGGACTTTAGATGTCTCGGTAAAGAACTGGGTTGGAGTGAAATGAGAAGCTTAAAAATCTGTATTTATAAACCAAGCAACCCCGACTGCAGGACCTGCCAGGTTTTCTAATGTGTTTGGAAGAGCCTAAAACCTCTTAGCTCATCTCATGTGGAACAAAGTGCTACTGAGATCAACACAGCTTTATGCAGATGGCCTCATTTACCGTGTGTGTTCCTAATGTTGTAATATGGTATCACCTTTAACATTCGATGGCTGGATACAAATCTGGATATAAACCTGTTTACCATCTTAATTTGCCTTTTATTTGAATGTTTGAATTTTGTGCATTTTAAAATATTATTGATCACAATCCTAGTAATATGTACCAATTCTGATGTTCTATTTTGGGCACATTTAAATGTTACAAAGTTTATGATGAGCCTTCTATTATTCAGATTCAGAAATACTTTATTGATCCCAGAGGGAAATTGCATTATATATGACATTTAAATGTTACAAAGTTTATGATGAGCCTTCTATTATATTTGACTTCTTCACATTACTTCATTTTTTCCTTCACTTTCTTTCTAGTCTTCAGATTACATCACGCACATGCTTACGGAAACCCTTGACCTAATAAGCAGTCCTCAGTGATTAGGTTGCTCACACAGGTTTGTGTTTTGGGTTGTTTTTTGAGCAGGATCTTTGGAGAGACTGCATTACTGCTTCAGTATAAATAGATGTTTGGAGCAGTCTGATGTTCAGTTGGGTTTTGTGGGATGTGGCAGTATTTTGATCGCTCATGTACTCTTCCCCATCTTGATCTGTTTATCACAGAAAACCACACTTATTTTCAGGAATTTCTATAATAAGTGCGTAGGGATGGTATAACTGAAGGAATGAAAACGTTCATGAAAGCATACCTAAGATTCCACTTTTTCATGTTTGGTTTGAGCAGCAGGGTTAGTTTTGGAGAATGTAGGGATTTCATAAAATCCAAATCGTTTGAAGATTTTTTTCAGGAAACAGAAGGGACATTGTTGTTGGAGACAGTTGCCTTTTTGCTCAGATTACGTAATTAACCGTTGATAACCGATTGCGCCTCTGAAATACTCCCGCATGGAGCGCCTCAGAGTTTACACTAATAACAGAGAGCATGGTCCGGTGGGCGTGGCCTTTTAGCACTGTTGCTATCTATGTTCGAAAGCCTCTGCAGTAACTAATACTGTCCGATAGGACGCAGTAGCTGCTGGTGCACGATGGAAGTTGCACTATAGCTACAAAACCCGGTTAAGACTCAAAAGATCGCAGAAACATGTGCTGAAGTTAATTTATTCTTTGTTTTTATTTAGTAAATATTTTTTTTAATAAATATACCATTTATTTGTTCAGAATGAAATGGATAATGAACGCACTGTTTACATCCTCAGAAAATCGCGTAAGTGGTTGGACCGATATTTAGCCATTAACTGAAAAAATATATAGCGCTAAAATATTTAAGAAAATTACAGATTCTAACGGCATTGATCAAAGAACTGTCTGTGGTAACGGATAGAATGCGGATAGAAGTGAAACAATCAAACAAATCACCGCAATTATCTCACAAGTTTAATTGAAATGTGACAGAAGAAGAGAAAAATCCACTATTCAGTTAGGGCCTCAAGACATTACAGTGCTTTACGGGTGCCGCAGGACAGACGTTTGGCAGAAGGCTGCAAAACCTGTTTTAAACCTGTCAGCAACCGTAACAATTTAGCTGTCAAGAATCATGTGAGCGATTTATGAATATTTTACTTCTTTGCCTTTAATATATAATCTCTTATAGCTACGTTTTGTGAGATAATACAACAAGTTCAGAAACATTAAAGGGCAGAAAATCAAACTAAAATGCAGAAGGTATTTGAATTCCCTTTTACGATCCACACCCAAACAGACACAATACATTCACAGACAGAAGAATACAGACTTAATTAGAGAAGCTGATTGTCCAGATTATGATTCAAACAAACAATCAAAAAAACAAATTTAAAAAAGTATCAGCCCAAACTCTGGTTTAATTAAAGCCTGCAATAATTTGCTCGCAACACTATTTTTGTACCTGATTTAAAAGCACTGGGTCCTGTTTATGACTCTAAAGGACTAGTTTATGGATGCGCCTACATGTCTATTATGTTTCATAAGATATTTCGAATTGATGCCATCTGGTGGTGAAATTAAGTACTGGCTGTGTTATTATTTAACTGTATGTTTTACCCTTGAAAAAGGTGACAGATTCAAGTGGTTGTGCACATTTGGTTGTGAAGCCTCCAAACGCACCATGTTCAGCCATGTGAACCCGCCAAGCCTGATTACAGAATGGGAACATGTGGTTATGTGAATATGTGGTCTTTTCTGTGCCTTTGGAGCGTAACAGGTAGTGATTTAGGACCCATGTGCTTTGAGAGAAATAAATCCCTGATGTCCTTGAGGAAATGGTTTAGTTACACAGGAGTACAAGGAGTTGATATGGAGAGTGGGAGTAGTGCACACACGCACACACACACACACACACACACACACACACACACTTAAATTCTCATTAAGCTGTCTTTTCCTCACATGAACAGTACTGGAACAAAAGCTAACGTAAGTCTGACCCCACTTTCTATGTAGCAGTATTCGTTTTCTGCTATATAGTTAGAAAAAAAACTTTAATATCTGTTGAGCAGTGAAAACAACAGACATGCTGTGAAACGTTCTTTCTAAATATAGTGTCAATCTTTAGTAAATTTAAGAATATAACAGGAATTCTAAATCTAGTGTAATACTCAAGGGTAACGGTGTAACATATTCCTAGTTATATTATATCCATATTCCTGTAACATAGCCCAGTGTTGACGGATCTATAAGAGAGATCTGGTTTGACAATGTTTAGTGAGACTTCAGGCAACAATATGGACTCAAACTGAAAAAGGAGAGTGTTTTAAGGAGAATTTTGAAACTGTCAAAAAAAAAATGATTTCTGAGAAATCAGATATGCTCATGCCAACATCTTGAACACTAGCTTGTAGAAAAGGTCCAAAGCTACTGCTTACTCCACAGAGAACAACTTATTCTGTCTTAACCTTTTTTTGTCCTGCATTTAGATGACAAAACCATCCAACTGGTCCAATCTCACCCAGCAGCTGCAGGGCTCGCTAACGGCCACACTCAGCGGCTTCCTGGAGAGCTGGCAGAGGAACATCACACAGGGCGAACGCAGCCTAGGTGACCGCCTGGCTGAGGAGAACTTCCGCAACGTCATCTGGTACCTGGTGGTGATGATCGGGATGTTCGCCTTCATTGTGGTGGCTATCCTGGTGAGTACGGTGAAGTCCAAGCGGCGGGAGCACTCCGACGACCCCTACCACAAGTACATCGAGGGGGAGTGGAACTCGCAACCCCAAATCCAAGCCTACAGCCAGAGCTACGTCATCTCCAACCCCACCCTCAGGACCTTCGATGGCCCAGGATCTCCCTGACGCCCCCTGGGCGTTCAGTGTTGGCTTTAAACATGTAACTCTAGATTTTATTTTGTATTAAACAGATAGAAAATGCAACTTAGCAAAAAAGATCCTGTCTATCACAGAAAATGTAATAGTGCTGCCACCTGTTTCTGTTTGTCATTGGTAATTATAATAGTCTCCTGTCAGCTTTGAAATGGCATTTATCAGTAAATTCAAATTCACAATTGTGAAATATTTCATGTCCAGGCATGTATTGCAAGCAGAGCTGAGAATAAAAGAAAATAAAAGTACCTATGGCACAGAATACACGTGTCAGCATGTAGGTTCAACTTTAATATCCAGGTGTCGATGCCAAGTACTGAATGTCAGGTATCGAATGTCAAGCATCTTGTACCAGGTGAGATACAAATAGCCTCAAGGTTTTTTCTCCAAAATTACTGTACATATTCATTACCCCTCATCAAAAAGAAAAAGAATCTATAATGTTATGATGGCAACTCTGTGTAATTCAAATCACATTAAACACTGTTTCTGTACTCTAGGCAATGACAATATCTAAAGTGCAACTAATACAAAACTAATTGACTAATTCAAAAAACCCAGAGCAGAGCTATCCTGCTTCTGTTTAAGTACAGCAGATTTAAGTACAGTAGATTTAAGTACAGTATATTTAAGTACAGTAGATTTAAGTATAGCCCTTCTCAGCTCAGAAAGGCTCCAGGTGTGTCCAGGCTCTAGGGGTCAAAGGTTAGGATCGGGTCACTACATTATATGGGAAAATGTTCTGTCCCCTTCCATTACTTCTCCTAATTGAAGGGTTAATTGCCCCAATGCCCTGCAGAAATGGCTATTTAAAGGATTTTCTTCATGACTTTGAACGCTTACATACAGGCAGGAGCCAAGGTGAACTCACTGTAGTTGTACACATTTGTACAGTTAGGAAGGTGTCCATGGCCAGAAATGAATAATTACTAATGACCTTTTGGCTTCAATGGGATTATTTTTCAAAGAATTTGAATGTGCAAAATATGGGCAGTTAATATTACATGTAGATAATTAACATATAAAGACAATAGATATTTAGTTTTATTAGACTGATGGTTGTCATCTAGACACCACTGCCCCCCCCCCCAAGTACATAAGGGTCTTGTTACAGTGCAGTGTGCCTAGATACAGCAAGGTTTTGTCAAGACTTGCATGCACACACCCACTGGCACACACACCCACGTCAAGCTGTGTATACTTACTGATTATTCTCCAATCACACAAGAGGCATTAAACTTGGGAAACATTAACATAACCCTATCAAATTCTCTCCTGTTCCTCGCATGATAAATGATTGTTTGTAAGGCCGTAGTCAGTTGTCCCCAGTGTTCCAGGCCCTTGCTGTTTAACTAGAGTATTTTTAGCCCTGAAACAACTGGGTTCCTAAAAAAGGCCCAGGGAGAGAGACAGTGGGCCACTGCTATGTAAGGTATCCCTCTCTCCCTCGTCCCAAACACAGCTCAGCACTGGTGCTGTGCTTTGTCTCCAGCCAGCAGTGAGAGTGGGGAAAGGCAGAAGATTCAGAAACACTGGGAGAGAGAGACAGTCTGGGGAGAGTTTCTTTACCACTGGTAAGATGCATGACTAAGATACTCTAACTATTTGTTCTCGACAATTCATTTGCTTTGACCTTTTTGTTTCCTTTCTGGTGTATTTTGGTTCTTTCCTACCAGGGCTGGGTTCTCTGACGTGCACAGAAGGGTCTTGAGCGTGTGAGAGAGTTTGTGTCTGTGTCAGTAGCGCAAACCATGAGGAGTGTCTGGTTCTTCATGCTGGTGTGCCTGAGCTTGGCAGGCCTGGCCTGGGCCAAGAAGGGCCTGGAGTTCCCTCGCTATGATGGCAGGGACCGTGTGCTAGACATCGACAGCAAGAACTACCGCAAAGCCCTGAAGACCTATCACATGCTGTGCCTTCTGTACCATGCCCCTGCACAAGCCAGCAAGGAGCTGCAGAAACAATTCCAAATGACAGAGCTTGTGCTGGAGGTGAGAGAGAGAGAGAGTGAGAGAGCAAAGACATGCATGGATAGATGGATTAAATAAGGACAGAGAGAGTATTTTGTGAAAAACGATGCATGAGCATTATGGAGTAACATTAGCATTGTCACTGTATACTTCTGAAGTTATATACTATAGCAAAGGCCTTATCAACTTTTAATAAATCATATCTAAAAAAAAAGATCAGGAATATATTCCAATCTAGGATTTACCACTTCTTAATTTAATCTTATAATCTTAATATATATGGATTTTATATAGAAAGAGTATTTTAAGTGGTCTAAGCTAAATGCATGAAGGAGAGTCCAGTGAGTAACTGCAGTGCACCATAGTAAAAGCAAAGTGTTTCATGTGCTCAAAGTGCTCATGAAGTGCTTGCACAGCTGATGAAGGACCTCTGTCCAAAAGGTCCACTAACCATTAACCCTAACAGTGACCTTTACACACACACACACACACACACACACACACACACACACACACACACACACGCACACACACACACACACACACGGTGAAGTGCAAGATGCACAGGCCAAAAATAGAGATGTATAACTTTGATTATGCAATAGCAAACTGCTTTAATCTCTCTGTGGACATGTTGACTGTATTGGGCCTTTTAGTCTCTTGTGTGAAGCACAAATGCATCTTGGTGTATTTAAAAATGTGGTCAATGT
>JAOYMR010000023.1:6437685-6458444 GCA_025802075.1 Tenebrosternarchus preto
ACATCTGCTTCAGTTATACACACTAACATCTGCTTTAGTTATACACACTAACATCTGCTTCAGTTACACACACAAACATCTGCTTCAGTTACACACACAAACATCTGCTTCAGTAACAGACACTAACATGCTTCAGTTACAAACAGCTATTGCAGTTACACTAACAGTTTCTTTAGTTAGACACACTAATGGTTGGTTTTACCATATAAAGTTCTCACATTAGTTCATTAAGTTCTCACTTTAGTTTCACCTATAATGTATTATGTCCTCACACTTTTCTTCCCACTGTTGTCATTGTACAAACCCAAAAATGTGAATTTTAACAAAGAATTACAGAACACAGTGCACAGATACGTGAGAGCAGCCTGTGCTGACCTGGGGGTCTGTACCAGCGGGGGTCTGGTCCAACACTCCTGTCCCAGCAGAGGGGGTGCTGATGGTGACGTTCTTGTCGGAGCGGTTGCTGCCTTCGCGGCTGTGCGGTTTGTGACGGTCCCTGCTGCGCTCGCTGTGGAGCAGAGACACACACAGCAACTGGGGTGAAGGGGAGGCTGCCGCCATCACTCCTGCGGCACAAACACACGCTCACATAAACTCACGCTCCCTCTGCCTCTTGAACACTTATTCCAGCCTTCTCTCTCTCTCTCTCTCTCTCTCTCTCTGTCTCTCTCTCTCTCTCTCTCTCTCTGTCTCTCTCTCTCTCTCTCTCTGTCTCACTTTCTCTCTCTCTCTCCCTGGTTGGAGTAGTGGTAAACTAGGTTAAATGCAGTCAGCTATGACATTGGCACAGTACAAATCTGGGTGGGGTGGGGGTCAGGGTGGGGGTAGGTTGACCCTTCCACTTTCTCTCTCTTTCTCTGATTTGGTCTTGGTGTTGATTCATTTCTCCTGTACCTGACACAACAAACAAATGACAGGGAGAATAAATACAAAGCAAACAGAAAAAAAGCCCACACATACACTCTCGCACATACACACACACACACTGACACCCTGTTCTATCAAATGGCAGCAGACTGAGATCGGATCCTTGATGTCCAGTTCAGGGAAATTCCCAGGCTCATTCCTCTGCGTGTCAGAGAAACGTTCAAGTCTTTTGTGGGTCCAGTTCTTTTTATGTGCATTTTTGGAAGGACGGTGTCCCATCAACAGCACATGCCTGCCCACAAAACCACCACGTGCAATTACCAAAAATAAACTGGCGGATGCCAGCGACAACTAACAAAGCAGAAGGAGCACGATGCCAGCCAAACCCTGCGACCCACTTCTCCTTGTCACGTTCCATTTACACGTAACAGTGGCTGCTCTGTGGCACTGATTCTGGAGGAGCTGCTAAAACAAGCACGCTGGCACATATTCTCCTCTGTCTCCTGCGTTTTAGCTGCCCTGCATGGTTAACTAGAGCAACACACTCTTTAATATCACCAGACACACGTGCAGACAAAAAGAGGACTAACTTTGAGTCTACGTAACGGAAGCCCTGCACAAATGCACACTAGAACAGTTTTACGGACGGTGCATTTTTCTTCCCCAGGCTATTTGTAGCTTTTGCCTTGAAGGTCCCAGCCACATTCACTCATCGTGGCTAATCTGCAGACTCATTACATTGGCTGAAGGATGTTCAGTGTCTGTTGAATCATGATGCCAGTTCCAGTTTATCTACTTCTCATCTGCTCATCCATGACTGTTTAAATCCTGTCCTCCTGTGAGGTGCCCACTGTAGAGCAGCACTGGAGTCAGTATTTTATCGGTCAAAGGACTTACATGTTATTATCAGAGATACAATGCAAAGCTTATTTGCTATTACCAATCCATCTTATTTCCTGTTTTCAATCCGTTCTTGGACGATCACCATCCTACCCGCATTTTTGATGTATCCCAGGTTGTAATACATCCAGTCCGATAATGCCGCTGGATTCTGACTGCATTGTTTCATTGTGTTGGTAGCTGGAACCAAAATATTGGTCTGACTGGGGTCCCTGAAGATCTGGCCTGGAGATGTATGGCAGGCTGAACTCCCAAGCCAATGAAATGCTGCTTTCCAGGCTGTAAGACACTGATGACAGAGGCACTGCCAGTCTCACTGATAAACACAGGTGCAAAATGAGATCTGCAGGATGGCCACAGATATAAGCGATTATATAAAGGTGAAAAAGTCCTACAATCAAAGGACTCCCAGAGAGACCTACATAGGGTGGCACTCGCTCAAATCTGCTGACGCAAACGCACGGGAAAAACATGGTGCGGTTGTGAGAAAATGAGGTGGAAGAGGCATTTTCACAGGCAGAAAGGGCCAGCCGGGGGGGGTTTGAGGTGGGGGGGGTTGCAGAGGAAGGGAGCGACTGGCATGGCCATTAAAGCCCTGCTCACAGGCCTACATTCCAGGGTCCTAAAGGGATGTTCCAGCACAGTGGCAACGGGAAACCCAGCAACAATGGAGGCCCAGTAAAGAGAACTCCGCCTGCGGGGTCAGGGTGGGGACTGCATGCTTTCACACAGGCGTAGTTGGACAACATGTGTGGGGGGCAGAGAGGATGTGGGAATACTGGACATCACCACAGGAGTAAACACACACACAGAAGTAGATACCCTGGACCACAGTGCCAGGTTACCTTTTCAACTAGGACTATTGCTATAGTAACCGGGCCAAACACAATGCAGCAAAAACCTCTGGACATTTTAGATGAGGAACAGCTCAGACCTGTGAAAAACCACATATGCACTTTCTAGACTTTGAAATATATATACTTATTAAGTATCCGTGTCATATACCATGTTCTTGTAATATGTCATTTACAGATCTAACAATTCTCCCCTTGAGACTGTCCTTTATTTTCAAGTAAAACAAAATCAAAATCTCCATTCCTAAAATAGTTCATTACATTTGCTGATTTATTTTGCACTTAGGTAAGTACATTGTAATATGAAATGCATACCTGAAGTTTAAGTTTCAGTGCAGTATCATCTCTTACCTGTGTCTATTT
Source organism: Tenebrosternarchus preto (assembly GCA_025802075.1). Lineage (NCBI taxonomy): Eukaryota > Metazoa > Chordata > Actinopteri > Gymnotiformes > Apteronotidae > Tenebrosternarchus > Tenebrosternarchus preto. The sequence goes on from JAOYMR010000023.1 coordinate 6,440,670, forward strand.
GAACCTCGTGATTGGTGTGAGTGACCAGAGTGGACAGATTCAGTGTCCATGACTGTGCTGTATCTGCCCTATGATTGGTGCAAAGCTTTGTAGGGTGTGACCAGAGAAAGTAATAGAGGCCACTGTCTGATCAGGAACAAAAAGGTGACACCAGATTTCCAGGTTTTAGTGACGTCAATCAAGTATCAAACATCAACCTGAGAGAGAAAGAGAGCAAATTAAATATTAAACATACAATAAGCTTAACTGGTAAGCAAATTAATAAATACAGTGTTTAAATCAGATCTTTACAAGTGTAATCCTTGTTTGTCTTGTTTATCCTCATCACTTAGCACTGCGTATTTGCTTATAGTAGGTAGTTTAAACACCTGTTCATGGATTATGTGCTTCTTAGGAAAGAAGAGTGGGTCTTAAAAAAAAACAGCTACATTTTAACACTGGACACACAGCAGGGGAAAACAACACATGCTGGTATATTACAGGAGAAATAAAGTCACATGACAGCTGGGTGGACAAAGGACCAGAATGTAGGCCATGGTGATTTATGAAGATGCTTTAATCCCACATGACATCACATGGGAAACAAATATACATTCACAAATATACACATACAAACACACACACACCCCTTTAAAGGATTTGAACACTTAAAAAATGAGAACACACAGCAGGGTTAGGCTTCCCAAAAAAACCAGTTAGAACTTGCATTACACCATGGCAATGAACTCTGTGCCAGAATGACTATTTTTCAAAGAGCAAACACGCACATTACAAAAGTACATTTACACTCACTACCACTGACGTATTAACCTTTCTATTACCATTGATGTTTTAACCTTTCTCTCAAAGTATACAATATATGGAGGTGTCAAGACTAACAGCTTATATTTATCGTTTTTCAAGCTCAAAAACTGTTCAGTCTTAAGACCGATACTTTTTAATACCTGCTTCTTAAGATATTAGAGGTCTTTCCGTAAGGTCTTTCTGTAATACCAAGATTAATATTTGTCCATACGTTATCCATACACAAGAACTGTGCATAAACTCTAGGTTAAAAACACACATGTATGCATGTTTGCTTGCACACCTATATTTAAAAAATGAAGGCATACAAACTCATTACATATGTCTTGACATATAGTAGATTGTCTGGGTTTCACAGAACTGCTGTTTGGAGAACCTGTTCGATTGTGAAGGTCAGAAGAAACTGACCAGCCTGAAACATGCATTCTGTTCATAAAGCATAACATCTAATCCTAGTTCAATTCCAATCCCAATTCAAATTATAAATCTAATTTCACTTCAGTGTTGCAAGTCCAAATTGTACATTATATACTTTCCAATAGGGTGTATGCACAGCATCAGGAACAAAATGAGAAGTGAGATTTTGGCAAACATATGACCTAATCACACACACACACACACACACACACCTTAAACATATGACCTAATCACACCCACACCCACACACACACACACACCTTAATGCCCAAGGTCTAGCTTTTGGGGTCATGTGAGACAGCAGCATGGCCTACACAGATGCTGTGTGTCATTTAGTGAGGTGTGGTTAGAACCAGAAAACCAGCCCTTATTCAGACCACACACCCCACCCAGTGCAGAGCCTGAACCCTGTGTCTCTGTGCTCCTCACCCACACATTAGTCTCCTGCCCACTCACCACATTCCAAAAATACCTACACTATGCCCTGTCCTGTATAATTAAGGGCACTGTACACATTTTTGCTGTGACATTTCCAGAGGCAGTAATCAGCACACCAAGCTTACAGAAAGATAAACGCGTACAGATAAGCCACTTGATCCTGCTTAGTTGATACTCTTGCAAAATCCATTTAACATACTGGTTTAAAGGTATATACATTAATAGCTAATCCAGCAAACCTTGAATTCCTAAAGCTGATAACATCCTCTCTACTAGCAGACAGACCCAAGCGTTCTTATTCACTTGCTATAGCCACTGTCATTGATATGAGAAAGTGAACTGGGAGATACACATGCACACATAGCATTCCACTAGGGTTACCTCACACTGCCCCAAACACACACACATACACACACACACACACACACACACACACTCACTCACCCACACACACACACACACGCTTCACAAAGCATACCTCTGGGATTACTTCACAGTCTCTTTAACACAATGCACAGAAAGACACATGTAGATTAAAACAAAAATCCTTTGGATGGTTCAGTCTTCTCTAGGTGCCTGACATGGAATAGTCCAAGTGCTAAGAAAGCTTAGCAGTTGCTATGTTCTCGCTGGGTGAACTGGGTCCATAAATCATGTTTCCATGCCAAAGCCCAAACAAAAAAATGTGGAACTCAGATATATGATATACAACCTCGGCATCAAGGAGAAGTTACGAAAAACTGAAGAACGGCTACCAGCTATGGAGGCTCGCAGAGATGAACAGTTTGTGGTTGAATTGGGAGAGGGAGGGCTGGCATTATGCCATGACCCTCATAAACACGAAGTTCTGGGGGGGGAAGGTGCATTAGCTTTGAGAATCCCACCTTGAACTACATACTGTGACAAAATGAAGTCAAAATACAAAATGTGTCAGCTTTAGATACAGACGTTCCTGTTGGCAACTTCCCAAAAGAAAGCTTCTTTTGGAAAGAATAAAATTACTAGAAAATGAGAAATTTATTCAAATCCATGTTTGAACATGAATAAAAATGACCATTGCGGAATGCTCCTGTTGCTCACGTGGTAGCACAAGATGCCATACCAAGTTATCGGCCTGATTCCCAGGGTGCATCCAAAGTGTCATGCTGATAAATACATGTATGCTGCTATGGATAGGAATGTCAGCCAGATGCTAAAATGTTACTGATGTATACTGTCTTTTTTCACAGCCATGACTCACCAACAGAAAGCAAACATAAAAGCAAAGCTGGATTCATGAGTTGAAGCAATGAGACGATGAGTGAAGGGGGTCAGGGTGAGTGGAGGGGGTCAGGGTGAGTGGAGGGGGTCAGGGTGAGTGCTTTATGGTGTAATAATGAGAACTTTGTGTCTGAGTGTAGTGGGAACTGGAGCAAGAAAAAAGATCCTCCAGGCTCTTTTAGCTTTCAAAACTCAGCATTACACAGCCATTACACCTACAGAGTGAAGGCATATGGAAACATGACACACACACACACATACACACACACACACACACACACAGACATACGTTTAAAGAACCAAACTGCAAATTAAGTGCACTGTGCACATGCACACACAAAGTTTCACACGTTTGCTCGGATCGATGGCGATCGATCACAGAAAGAACAATGGCAAATACAGCCATAAGGTTCATGCAGGGCAACGATAATGTGCAGCCAAACAGCAGGAATTCAATAAACCTGCTCACATGTGGTATAGAGAGAGATGTGAAGAGGTGAAGGTATGCAAATAGTGAGATATTAAGGGCCCCTGTCTAATGATAAATGTTCAACTGATAACAACATGAATGTGTGTGTGTGTGTGTGTGTGTTAAAGTAAGGGCAGTTGTGGTAGCTGGAAGATTACCTTCCACTTGTACTAATCAAAATTATGAAAACAGAATCTCCTCTCTCCCAGTGATGATATGATGGGAAAACCACACTCACACACACACATACACAGAAGGTAAAGAAAGGCACTGGCTTGTCTCCAGGGGTGTTAACATTGGTTAGTCATTGGAGTTTGGACAGAGAGAGAGATAGAAAGAGAGAGAGGGAGAGGGAGAAATTCAGATGCTTAAAAGGTCTTCAGACACACACACACACACACACACACACACACACACACACACACACACACACACACACACACACACACACACACACAATGAACAGAACATAATAGAAAAGCCCTATCAATGTTTAGTTTCATCAGTACCTCTGGGCAAGAGAAACCTAGCCCTAAAATGACATCACAGCATGCTGACGGTACAACTCAGCAGGGTTAAGATCTGAGGGTTACACTCTTCTTCCTAATAAGCACTGCACTGCAGGATTTTCTAGTTAAAGTGGGCTTTCCCTCTCCATAAGGATGGATTGTCAGTTTTGTGAACACTGAAACAGAATTTCACATAACTGCATTGTTTCTGCAGTATCGACATCTGTGCAACATTTGTTTACTGGTGGCTCTGCTTAAACCCTTACCAGCTGTGACTTTACGTAACAAATGTCTTGGCTTTTCTGTCTAGTGCATGTGCTTTCTTTGTTATTTTTCTTTTTATCTTGTGATGATGCCCCCTGTTTGCTCATATAAATATTCATGTATTCATCACATATGTAGGAATGGCCAAGGTTGTAAGAGAGGATTTGTTCAAGGGGGAAAGGTTTAGATGGCTGTGTGAGGCTTACGAGAGCTGAGCTTTGCTCTCCATTGGTCCATTAGAGTGAGTACTACACTAGCATTTAAAACTGAGGAATGTGTCATCTGTATGCACCGGTGCACAGCATGTGAGTTACAGCAAAACATTTTTTCATATCAGAGGGTTGTGAACAAAAGCTGAGACCAGCACTTACCTGTTCAGCTGTTTCACAACATCATTCATCTATACTCTGGTAATGCTGATAAGCCAAAACAGTAAGTAAACTCACTCTCTCTCTCTCTATTTACCTCTTTTCACCTCTCTCTCTTCCTCATATACAGATCCCTATTGCTTTCTCGTTTACTTGTAAATAATAATATTGTCAGCAAGTCTATATTTGCAGCTTTTAGTGAGGGTGTGGTAGAATTCACTACTGCAGTGATTAGACAGTGTCACCTTTATGATACAAGTCCAAAATCATCTTGAAAGCATACGGTGGTGACAGCTTTAGTCATACGGTGGTGACAGCTTTAGTCATACGGTGGTGACAGTTTTAGTCATTCATATGGTGGTGACAGCTTTAGTCATATGGTGATGACAGCTTTAGTCATACGGTGGTAACAGCTTCAGTCATATGGTGGTGACAGCTTTAGTCATACGGTGGTGACAGATTTCGTCATTCATACGGGGGTGACGGCTTTAGTCATACGGTGATGACAGCTTTAGTCATTCATCCAATTCTGCAAGGCCTCAGTCACTGAATACGTATGTGGAGTAGGCCAGATAATGTGACAGAGGTGACACATCGGTAGAGCATTATTCGTTGAGCTTTTGAGGCAATGATCAGGGTTATGTCAGCATAAGTGAGACTGCATGAAAATAATAGAAATAAATTATGCATGGTCTTCCAGACATGAACTGAGGATGTGTCTGACAGCTTCCGATTCAGCTGTGTGTGTGGGTGTGTGTGTGTGTGTGCACGCTCTATGGAATGGCTGTTGCTTATTACGGTCCTGTAAAGAAAATCCCATCGGTAGTCTGATTCTCAAACATTTACCCACACAGTTTGATAGGTATATTTTGCTGTTTCTCTCTCAGCATTTTACTCCTACTAAAATACCCTAAGCACTGCAAACAACCTTATACACTGAAGAGTTTAACATTTCTGGTTAGAATAAAGCTAAAGCATATTATCAGCCACATGAGAAAAACTGACAACCATCAGCAGTGTTTTGTTCCTATTCCTAAGGCATAGTTACAGATAAAGTTAGAAACTCTTAAAGTACTGAGATACGATGTGCTGAGATGTACGACTCGATCCATCACACCTCAGAATTGTCAGCAAAAGCACAAAATTATGACCAGAGGCTATGGTTAAGACAGCCCGTACATCTGCATGAACTCCCATCTTTCTTCTGCTCAGTGCTATCTCCTTTCATCTCCTGCATGGAGGTCCCTAGAAGATCTAACTGCAGCTCCAGGGGGTTTGGTGGAATCTCACTGTGTGAGTGCATAGAGGAAAGTATAGGAGTCTCATGCAGTGAACTGGAGATGCTGGCCCATGGCTGGTCTTGGATCAGGGTGAAAGCAAATTCCTTGGGCTGCGGGACATGAAGTGGCATCTTGTTCTGTTCCCAGTGTCATCACATTTGTTAGCTTGAGGGTCTATGTTCCATTAAGGGTGGAGATGGTTTTGTGTTGGAGGTGTGCTGCTTGTAAAGTAGGCAGCTGTAGCCTATAACTCCGTATTTATTTAGGCAATCTGGGTGTGCATGGATCTATATTGTCCACTTCATTTCCCCATTAGATCTGACAAAATGTACTATAGCTATGACTCAGTGATAAAAGTATAGCAAATCAGCACAGAGCAGCAGAGACTCAAGGGCTAAACTCATCATCACAGGTCGTTTAGCTCAGGAGCACATAGACATGCATAAGAACACAAATTGGCAAGTGTAAGACGAAGTGATTACTCCAGCCCTCAAGTGACATAAGACCTGTCGTCCTCCAAATACCAGCTGTAACCTTGATTCCCAGGAAACAGTGTGCATCATCAATTTTATCATCAATGTGTATCATCAATTTCAAGTGAAAGGCTGTTCCAAATGGGTCATTTACTTCTAACCAATCATATGACCGTCCAGGTGTGACTGGAGATGAATGCCGAAGCGCAGCAACACCAAGCATTTTCCAGTGACCTGAGCCTGGATCAGATTACATGCCACTTGATTTGAAGGTGAATTTATGAGTTGAAATTATTAACACCTTCAGCAGCAGTAGGAGTAATGACTTACAGCAATCTCTCTCTCTCTCTCTCTTTGTCACTCTCTCTATCTGGGTCTCTTTCTATCACTCTCTTCCTGTCTCTCTCTCTCTCTGTTTCTCTCTCTCTCTCTGCTCTCCTCATCTCTGTCTCTCTGCTTTGAAATGCAATTGCATTACTAACAAATTACGACTCAGCAAGGCTCGTTTACTTAGACAAAATAGACGAACATATATTCATTTGGTACGGTTGCAGAATTACATTGATAAAACTTTTCTTCTGAACAGAGGAAAATCGATCACCTACGCGCTTCTAATGGACGTTTACAGTCAGAATGTTTACAGTTACTAGTCTTCTCATTCATCTCACCAGTCACTCAAAGATTAAAAAATCTCTCTGCTATACCTTAGGGTTGTGAAAACTTCCCTTCGGGCTGGGTACGAAATAACATTTGCTGACTACAGTGTCTTGGAGGAAATGAACCCCGGTTCAAAGATCCGTGAACAGCGGCTGGAGCCGCATAGTTTTACTGAACGACATGGACATAGCGCGTGCACGGTAGCCACCCAAATAAATGGAATGCCAAGCATGTGGCTATCAGGCGCGAGGCGTTTCTTACTCCCCCGATCAATTTCGTGAATATCCACTTCGCACGTTTGAATACATAAACGGCGGATACAACAAGGGGAGCGTTCTGGCTGTCGCTACACCCTGCTGCGTATTTGGTTGTGACAAGTCTGGGGAAGCGCAAGATTTGCTTATATGAGCAGTCAGCCGACGAAAACCGTTCCCATCAGCCGAGTTAACGACAGGCTATGCGCCCATTTACAGCTTTATCACGGCGTGGGATTTCGGCTCTGGATGATATCGATGAAGATGCGGCTAAAAATCAAAAGCTGTCATAGCAATGTGAGAAATAAGCCATGCTTACTGGTAGTCCATATTACAGACAACAAACACTCAAACGTCTATGAACTAATAGCTGTAGCTAGTGTAGATGTAATAGGTACTAACAATAGGGTTACTCCAGTGTCTTCCTATGCCAGATGTGATTTCAGCCTAGCTATTCCAACTAACCCAGTGCACAAGGCACAATGGATTTACCAACGATTTTAATAAGACAGATTTACCTTCGCCTTAAGAACATCCCCGCCAGAATTATCCGATAACGTGTTCGGTGTTCAAATATCACCTGCAAACACACATAGCAACCCAACAGAGCGAGCGCTTAAGAGATGACACCCTTTCCAGGCGGAGCACAGGCAACGCGTTCTGGTGGCCGCGACTGAGGCTCATGACTGAGTAGATGGGCGGCGTAATATCATTTTTCCGCGCTAGGGGGAGTTATTGCAAGAAAATACTAATTATATTTGCTGAAAATAAATTTCAAATGCGTTTTACGAATTCAGAAGTAGACAGGCTGAATCAAGTGTAACGTATATTTGAAGGCAGGCAACGCAGCTAATACATACGGGTTAGTGGCACTGAAATTGTATGTTTGAACCACTGGCTCTCAGTCAGACCGCTGAGTCGATGTAATGTTTGAGAGGAATCGGATGTTTTAGAGCTGGAAATTCAGCTCTAAAACATAATTTGACGAAGATAAATTGCAGCAAATAGTTATAGTTGCCTATGTACGTTAATCTATATATTTGCTAGTGTAGTTCCGAAATTTTAATCCGCAGCATAATCTCCACCTTGTTAAATTTTATGTTGCTGAAAAAATAATCAATTACTAACTCGTTTGTTAGGTGCTATGAAACATGCTCCCAGAGAGGTTATGAGAATCCTCCCCTTAGCGGTAGTTTTAATAACATCCCAAAGTGACTTCCTTCAAAAATACCTGACTGTGGGAACTATTCACTATTTTACTCTAAAAGATATTGACATCACTATAGCATAGTTAGTTTCATAGCATAGATAGATAGATAGATACTTTATTGATCCCAGGGGGAAATTCTTGGGTAATTATTTATTGGATGGATTTATTATATTGACTGTGTCCTTCTTCCGTTATAATACAGCTACTTCTTTGAAACATTTGCAAGAAGTGCTAACTCACAGACCAGAATAAAAAATCTGATTCAGGTCTTGTTAGATGTAAGCAACCTTTCTCTGTTCGATTATGTTGCTACTGGATAGACGCACTGACTTGTGTTCTTTCCTAATGACCAGCAGATGGCGCAATATACCGTGGCTGTTTTGAGTCGAGGTGAATAGAACGTCAAGCTATTCACAAACAAAAAAACTTACTTCAATTAAGCAAATAAAAGTGGACGATACAAAAACAACACGATTAGCAGCATATACACTGGAGATCAAAATTAGAGAACAACACAATTTCCTAAATGTCATGGTCATTGTGTAGTCCTATGTGAATTTATCCTAACAGGAGTGAAATAGCAGTATTTTAAGCTTATTTCAGAAATTGTATATATTATAAAGCACAGTATGTAAAACTTAAGTGATCTAATTGAAAAAGAACACTGATCAAAATTAGAGAGCACTTTCAGATACCTGCAAGTTATTGATAATCTGGCACCTGGTGCTAATTTCCTCAGTTATCTGACAAACTCTATTTAACTGGCAGCCTAACTTCCCAGTTTTCACTGACATTGCAAAAATGGTGAGCCGTTCCAAAGTTACTGAAACCCTCTGGTAGCAGATTATCTAGATGAAAGCCAAAGGGGTGACCCTATCAGCCATATCAAGAGAAGTTGATCGTTCCATGTCTGCGATCTCTAGAATATTGCATCTTTACAACATCAAATTCATTCAAATCCCCAAGAAAGCTGATCACCTATGAAAGACTCTTCATGGATCAACACTGATCATGTTCAATTATCAGTTCAACACTGCAGCTGGAAACAGCACTAAACAGGATAAGGCTCTGTCTCGTCATACAGTGTCTTGACGTTTAAGAGCATTTGGACTGAAAACCCACTCTGCAGTGACCAAACCTCTCGTTAGCAGAAAGAATCAAAAAGCTAGACACACTTTTGCTGAGGAGCATGTTGTGTGGACAGAGGAGAAGTGGTCCAGAGTTCATTTTAGTGATAAAAGCAAGTTTAATTTATTTTGGACAGCTACATGGAAGAGTGAATGCAAGTGTGTATCTGAACCTTCTTCAACAACAACACGTGGTTCCTTCCTTGCGTTCATCACTCAATCAGCCAGCAATTGTCATGCAGGACAATGCCCCCTGTCACATAGCAAAACGGGTAAAGCAGTTCCTTGAAACTGAAAACACTGAAACAGTGAAATGGCCAGCCTAGAGTCATGATCTAAACCCAAAAGAAAACCTCTGGAAAATCCTTGGTGTCAAACTTAAAAAAAAATCAAGTGTTCATACATTGTTCTATAATTTTGATTGTGTGTGTGTGTGTGTGTGAAAGTATTCTCTTTTACTACCTTTGATCTAAAAGAAACACAAAAAGGGAGCGTTACGACCACAAAAGAAAGTTAGTAACAAAATGGGATTGAATAAAATATAACTTATTACATAACTATTTAATTTCTTCACTTGAGAAAGTGACCTAAAACAGAAAAGTACACATCCACAAAAGGCTAATGCATATAACAGAGTAAAACGTAAAGTAAAAACCTCGTGATCGAGTCTGGTGCAATAACTTTGTCACATTTAACTTTGTGACAATTTTGCCAATTGTACACTAAGCCTATCCTAGAAAGCAAATGTTGAACTAATTTATCATCTAAAATGATAGACGTTGTCCCCTGACGGTGGAAATTATTTTGTGAAAAGACGTTTGGTTAAATGGCACATAACTGAGAATGTAGACATCTCCCGTTTGACGAAGATTTTAAAGACTTTACTTAAAAAACAAATTTTGAATATATTTTAAAGGGAAACAATATTCACTTAACTTTGTCTCCAGGAAAAAGTAACAAATATGTGATAACTTTGTTTACTGTTGCGAATACATGGCTAACCGCTACACAGATGGCTTAAACCCATCATGTCCTTCCTCCGTTTCTCTTCTGTCCGTATCCATCTGTCTGTAGACAAAAGAGCTGGGAAGATGGCTGGGACCCTGCTGGTGAAGTGGAAAGTTATTATGCGCTTGCCGTAACCGCATTTCAACACACGGAGGCGGCTTGGGCATGATTTGCACTACAGTACCACTTGTACATGAAACGGAGAGAAGAAAACGTGGAAGAGCTTAACTTCTTTCGTAGTCCACTAACTGGACCAACGGATATATATTTAACGGAAGACTCTTCCTGTTGTCGCGAATTCGGGCAACATATGGCTGTTTGTTTAATACGGTGACGCTTTTAGCGATCTTAATTGTCTTAACCTTGCCAACAGAGAGGACAGATTGCCTCTTTGTTTGAGGGGTCAACCACGCTGGCTACCTGTGCGCTAATAAGAGCTAAGGGCTAACGATTCAACATGTCTCCTTGAGGGGTCAACCACCCTGGCTACCTGTGCTCTAATAGGAGCTAATGGCTAACGATTCAACATGTCTCCTTGACAGACAGGCTGACATATGGTGTTAACAGCAGGGCACGGAGCCATTACATAATCCTCAAATGGTCTATAGACGTCCAGTGTGACGGTTTTTGACGCAGTCACAAGTGTATGAAGGCACACACAACTCTCCTAACAGCCCATTCACACAGACGCATGCGTAGTGCGGATGGGAGAGATATACTGTTTTTGTGATGCACGCAGTCTGGCATCTAACCCTTCTTCTCTTTACCATTCTGCTGATACTCGCTCTCTTCGCGTGTTTTAGTGTAACATAACAGACTCTAGATAATCCCGTTTGAGACACAAATGTTTTGTTTCCTTTAACATATTTGTTTATCTTTCACATCTGTAAGTTCAATGCCTGCCGACGTTTTCCATCACTTCAGACTGGTTGCGCAGAATTAAGACAGCTCTCTGAACACCATTGTAAAATGTTCTGTGATTTGATGGCCACACCCCCAGTCCCTCTTGTTTCGTTCTGTCCCGCGGGAGGCAGCAGACGGACCGTAATTTGGTTGCCTTGGCTCGTCTGGACAAACACCTGTCTCGTCTCTAGGGAACTCGTGTTAGCTAGGGGAGGTAAACACATGCCCAAAGAATGCTCACACTGTGTGGCATTGCCTTGACTAGTGTCTTTCTCCAATATTATACAAAGCTGGACCATTTTTTAAACCACTCCTTTTTGGCACAAAGGGCCTTATAGGGTTGTTTATCAAAATATATACACTTTGCAGTCAAAGTAAACAGCCTGCAAACTTGGGCGCAACTCCAAGATGTTTTATTCGATTCATTGTTAATGTTTTCAATAATTTAGAACAAATAAAATTGAATAACAGTTATAATTTCATAAATAGTTATGCTACAGGCATGGGCTTTAAATGGCTCAGAATAGTCGTTCTATGTTAGTTTGTCTAACAGTAAATAAATAGCGTCGGATTAAGCTTTTTGTTTAACTTGTTCCATCAATATTTGAAATTCTAACACTTCACAATGCAAAATAATATCCTGACTTGGCAGGATATCTTTGGATATAGAGCAGATATGAAACATTTTACAGTAAAAAAATGAAACTGACAGTGCCCATGTAGCAATAATCTCCAGAAAATAGCTTGTAAATGAAAAAAATGGAAAAAAAATGCCTTGAGTTTATTTTTGGTCGTAGTTGAGAAAGCGTCTCTTGGAACAATCTTTTGGAGATACAAACAATATATATATGCCCAATATCAATTACAAGTAAATGATTGTGTTTAATGTTATATTCTGCAGGAGAGTTTTCTCGAGCTACCTGACAAGATATTGTATCTGGGCTGGTCTGTAAGCATTTGCTTAAAACGTCCCGAGCTGTAATGGATCCTATCCAAGAAATACACTTCACTGCCACACATTAGTAGCATTGTAATCCAAATGAATAACTTGTTTCGTTGACATTTAAGGTCTAGGTAGTATTATCATGTCTACTACTAAAAGGTGCAAACGAAGAGCAATAGAAACCTTATTTAAAACAAAGTTAATTGCACATTACATTACATTAACAATTATTAAATACCTCACACGAGTCTTGTTTAAGGGCTCGCGTTAAAGCCAATCGTTGGACATAAATTAATATAAATACTTAAAAAATCTTATAAAAAGACTAATTTGTACCACGATTTCTTTCGGCATTCGAAAATACGCTACTCTACGTCTTTTTCACAGACTAGGTTTTGTAAAATGGAACTGTATCAAAGTTTCTTGACAAGAACACAGATCTATTTCAGAGTGATTTTAGTATGCTCATTTTACTATAGACCATCTCACACAAGTCAGTCCTGCACCTGCGGACCGATGTAGTTAAATTATTGCCTTTATTTAGGCCGATCTTTAATATACAACTGTCACTAGTTTGTCTGTATTGACAACAACTAACAGCAGACTTTAGTTATTGACAACATTCTTATAAATATTTAATGCCTGACGTCTTGTTAACAGATAGTCCTATATGTGAAAAAGTTAAACGCTCTCCAAATTGTTTATACATCCAAGACGTGATTCAGATAAGATATGTAACATATAGCAAGTCGAAGGATCTCGATCTTCGAAAGCTTCTTGTCAGGCGGAAGTGTTGGGAGCAACTTCCTCAGCTCAGCAAACGCTACATTAAAGGCCTCTACGCGGATGCGCTCGCGTGTGGCGTGCGCCATTCGGTACTTGGCAGTTGCTCGTCGCCTCCGTCGTTTTTCTTCCCTGGTAAGCGCTGGCGGCGCGAGCGACCGCGTCTTCCCGTCAGTTTCCAATCGTTCGTCAGCCACACATTCCACTTTTATGACGTTGAGGACTGTTTCCGGGTCCGACTGCCCCCATAGCATATCAGGATCAGTTTGGTCTGGGCTCAGCATCATTTTAACGACAGAATATAGTATACAAAACGCTGTAGTATAACACTCCTAAGAAATGACGAAAGGAAAGAAAGAAAAAAAACATGATTTACATTTTATTTGGTTTAATTATTTGTTTATATTTTTATGTGTTTCCATTTTTACAAAAAAAACAAACTTATATTTCCCCACTTTTATTTTTCTCAGGCTATGTAACATACTGGCAAGACATTAGACAAATTCGGTGTAATCTGTACTTACGTTCACGTTATCCAAATTAAGTTTAACCAAATTTTCAATTACTTGCGTTTTCAATTACTTGCGGAAAATAAATTGTATGCCCTCTGTTGCCTGTTATGACAATTAAATGCAAAATACTACCTATAGTGTTTTTATGACATATATGGTATAGAAGTGCATAACGAGATTAAATTCAGTTTCAGTTAATGTTTTTCGAGAAGGAGGTTCCGACCATATGAGTTGCAGTGTGTTATGTTTTAGCATTTATAATGTTGAAAATCATAATGACGATTGTAAATACACAGCCAAACCCCCTACGGACGTTAATTGAAATCAATTAAAATCAGAGCGCCCCAAACTGTACTTGACCATCTGTCGTTATATCCTGAATCATGGCAATGGCTGTCTAGCGCTGTCTGACAAGAAACTAACCTATAGGTCCAAATGACAAAATAGTGGATACGCGAACGTCAGTGATTTAGTGTGTGTAGCATCATCATTCATGTGATGTCTTTTAAAACAACATCAAATACGTTCACAACTTAGCTTTGTTATCCAATTATATATAACTTATGGAACCTGAATAATTCTGAAATGTGGCCTAATGACAAAATTGCGTCACCATACGAATATAGACTACATCTACTTTTTTAGGCTATTTCGATTATTTAGTTAAAACTTACCTTTTGCCTCCACAGACAATCGTATGAGTTAGAACTGAATATCGGAATTCTGATGGATTATTAGTGTGTCAGCGAGGTGTCTTCTTCAGCGTTCAATCCATTCTTTTCAAAATTACATTTTCTGCGATTTTTCTAAATTAGCCTTTCCCACTTTTCTTCTGCCAAGTTTCCGTTTGTTTGTGCTAAAGATAGAATATTTTGGGAGATGGTATTTTCACCATCAAGTACTATATTAACCGAGAGAGCGTTGCGAAATGACAACTATAAAACATCCTTAGAGATACAAATCTTGTAGGGTGATGCCTCTTGACCCTCACACGGAAAACAATGGACACGCTCGCGAAAGGAAGATCAGTTTGAGACGAACGTCCACAGAACCATTCAATTCTTTTTTCTATGGCTCTAACATGCTCGAGACAGCCTTTAGTTGAATAACACTTGCACGTGCCAGACTTCTTGGTGTTAATGGTTACAGAGATGACAGTGAAGTGACGGAGAAATGACGGCAGACTTGGAATACTCTCTCTCTCTTACCCACTCACTTTCTCTCTCTCTCTATCTCGCCTTCTCTCTCACTGGTCGCACACGCACACACGCACACCTCACTCCCCTCTCAGCGTTTTCCTCCAACACTTTTAACAAACCATCTCACTTGGTCGCATGTAGTTCTTTACTGTTTTTTTTCTGTTACGATTTTCTGTTACGGTTTTCTGTTTAAAGGTCCATTTGTAACTTCTCCACTACATAAACATGTTTTTAAGCACACCCGCCCTCCCTTAGCGCAGATATAGATTTCAGCACCACGGTCAGCGTTAAGCAGTTCTGACAACCCCCGTTTAGGTCCCTTTCCCTCCCGCTACCACTAATCAGATCGAACTACACTTGAACTACACGCTTTCTCTTCATCTTCGACGGACTGAAGTCGCAGCAATCGGCACCTGCGCTTCTGTCAAAGCGTTACACCGTAAATCTACTAATCTAATATAAACTTTAGGAATATTGGGCTACTGGTTTGTATGGGAGATGGTGAGTTACGGTCGTTTCTACCTGAGTGGTATTTTAATCCTTTAAATATGAGTTCACTACTGTTATTAAACATTGCCTGAATCACACGTTCACCTTCGACAAGGAGTTTAACTGAATGTTTTTTTTGGCTGTGCGGTAATTGCGATGTTTGAATAGCTAGAAGACGTTAACGTTTGATGAGTATTTCAGGTTTAAGAAGTATTCAAAATATTTTTTTTGAAATTCCACTCTTCGGCTATATTTTGTTAGATATACAACAATCAAGGAAGAACTTCTCACCAATGTAATAAAGTCTATAAGTCTATAATCGTAGCCTATATCAAAGTAAAACTATGTGTGTGTAGACCTGAATATTCCTGATGAAGAGACGAACCTGAATAGGACTAATCCTTGTAAAAAAAATCACGAGAAAGAAAAGAAAAAGCACAATGAAACTGACAGCTTGCATCTGTTCAGTGGCTCACTCTCATAAAAGAAAATTCATGGGGAAACTATGCTGTTACCGTCACTTTAGCAAGCACAATAGTGTAACAGAGCCAGTCTCTTCTCTGAAAGATCAGGATAAACACACTCTAACAGAGTCAGGCTTTTCTCTGAAAGATCAGGGTAAATCACAGTCTAACAGAGCCAGGCTTTTCTCTGAAAGATCAGGATAAACACAATCTAACAGAGCCAGGCTTTTCTCTGAAAGATCAGGATGAGCACAGTCTAACAGAGCCAGGCTTTTCTCTGAAAGATCAGGGTAAATCACAGTCTAACAGAGCCAGTGTTTTCTCTGAAAGATCAGGATAAACACAGTCTAACAGAGCCAGGCTTTTCTCTGAAAGATCAGGATGAACACAGTCTAACAGAGCCAGGCTTTTCTCTGAAAGACCAGGGTAAATCACAGTCTAACAGAGCCAGGCTGTTCTATGAAAGATCAGGATGAACCACAACATGGTGTGTGTTTGTGTGTGCCTTTCTCAGTCAGCATATTTCTCCTATGAGTGTAAAGGTTACAGAGGAAAAACACCCACAAAACAAAACAGTAAAATATTTGCTCTGTGTGTTCTTTTAAACAGTCACTACAGATAGAAAATGCTCTCCAGAAAAATATACAATTTAGAACTGGAATCTCATTTGAGTGGGTGGGTATGGCAGGCCAGTTCAGTGTGAAATTTATTTTTTCAGTGATTATTGCACTTTTCATATGGGATTACCAAACAGGCAAAACACTGGCCCAGAGTGACACATCTTCAACTCATTAAGCTCAAACATATTTGGCTCTTTGTTGCCAAAGTGGGTAATGAATTATGTAGTAGTGAATTTCGCAGAAGTGAATAGTACATTTTTGCAGCATTTGTGAAATAGCAGTAGGCCTACACAGACATTAAGTAATTACATAGTAAGAGGGAGGGGAAGCAGGCAGAACCTTTTGCTTCATAGGAATATTCCAGTATGTCAGCAACATGCTCCACACATTAGCACACATTCACTCCCTCACCCCTATAATACAGTCCATACACACATGATGGGAGACACATGTGAGAACGGGACATATGGTGTCCAGAGATATCTACCCCTTCCCCCCAACTGGGGTATGTGTTTCTTACTGGGCATTGGTGTGGGAAAAGTGCAAAGATTTTACTGAGAGAATTAAGGTTTAGGCATGTGTGTGTGTGGGTTTGTGTGTCCATGTGTGTTTGCATAGATTGGTGTCTGTGTGTGTGTGTGTGTGTGTGTGTGTGTGCGTGTGTATCTGCTGGGGGCAGCTGGCTAATAGTGCTGGAAGAATAGAAAGATGGATAGGTGGATGGAGAGATGGATGTAGGCTGGATGTCTCACCCTGGCCCAGTGGATGGATGCAAGGAGGGGAAGTAGAAACTGACAGAGAATGAGTGTGAGGGAGAGAAGACAGGAATTAGGAAAGAGAAGCAACTAACACAGAGAAACCACATGTTAGTTTAAAAGCTAAAGGAAAACTGGACAGACTCTATAGGGAAGGAAATACAAATTTATGGTTCTGCGTGAAAATATGATATGGTTTGAGAGATATCTCAAAAATGTTCCGTTCAGACCACACACCTCACACTGCACTGCACACTACAGAGTAATAAGGGTAGAGCTTTCTGTTTATACTACTGAATAGTACTATACTAACACTATACTCAGTGCAAAATATGGCATGCACAAACATTACGTGAAAGTGTATGCGTGTACGTGTGTGTATGTCCATGAGTGTATATGAGCTTTTAATGTGGACTGTGCCCTTAGATGGGGGGGGGGGGGGGGGGGGGGGTTTTTATATTATAAATTATAAGAGGAATAATAAAAAAAAAGAAAAAAAAAAAAAAAAAGAAAATAAAAAAAAAAAAAAAAAAAAAAAAAAAAAAAAAAAAAAAAAAAAAAAAAAAAAA
>JAOYMR010000023.1:6467149-6481063 GCA_025802075.1 Tenebrosternarchus preto
ATAACTACAAACAAGACATGATACTGAATTCACTGCATCTTTCACTGGAGTTAACACTTTATGTTTGGAAAACATACTGACATATGTGAACTGACAGAGATGTGTGAACGTTCTATTTTACCGGATGCTTGTACCTTTAATGTTCAGGATGCTGATTTCTCCAAAGAAGTTTCCGTCACTCAGCACAGCGTACTGGGTGACTCCATCATCTGCCACCACAGCAAGCCTCCCCTCCTTGATGATGTACATCTCATGTCCCACGTCACCTTTGCGACACACATACTCCCCGGGGCTGTACACCTGCACAGAGGAGGAAGGGAGGACAGCATGGTAGGAAACATCCCGTGTGTCGTTAACCTCTGACCTCTCCCACTACCTGAAGGCTGCTCTCCAACCTGAGGAGTGAGCTTGAGCACCAGTTCCTCCAGCAAGCTGCTCTCACAGTTCTGGAAGATGGTGACCTTGGAGAGGGTGGGCAGGTGGACACTCACAGCGATGGCTGTCTGCAGTGTTACTGGGAGCTGCTGGAGGATTTCGTTCTCCCTGGTGATCTTTCTGTTTTGGGAAAAGACGTTACTGGTTAACAGGACTTGCCATTAATGTCAAAAAATATCTATGCCAGTATGTTATGGTAAATATAGTGTTACAGTAGTTTTAAGAGCAGTCATGACAATACCTGAATTATTCAAAATCATTGCAGGAACATGACAGGACTATATATATATTTTTTACTTTCCAAGCTTAAACACCTGTGATTATCATAGTGACACATACTTGTTGATGTGCAGGTGTTGGTACCAGCTGTTGACCCTTCCCTGCAGCTCTTTGTTAATCTTCTGGCTGCGCAGGTAGCCCTTCACAAGCTCGTGATCGGGGAAAAACACGTTGTCGCGGTTACGCAGGTTTGTGATGACGCTCCCCACGCTCCCCACAACGGAGGCGAACACCAGCACGGCTATCAACAGGTCCGCTATCATGAAAAGATACTCCTCTTCTCGGCACGGCTGAGGGGTGTCGCCCACCGTAGTGAGGATCAGGGTCGAAAACCAAAAGGAATAGAAATACTGACGTCGCATAGACGCAAAATCCGGGTCGGAGATGTTAGGGTAGACCCAGTCATCGTCGCCAAAACCGATGTAGTTCGAAAGCGCGAAGTAAATACATGCGTTCCAGTGGATGAGTATAAAAATTAGAATCATAAGTTTAGCAATGCGGAATATATTAGGGTAGGCGGTGCGCGTCTCCATTCGGTCTAAGGCCTCAGACAGGCGTGAGGACCGGAGAAAACGGTTGATCCGCACGAGGGGGGTGTGTATGCCCAGCTTCAGGTACAGCAAATCGGTGGGCAATAGGGACGCCACGTCCCACAGGAAGCGAGAAGAGTGCAAGTAGGACTTCTTCAAACGGGACCGGTCTCGCACCAGAATCCCCTGCTCCAGAAAACCTGTGCATAACCGAATAAAGACATCCTGCAAATCTAAACAGCGCGTTGTCCAAATAGTGGTCAAATAGCTGTTTCTTCAGTACAAAAAGAAACTAGTGAACAGTGGTTAAATAGCTTTTGTTAGTCCAAAGAACAAACAAACAAATAAACAAGAATAATAAACACTAATGAGGGCATGCTTAATCTCTGTATGAACACTTAATAATAATAATATACATATTCAGCGCTGTCACCGTTACTTACCAGTATTGACCTTGACGACGGTGTCAGCCACATAAACAAGGTCGGAGATATAATCTAAGGTGAGCCAAACTTCCAGATACGAGACCTCAATCTGGTAAAAGCAGGCCCTTAACAATATGTACAGACATGGCTTGTGAGACTATATTTAATTAACCGGGGAAATCTCCTAAATTCTTAAAAATCATTACTCAGACAGCAAATTATTTTTTAAAACATCTATTTATCTCTAAACCAAAATGCCTTTGTAATCTTTGCAGCTGTCTAGATATTTTGCTTATTAACACTCCATAGATTAGTATGTACATTTTGTTTGTATCATGAGCTCTGCATTGGTCAGTATTATTGTTATCCTAAAATGTGATACATGGGGTCCTCATTTTCCCACCTGAGGATGATAATGACCCAGTTGTAGATGATGGGAAAGATCATGACCTGCAACCAGCCATAGTAAAACTCCCCAGAAGGATCAATCACCCACTCCCTCCAGCTGAAAGAGACCGAGAGCGAGAGCGAGCGCGAGAGCGAGAGAGAGAGAGAGGAGGGGCCATATCAAACACACCTTTAGTGCTATTAAAGTTCACATATTGAAATAACAGCTTGTTGACTGTTTGAATAAAGAATAAAGAAAGAAAACTTATAACAAGAATGAATTCAATAATCACACTGTGATCCATCTTTTCTCTTATAGTGAAGTGAAGGATAATAAAATTGTTAGCAGCACCCACTTCAGTTTTAGGGTTTCCTCTTTCGTCTGCTCTCCATTCTGTGCTTCTGCTTTCTCCTCTTGCACTTCGCCGTCATTTCGCATGCGCTGCAGATGAACAGCCTTAGCCCAGCGATTCATTCTAACTTGGTGCCAGTGTAGTTACTAGGGATAAAAGGAGCTTAGAATCTGCAGATTCTGAAAGTTTTCCTCACATGTACACTCATATTCCTCCATCTATAAACTCATCACTGTTGGATAC
This sequence comes from Tenebrosternarchus preto, assembly GCA_025802075.1. Classification (NCBI taxonomy): domain Eukaryota; kingdom Metazoa; phylum Chordata; class Actinopteri; order Gymnotiformes; family Apteronotidae; genus Tenebrosternarchus; species Tenebrosternarchus preto. Next base: position 6,469,802 of record JAOYMR010000023.1, read on the forward strand.
GTGTGTTTTTTTCTAGTCTGAGCACACCTATTGCTTGGCTGCATAACTGCCTTTCTATAATAACAGACAGGCCCACCTGTGAGGCTCAGGAGGCTGGTGATGTTGGTTGCTGTAGTTACAACTCCCCCCTGAGAGCACAGGTAAGCAGTTTCCTCCTGAGTTTAAATCAGTATGAAGTAACTGCCTTGTGAGAGATATCTTATGCAAGACATTTTGCAAAACAGCCTCAAGCATTCTTTCCTGTGTTGTCATTTAGAAGGTAAACTCTGGCTCTGCTGACTAACTTGTTTCTTGTTAATATTATCTTTATTCTTATTCATTTACACTTAAGTAACGGTATACCTTTTGGAAGAAAAATATCGTACCTTATCCTAAAGTCTTTATAAGTGTGATTTTCTCATGATGCCAGCAAATCTGTATGGCATATTAAAAAAGGAGAGCAAAAGGTTGCCACTGTAGGTGTTATGTTATGTGTTGTTTAATCCAAAGTATTTTATTTATCCCACTAGGAGGCACTATTTAAACAGAGGTCTGTTTTATTTCTCGGTGCATGAGTAGCGATTTGAGACGTCATAACGTCCCTTGCGTGTGGGTGTGCCTGTGGAATTCTAGTAAGAAGATGGCTGCGAAATGGAAGGTTAAGAAATCAGAAATTTGATGGTCGGGGATATTCTGGGTACTGGCAAAAAACGGAAAGAAAAGAGTCCGACTGTCGTGCTAGAACGTAGCCAAGACATCTCTAGGTGCTGTCCTCCACCTTATTACCCGGTGCTCAGCTGACACTGAAGAACTGACCCACTTGGTTGTGGCTAGCTGCACAGTTAGCCAGTTAGCTTCTAGCGGTTGTTCCTTGAAAATCATTGCACCTCCAGCTGGCTTGGGCAAAATATACCGAGGAAAATATAAGTGCCCGGTCACTGAGGTGAGTACTACACAGATGTGAATTGTTATGTTCTTTGATCGTTTCCGAACACCATAGCGAGTTAGCTAGCTAATCATAACATGTATTTACCGGCCAAAATGTCAGCACTTGACCAGATACGTTTGTTCTTTAATTAGCCACCTATTCACCGCTGCGATTCTAGCTATTTGACGTTATATGGATTGATACGATAATTAACTGGTTATTTGAATGGTAGATGGCTAACTAGCGTAATGTGTACTTGTTTCATTTTCATTTCATAATAATCTAGCTAGAAGGCGAGCTAGTTTTATGTACGTGCACCTTCTTCAAACCGCCTGTCAAACCGCGGAATTCGGTGGTCCTTGACCGGAGAATCAGGTGTGTGTGGTTGTAGCCGGATACCAGGTTACCTACCTCCCCACCTACCTACCTACCTACCCACCTACCTAGGTATCTGGCTTGCTCGCTAGCTAGCTAACCTAACGGTCTTACTTCCCAGCTGTCCTTAGTGGGTTTACAACAGTAATTTGGCTGTGCTAGCTGGCTTGCTAACTAACGCTTACGTTCTTACAAGTATGTGCTCAAACCACATCACTTAAATTTTCTTAAACTTTAAGATGCATTAATTCTATTATGTCAGTATATCTCAGACAATGTTTCACTTAAGTCTCCAACTTTATTCGCGTACGGCTAATTTAAATATACACAGTTAATGACTTTGGATCCTGCTTTGGACACACGTGGGCAAGATTACGAGTGTACAGCCGAGTGTACAACGAACTTGCACTCAGCGTTTAACTGCTGGTGAATGTATCTGCCAAACAGAGTTTACGTCCATAACATAATGCGCCGGTTTTAGTCCTGTGTCTGTACAGAGGCTTTTCCTCTCTCTTTGAACAGGTCAAGTCTGAATGACCGTAGAAGGCGTATAGTTGAATGCAAACTCCTGATGCAGTTCATCTGACAGGATGTAAGGGGAAATTGCTCAACTCCTGTAACTCTGCTGCGTGTAATTCTGTAACTACAGTTCATTTCTCTCTGCCTTTTCCTTGTTCTTTCTTTTTCTTTCCATCTTCAGCCCTTTTTCTTGCTTCTCATCCCACATGCACGGTGAAGCACTGAGAGCTAGGCTTGCAGTGAGTCATATTTAGGGCGCTGCCATTCATGATGGGTTGGGCTCCTTGTGGAGTGTAATAACTGTGTGTCATAAAGCCTTGCTCGGACATGATGCTCTGAAACTAAAAGCATACAGTAACGCGCTGGCTGCTCTAGATTCATATATCATTATCTTGCACAAACACACACAGAGAGAGAGAGAGAGAGAGAGAGAAAGAAAGAGAGAGAGAGAGAGAGAGACACACCAATGGCCCGTTGTACTTTTTCCTTTTGCAACTATGCTGTTTTTTTTTTCTCTCAACTCAAGCTGGTGTCATGCTAACGAACTTTGATCACTTACTGACTCAAGGAATGTGACCATTCAAAGTGTTCACATAAACTCTCTCTCCCTCACTGAGTCCCTCCTTATCTCTAACTTGGAAGATGTACAAGAAGCTCCCATTTTGCAGTTAATTCAGTGCTTTTTTCCCCCTCTCTCTCTCTTAACTTTGCCCTGTACAATTCCCTTCCATTTGCATAATTATGGTTGAACAACGTGGACTTGATTATATGATGTTTGCTGAGGGGAGGGGAGGGGGTAGAGGCATGAAGGAATGGTTTTTGTTGTAAACTAGTCTGAAGGAAGTCTCTCCTTCTTTTTTGCCACTTGCAGAAAATAGCCTAACCCTTCATGACAAGCGTGCAACCCCAACACTCTGCTTTGTTGCCTGTGACCTTCCTTGGTAATGACCCCTCCCTCCCCACTCCCTCTTCCTGCCCTGTTAGCTTGTCCTCGAGCTCTGTCACACAGCAGTGAGATATGGAAGATTCCCGCAGTGACCTACTCTTATCAGTGAGCAGGTTAGTCAGACACCTGGCTAATGATTCATTGCGACCTGAGGGTGGAAATGACTTTGTAAGAAATTTAGAAACAGAGAAGGAACATTTCCTCACAAACGGTGCACAAAGGCCTATTTGCAGTGTCGTTTCAGCGTGTTTGTTCGCTTAAAACAGCTGAGGTAAGCATGTGTGGAACTCTTGGCATGTCTAACATGACATTGCTAGACTTTTACTTTTCCATTTTTATATCTGAAAAGGCTGCAGCTCACAGGACTTTTGCTGTCGTAAGTTTGGGTGGTTGTACACTGATGGAGGGTTCTTTATTTTGGCGTAATGTCTGTGTTAAGATACTGCTGATCACAACAATAACCTGCTGAAGTTCACACCAAAGATACACATAAGGTTTCACTTCAGCTGCTACCCTGTTATATCTGTTTGGAGGTTCTAATCCATTACATGATTTTGTATTTTTGGTACTTTTTGTGAGAGGTGTGTTACTGTTGATATGTGTCAGTGAAACTACAGTGAACAGTATGTTGCACTATTATCGAAGGATGAAGACGTGATTGGAATGGCGACTTTTTGGTGCTCAAGTTGTACTCAAACGTAGTTCACCGCCTCCAACAAGGGTCCTAACTGCATCAGTGCCTCAGCTTCCTTTGTTACCTTCACATCTGTGGTCTGCACCATATGAAAACCCACCATATGAAACTGCTTTTGAAAGCTTGTCGGAGGATATTTTCACTGATGTAGCCTTACTCTCAGTGAGAGGGGGGCTTAAACCTGCCGGTAAGACAACGCAGTCTGAATTATTTATAGTCAAATCAGAACACTGCACACAGTGCTAAACAGGGGTGAAATGTACACTTCTCATAAGAAAGTTGAAAGTCTTTTCATTTTTAATACAATAAGGGGAGTGGTGGCCCCCATTATGTTTGCTGCTGTTATTAGTCGACAGCAATCAGCGTGTTCAATGTTATGGTTGTGCTTATATCTGTAGGTATGTTAGTAGGTTAATGTTATTCAGAATTTGCTGCTCCACAACACAGAATTCTGTGAGATTTACAGCCTTTACCTTATTCTCATGCATGCATCAGTTTTCTAAATAAGGAATTTAAGTGAGGTTATTTGCACACATGTTGTCTTTCTGTGGATTTGTGGCTATATGGTTCAGCAAAGAAATCACTGTTTTGTAATTCAAAGAACCAGGTGTTCTGCTCTGGCCCATACATCACTAAGGAGAGTCGATTCTCCAAAAAAAAATCGGTTAATGGTACTTCTACCCTGTGTAATTTTTGTTTAAATTGCCTGTACATCTTCGGATTGTATTAAATGGTCTGAAATAAACAATACTCAGGATGTGGGTTATAACATGGTTATAAAATAGTGATGTTTTGACAGATCAGTCAAGGTATACCAGGTAGGTACATACAACTTTAATGAAATTATACAGATACTACATTGATATCAGTATGCGTATCTGGTATTTAGTTAAGATAATTGGCGCATTAATGAGGTACAATTTGAACTGGAGAATTAACCACTGTGCAAACCGCTGTTCTTGCAAATCACTGATCTAGATGATTCTCCACAAAACTACTGGAACAATGTTAAGCTTAGAGGTGAATGATGTAACAAAATTGCAGGCTAACGCCTGATCTTCTGTGAACCCTTTAGAACTACCTGGATTTCTGCAAAAAAGCCTTTTACGTCATAGTCCTATTTTATTATTAGCCTACCTTATGTAACAAGCTATCTAGGATGGTGACCGCTTGAAAAGTGTCATTGAAGTCTGGTATTTCAGTTAATTAGTAAATGTGACTTGCTTTGCTTATAAATGTTCCAAAACAGAAAATCCATGCTTAATGAATACATAAATTAAATTCTGTGCAAATTATCCTGGGCAAAGGTCCTCAGAAGAAAAGTTAAAGCTCATGATACTGGAAAGAAACTGACAGACATCTTGGGGGGGGGGGGGACACTTTTGCTATTGCTTGGAGTGAGTTTTATAGAAAGATCAGCGAAAAGGCATGTGGTAGAACCTTCAAAAAGTGGCAGAACTCTAGGTTGAAAGTAGAAGCTCTGAAGGAATCTTGTGGTTTGAAGTGTGTGCGTGTGTGTGTGCGTGTGTGTGTGCGTGTGTGTGTGCGTGTGTGTGTGCGTGTGTGCGTGCGTGTGTGCGTGCGTGTGTGCGTGCGTGTGTGCGTGCGTGTGTGCGTGTGTGTGTGTGTGAGATTAAGAGTGACTTGTAAGAACACTGAGCAAGAGTGGTGTTGGCGAAGCTACCACAAAAAAGGTGTTCTTCCATGTCCACATGGATGTTTCACATCACTACTAAAAAACTATTTAATAATGGGTTGGGAATATATCAAAAATGTAATATGATAAGAGTTGAGCGGTATTGAACTTTTTTATACTGTCTTCAGATTATGCCGCGGTATGTGGTATTAGCGGTCTGGGGGGGTGGGTTGGGGGAGGGCATGTTGTTTGTGATTTATGGATTAATAACTAAAGCACAACAACCAATAACTAATGTGCAGAGAAAAATACAGATCACTTGCTGGATGCAAACAGCTTGACCTTGGTAGAGCCAGAGGGAGAAGGCAGGATTTATATTTTTTTGGCAAGAGTGACATTGTTCACAGACAAACTTTACTGCTAGTGGCTGTCTTCCGCAGGTGTTTTTGAACACCACAGAGCAACATGTTTACACCTAAAATAGCTCTAGATAGCTCTAGTCTCGTATGCTAGTTACTATACTATCAGCTCTTGCTTTCGCTTATGGTATAGCTTGTCCCGGTGTCAGCGAGGAATTATTTTATGACCACATTTCTACAACAAACTGGATGATACAAACAGAGGAGCTGGCAAGTATAGGATAAGGGCAGGCGAATACTGAATGTATTAGTTAGCTAGCTATGTAACCATGGAACAAAGTTTGCTAGCACGCTTCCTTGCTAGTCGAGAGGCATGGCTGTCTATGAATGATATGTAGCCAAAACTGCCTTTGATCTTGGAGACCGCGGGAAACGGCAAGGTTGAGATTATGACCTAAACAGTTTACCCCACGACCAGTGCAGGAGCTTGACCGCGGCTACAGTGTTAGCTCCATTATCCGTAGTTATGGTGGAGAGTTTATTCTCATCCAATTGCCATTCTCGGAGCACATCACCAAGTGCATCAGCAATGTTGCTAGTGGTTTGGCTTTCTGGAAAAAAGGTTGTTTTGAGACATTTAGACTGTAATTTCCAGTCAGGTGTGATAAAGTGGGCTGTCAAACCACATATCTTTGGTCAACAAATAACTGTCTGCCTTTGACATCAGCACCTGAACATCTTGTCGAACTTTGTTCAAGAATTGCTGTTTTAGAAAAGAATGTCCTGCCAGGTAATTCGTACTGACAATCATGTTTTTGAATGACCTTTTTTCCACTGTATGGAATGATACCATTTCTTTAGCAAGACGTATTGAAAGGTGCTTAGTTTTATGATGAGAATGCATGTTTGATGTATTTCCATCTTTGGCAGAGACTTGTTGTAGGCAGATCTTGTATACTGGTTCATCTAGGTTTACTGACTCTCCCTTTTCATTTGGAACAAATCCAAAATGCTGCCAACTGCAGCAGTGGTGTTTTTCTTTGGAACTAGCTGGCTTAACTCATAGCTAACACATTATATAACGTTAACACATTATATTAACATCATAGCTAACATTGTGGCTTCTTGTTTTTTCTCTCAGCATGATCTCCTCAGTGAGAACCCCCATAACCAATCAGTGAGAACCCCCATAACCAATCAGTGAGAACCCCCATAACCAATCAGTGAGCTCCACCTGCTTACCTGCGCTATTTTATTATGGATATATACAGAATGTCTCAAATGCCGTATTTTTCAAAGTACAGATTTGGCAGGTTGCGTAATGTTACGTGCTTAATATACAGTCACCATTTTACAATACCGTCACCATATTTAAATACTGTGGTATACCGAAATACCATCATACCACCCCAACCCTGACTTGTATAAACCATTACTGACGATACCAGTGATATTCTCAGAACAATGTGTTGTGAATATCACAGTAACGCTATAACTTCTTTCCCAAGCCCAGGTGAACTTGCACTGCTGCCTCGTTAAGGGACTAATGCGTTCCAAGTTGTATGAGAATATTCTACAGGAGAAGGTTGGGGTGTTGGGCAGTAATGTTGATTGTAAAGTTAACTGTGATGTAAGAGATCTCAATCCCACTGAAATGCTATGGAGATTCTAAAGATGGTTGTTTAAACAGGGCTTTGTAAAAACATACATCAGCTAATGCAGTTTTGTATATAAGAGTAGACCCAAAGCTCCAAGTTGTTACAAAGCACTCATCAGAAAGCACTTTCTTGAGGCACTTGCCAGTCAGCACAGTATCACATTATAAAATATAATAATTTACGTGTTGTTTGTTTTGTTTTAACTGATTGTAAAGATGTAGCCTTGTATAATGTCTTTATTAATTAATATGGCTTAGATATAAAGTTCTCAGAAAGGACCCTATTTCCCCAAACCATTGTAGTGTTAAGATCATCTTAAATGAGTGTTCAGTATAATACTTGCTCTACCAAACCCCAGCTGATTGCATTCTGGGCTTCATTTATTTGGAAAGCTATGGTTCATGATTTTTTCTTACAATAGTATATGAGTGGATATGTGTGTGCTTTCCTGCATAGAACCGTTCATCTAAAATACTGGTATTGGCAGGTCATGGAGCCATTATCACCATTGGCCCATAATGTTGCTGTATCCCTAGTTTACGAACGCAAAAAGTATGAAAACGATGCGAACCACATGCTTTTATCTTCATCCAGTCTCTGTCCAAATCAATACAATGCCAGATAAATGAGAGAATCTAGACTGCCACCGATTCAATGTTAGTTTTGTTTAGTTTGAATGTATTTGTACCACCTTTAACAAAACACCAGTTGATAGAATTATTTGCAAGATTGGGAAATGCCAAGAATGGTATCCAGAAGAGTTATGTAGCCACAAGATGTTTTGTGAGAGGGGCACAACTGCAGGAGGCTTGCTGCTGTTTAGACAAAGGATGACTCTCTTATTCTGCACATAAAAAAGCCATGGTAACTTTCTGGATGTGCTGAATTCCTTGCATCGTGCAGAATATGCACTTAATGTAGAAGACCTCATGGTTTCCTACCACTCGTGTTATGATGTATTAGCAAGCTAAGCTACCCTGTGCTGCATGTAGTAGTTGTATTAGCTTCAACACCTTCAGATTTCTTCTGCATTTCCAGTATGAGGTGGTGGTGGGGGGGAAATAGCTGTAATAAGCAGCTTTGAAATAATTTTGAATAGGAAATGTTCTTCTTTGTTATTTTAATCTTAATTTTATTAGAAAAGGCACAGGAGTATCTGTGTAATGCGGTGAGAACACCACCTGTTCACTTTCTCCCATTTAAGTCTGCCGTCACATGTTGCAGTGATACTACATGTTGGAGTGTATTACGTTTCTTTGATTTGAACACCAAATCTTATGTTTTATGTCAACAGGACATTCAGAGAAACCACACTAGTTTCTGACCAGCCTTCCGCCGGTTTCCATTGTTGGTGTTGAAATTGAAAGCACCTTGGGTACAAAGGTTGGGTCAGCTGTGCTCCAGGAAATGCCACGTTGTTGTGTGTTACTGAGTGTTTCTTGCAGACCACTGGTAGGTTTTATATGGACTCATTTGGACATTTTCTAAAATGAGTTTTATTTTACCTTTTACCTTAACTAACCTGGAAAGTAGGTAATAGAAATGACGAGCCGAAATGGTCCAGGTCATGAGTCATAATGGTTGTACAGTATTTCAAAATATCGTACAGAAATAAGCAGCAATTTTTCGGCCTGACTTGAGACTCGATAAACTGGGAGCTAAATAACGGCCCTGAATTTCTGTGCTCTTATTTTGCTGTTTCCACTAGATTGCGTGGAATGTCACAGATTCAGGAAGTTTTCTGTAGACTGTTACAGATACACAGACCGGAGCTCATATTTCTGGCTCCTGTTGCAGTATGATGGTTCATGTCTGTAAGGTGCTAATGAACAGTAGCCTCTCCCTGTTCGGCTCTTCTGTCTGAGATGGTGCATACTGAATCTAGAATGTTCTGGCATGTTTTAATGGTACCCTCCTACTTTCTCTGCTGTTCCAGATGGTCTCTTCATGACTTTACAGTGTAGAAAAAAAACCATTTGAGTATATTCATCCCTTCGTCGTTTTGTTCGTTGTGTCCACCAGTGGGGTCCTGAAGCACTGCCCATACTGTGGTCAGAACAGTTTGTTTTGCTCAGCTGAAAGTTAGTACCCTTGACATTGTCAGTGATAATGGCAGGTGATTAAGTTCGTGTGTAATGACATGGTTTTCGTGTCTTTGGCAGTCATTGGCTCATCGTGCTACCACTCTTTAAGTCCTCCGGGCTTGTGGAACTTGCGTTCCGTGACATGATGTCACTGGAATAATGTGTCCTCCTCTCTGTACCGAGTGCCCTCATTCTGGGGCGAGTGCTGTTTTGTCATGTGACTTTCCAGAACGTTTTTGGAACGGTAGGGTGGAGTTCTCAGAAAGCTGGATTTATTTGTGTTCATTCTACATAATTTGCATTTTGTTGGCAAGGTATCCATAGTTATGTGTCGAAGGTGAGTGCGTTTGTGCACGAAATGCATACAATGGTCGTGTAATTGGGGATGGTGATCTAGCATATACCTGAGCTAATGGGGCGTGACTGTAGAGTGGAGCTGGAGCTCTTGCATCATATCCCTGTGGCCAATGAGAGAACCTTTTGAGGACAAGGTGAAGGGATTTGGGGCAGCAGAAAAGCTTTGATCAGCAAAGGTGGTGGATGTGGTGTATCCACTGTGTGGGAGGGTGGGTGTTCCTCCCTCTCTGCTAACTGATTCTGCTGCTGCTTGTTGGTGTGCAGTCATCACCGACACACTCACTCTCTCTCTCTCTCTCTCTCTCTCTCTCTCTCCCTTCCTTTCTCCCCCCACCCCAGGTATGGAGTGGTGCCGACTGCAGACTGGATGACATTGCTGACCAGTCTCCATCCCACCTACTGACTGCCAGGTTGCCGTGACGACCCCCGGCGTCACTGCAGACGGCAGCAGGATCGCGTCCTGTTCTTTATGCCTTGGCCCCTCCCCTTCTCTCTAGTGCGTCTGTGCCCTTGCTCTCTCGTTGGCTCTTTTATTCTAGCCCGGGCTTTCCCTTCCCCTCTCTCCCTCTCCTCTCCTCTCCTCTCCTCTCTTCCTCCTCCTCTCTTCCCTTCCTCTAACCTCCTCCCTCTGTCCTCTGGTGACCCTCGCCTCATGAACTTTGACTCCAGGCCAGGAAGATGAGTTGGCTTAGTCGCATAACTCCTAGAGGCACGGACGGACGGACCAATCGGAGCGCAGCCCCGGCCGGCCCGTGCACGGCCGACCCCGAGACGTGTTTGATGGTGTTCGAGAATCACTGGAGACAGGTTAGAACACACACACACACACACACTCCCTGTGCGTTACTGAGTAAAGTGCTGACTGCTTGCAATGTGCATGTCGGCGAGAGCAAATCAATACTCCCTCACACAGGTTTTGAACAGCTACAGATCGATGTGAGGTTGTGCTCCTGGCTGGAGACTAGCCCGTGTATTCGTGCCAGCTTCTGTTTCAGTGTATAGGTAATTTGATCCACGCTGGATGGTTGTGGTGTGAAGGGGAGAGCGTGCATAGTGTTTCCTCTTCATACATGAGACCCTGTCCATGGTGCTGCAGCACGTTACACTGAAATGCTCATTGCCACTGACAGGGAAGCAGTGGTTTCTTATATAAATGCGTGTGTGCGTTGTGTCTCTCAGGAAGCCAAACCCCGTGTCGGACATTTGGCCTCCCTCTCTGACTGCCTCGCTTCTCTCCCATACACCCACACACAAACAGGTGTCGTGGGTACTGGAGCAGAGGGACTCGGTGGCTGGTGGAGCGGATGATCTGACAGCAGTGAGGAATCACACAGATCAGATGTTGTGCCTGCTGGCAGAAGAGAGACCAGCAGAGGGCAATGGTGATCCACCAGGTTTAAAATAACTTCTCACTTCATTATGGCAAATATCTTGTGTTAGCCAAACGATGCATGTTTGTAACAAATGAAACATTATACGAAGGGTCTTCTCAGGTCTTTTTAAAAAAATGTCACTTATCCAAAATCATCAAATTTTGAAAAATATTTCCAAGATAAACATTTTATCACAATTTTTGTGAACACAGACCCTCAACTTTCAGATTACTGCAGGAACCTGAATCACAGCCTTAATTTCTAGTTGTTGTTTTTTTTCCCCCCAGTCCCAATTTTTTTTGGTGTGGGGGGGGGGGGGGGGGGGGGGCTGGAATTAAAAATGCATTTAATGAA
>JAOYMR010000023.1:6481346-6491502 GCA_025802075.1 Tenebrosternarchus preto
GAAACCTGCCCACCTCTGCAGGAGTCATGACAGTTCTATTCAGTCTGCCTTTCCTTTCCCATATGAGCAGTGTGTTGCCAAGTAACCTTTAGGTTATCAGTGAAGTGTTCCCCAGCGGAAGTTTTAAGCAGCACGAACCCCCCTTGAACTTGCCCTGTTGTTACATCTTTCCCCCCTGCAGGCATGGGGCCCATCCTGGAGCTGGTGGTGTCCGAGAACATCCTGCAGAGGCTGGTGCAGTGGCACGTGCGGCGCGGCCTGGACCCCGACAGCCAGGCGGCGCTGCTGAAGCTGTTCGAGATGCTGATTGGCCAATCGCAGCAGCCGCTGCTGCAGCACAGTGCCGTGCTGCAGCCGCTGCTCGGCCTGCTGGGAGCCTGTGCCGACCCGCAGCTCGGTTGCCCACCCAGCCTGGAAGCTAGCCTCGTCCTGCTGCTCAACCAGGTCAGGCTGTCCGGGCCCCACCACAGGCTTTCGGCTTCCCTGGAGGGCCAAAAGATTTTGCAGACACTCTTAGGCCAAAGCTGGTTTTTGTTTGTTTGTTTTTGTGTGTGTTTGGGGGGGGGGTTTCTTCTATCAATTAATTAATTAATTTACTTCTTACCAAGATGAATAGTGTTAACTTTAAGCTCAGGCTTCTGTCTTGAGGTAGGACTTTATTTAAAGCACCTGATTCCCATCTGTTGGATGAAAATGTGCATGATTGTTGTTTTGTGTTTGTTTGTTGTTTTGTTTGTGTGCGTGTGGGCGCCTGAAGGTGTGCGTGTGCATGTCGCGGCAGCCGGCCGTGCTGGAGCTGCTCTTCAGGTGTGGCGCAGTGCAGCAGGGCCCCACTAACCTGCTCATCTTCTCTCTGCTGGTGCCCTTCATCCACCGAGATGGAGGTCTGGGCCAACAGGCCCGGGATGCCCTGCTCCTCGTCATGGCAACGTCTGCCAGAAACCATGCTGTAGCTCAGTACATCACGGAGAATTCCTACTTCTGCCCAGTAAGAGTGTGTGCTCTGTGTGTGAGAGAGAGACTGTTTTTAAACTATTTTTTATGTACTCTATATTGCAATAAAAATTAATTCTTTATTGTCCATTTTGTACTCCTATGTAAAATAGATTAGATATTTGAAATGCAGGTAGCATCAATGCTTCAATCAGTATATAATTTGCTAATGGTATAAGTTTATATTCCTAAAATGACCACATGCCAGATACCACAGCGGTGAAGTGGGTGTGCCTCCCTCGTCCCCGCCCACAGGTGCTGGCCACAGGGCTGAGCGCGCTCTACTCCTCTCTGCCGCGGAAGATCGAGGTGCGTGGCGACGACTGGCACGCCTTGCGCAGGGAGGACTGGATGGGCGTGTCCTCTCTGGTGCTGTTCATGAACAGCCTGGAGTTCTGTAACGCGGTGGTGCAGGTGGTGCACCCACTGGTGCGCTGCCAGCTCCTAGACTACCTCCACAATGGATTCCTGGTGCCCGTCATGGGTCCAGCCCTCCACAAGGTGAGCCGGCCAGAACCTTCTGGTACTGGATGTCCAGCTAAAAATGGAAACTTGGCGGTACGGGTGGGGGAGGGGGGTGTTTACAATGTACACAAACATGTAGTTATATTGCTGTGACGGAGGCCGTCACCTTCTGAACCGGGTTTATGGGACTGATTATAGTGAAAGACAGGCCATTGCAATAGTGTAATATGCTCTAGAATGTTTTTCCTTAATCACCCGGACTTTGTGCTCCACTCCAGTTGACTCTGACCCTTCCTCCCTCTCTCCAGTCGTCTGTGGATGAAATGATCACGAGCACGGCCTACTTGGACCTGTTCCTGCGCTCCGTCACAGAGAAGTCCCTCGTCAAGACCTTCCTCCGCTTCATCCTGCTGCATTGCCACGACAACGACACAATCCTCGACACGCTTCTAACGCGCATCAGCAGCAACTCGCGGGTCAGTCTGAGGGCAGTGGCCCCGCCCCCTCTTCCTGGTCTATCAGTCTGAGGGAAACGACCCCTCCCCGTTCCTCCTTTTTCCATGGGTCAGTAAGTTTAAATGGCCCCGCCTCATCACCCTTCCCCCTGCAGGAGAGGGAGATCCTGTAGCCGTTGACGTAGAGTCTGTCCCTCGTACAGCAGTGTTTGTTTAGCTGTGGAGACGAGGCTGTGGTTTCATGTAGTTCTTATGGGTGGCTGTGTGTAGTAACTCTCTTCGCTTGTATCGCTCTGTAGCTGTGCATGGTCTCTCTCAGTCTCTTCAAGACTTTGCTCTCCTTCAACTGTGAAGACCTCATGCTCCAGCTCGTCCTCAGGTGTGTGCCTGTGTCAGACATGTTGGCCCTCAGGCTGTGGAAAGTCCTCAGTGAGGCGCCATTTTCCCTAATGTTGCCTCTTCATCGCAGGTATCTGCTGCCCTGTACGCACGTGATGCTGAGTCAGCGCCGTGCGGTGAAGGAGATCGACCTCTACGGTAAATCGGCTGACAAGTTCCTGTCTCTCATCCCCGAGTGCTGCCGAATCGCCACAGCGGCCTCTAGTGACAGGGAGGAAGAGCCTGCCTTCTGGGGCAAGGGTGTGTATTACTACCAGCTCAGGAGGGTTTTTTTTTCCACAGTTTGCTTCCCCTTTGGTTGGTTTTGTGTATGAATGTGTGCTGTGAAAGTCATCTGTTCTTCTGTCGTCTTTTCTGCGCAGTGTTGGGCAGCCCTACTTCAGAGTCTCCGATTCACGCCAAACCCAGCACCCCGTCTCGCTTGGCTCTGTTTATTCGACAGCAGAGTGGCGGAGTCACGGGCCCCCCACCCTCAGCCCCCGGGCCGGACAACGCCCCCTCCTCGCCCCGCGGCGCCGGCGGCGGCGCTCTCCCGCCTCCCGGTAGCCCCAAGCACCAGCCGGCAGACGCTTCCGACGCCGAATGCGGTTACCTGGAGTACCTGCGTGACGCTCGGCGGGGCATCGAGCTCTGCTCCTGGGCCTGCCGGGACTGGTCAGCCCCTTACGATGGTGACAGTCCGTCTCCGAGCTCCGCCCCGCCCCCTCCGCCGCCGCCCACCGCCAACCCGTCTCTCAACATGGTGCCCGAGCACTTCTCCGCGCAGCGCAACGTACTTGCCGATCCCGGCCAGCAGAGGGCGGCGGCGGCGGCGCGGGCCGAGTGGAGCAACTCGGACCGCAACAGTGGCGAGTGGGACATCACCATCAGCAAGAACCACATCAGCCTCACCCCCCGCAGCAAGAAACGAAGCCTGCTGCCAAGCTCCGCCCCTCCGCAGCCGTCGCCGTCGGTCTCCGAGGCGACACCGGCGCAGGCTGAGCCTGCCGGTCCACGCCACCACGTGGTCCCCCATCAAGCAATCTACAATGGTACCGGCCAGGCGGGCGAGTGCACGGACACTCCTGACGGGGGGATGGAGGTGAAGAAGGTAAAGAGAGACGCTGACGCCAGTGGGGGATTAGAGGAAACGGGACCCAGTGGTCGAGTGGGTGTGGATCCTACCGAATCCACTCTTCCCTTACAGGGAGGGTACAGTGACTTCCATGGCAGCTCGGCGATGAAACCGGCTCCTTCTCAGGTGAAGTCCAGCGTGCTTCCGCAAGCACAGACGAGCCCGCCGACCCTCCAGCCCTCCAGCCAAGTGTGGACCCGCAGGTGCCCCCCAGCCTCGAAACCGAGCGAAATGCCCGCGCTGGCGGACAGCAGCCGGGGTCTAGAGTCTGTCGAGAGCCTGATCGAGGAGCTGCTGAAGCAGGCGCCGTCCGAGCCCGACCGGTCCGAACACGGAGACTCCAATGGCCACGGCATCAGCATCGAGGCTTTCCACCAGGAGCTCCGAGAGCTGGAGGAATGCGTGAAGGCGAGGAGGTCTTACTCTCAGAGCACCGAGGAGTTAGGCCAGGATCCCTCGCCCGCCTCCCCTGGGCCACGCCGGTCGGATGAGGAGTGTCCCCAGCAGGAGGCCGATCAGGGAGCGGGAGAGTCGAAGCCTGCCGGCTCCACGAGGATATCCAGCCCGGTTCGACCCCTCGCTCAGCCTCTTGCCCAGCCCTACATAGGTAAGAGTTCCGGACATTCGGCCATGAAAAAAGAGGCCGTCTTCGAGAAGATAACCCTTCTGCTGCTTGCGCTGTGTCTGCAGGTCCTTTCATGACGGTGCTATTTTCCAAGCTGGAGTGCATGGTACAGAATTCCCTGTATGTGAACATCCTGCTGACGGGCATCGTGTTCCAGCTGGCATGCTACCCTCAGCCTCTCCTCCGCTCCTTCCTCCTCAACACTAATATGGTGTTCCAGCCCAGCGTTAAGTCGCTCTTGCAGGTAGAGGCTTCACAGAGCTGCTCTATTTAGCCACACAGCATGACACAGCTCCACACAGTAAAAACACTGAGCCATCTGACACTGGAGCCACTCAGAGCCAAGAATGGACATCACTGGTTATTGTGGATAAAACCAGTTCATCAGTTTGTTGTATTGGTAGCTAGTTATTAGTTTAGCTGAGTGTAACAAAAACTAGAACTTATTGAACAAATTTCTTGTTGTTTAAACACGAGACAGAGAATGACTAAAAATAAAACTGGCTTCCAATGTTTCTTGAATAACACCTAAACTTAAGACCTCTTTCATGCCATGGTGCTTTTGGAAGTCGTTATCAGACCATTTCAGATTACTGTCCTGTACCTGTGAAATGCTGGCTGTGCTTCATAGGCTGTATGGCTTTACCCAGTTAACTGGCAGCATCTCTATTCACTTATATTTTAATGTTTAGTTTTATCCATCTGCTTTTTATTTTGTTGCCCCCTAGTGGATGCTGCATTTATTTTTCACCCATTTAAAAATCATTTGTCTTTTTTTTCCCCCCTTGGCATCAGTGTAGAATTTTGACTGAAATCCTTTTTTTGAGTATTTTAAGTAAAAACAACACTGCTGCATTTTGTCCATCAGAAAGTTTGTCCGGCCTGATGTTTGAGTCTGTTGTAAACTGCCCTGTGTCCAGCTGTTGTAGTCTGATTTGAGTCTGTTGTACACTGCCCTGTGTCCAGCTGCTTTAATCTGATTTGAGTCTGTTGTACACTGCCCTGCATCCAGCTGTTGTAATCTGATGGCACCTGGTCACCACCATCTCCTTGCTCTTCCTCAGGTGCTTGGATCCGTGAAGAACCGCATCGAGGCGTTTGCTGCCGTTCACGAGGACTTCCCCGCCATGCTGAGGAGGGCTCGCCGCTTCCTGGTGGCACGAGGAAAACTGGACTGGACCGAATCGGCTATGGGGGTTCCACCTCTCCGCCGGTCAGACTCCCTGGGTCAGTTAGAGGAGATAAAGCATATGTGTGTGTCTTTATCTATGCGCACATGTATACAGGCTGGTTTAATGCCTACTCTGTTGTAATTGTCATGCTTGGCTCATCAGTTGAGTCATGCTGCTCCATGCTGTAGGGACCGATGAGTCATTTCCATCCAGTGACCATCAGTTACTATCAGTCTTTTGTTGGCTCCATCATGCATGCGCGTGCAGGGAAGCAGGTTTTAGTGGCATGTGATGTGTGGAAGCATTACTTGTCCGCTTCAGCACCACTCTTCTCCTCTTGTGTCAGCCTTTGTCCTCTCTCTCTCTGTCTCTCTCTCTCTCTCTCTCTCTCTATGTCTCTATGTCTCTCTATCTGTCTCCCTCTCTCACAGTGAGGAGTCGGAAGCCCTCTCTGGGTGACCTAATCCTGAGACACACCAGCAGCCCCACGCGGGCCCGCCACGCCGCTCAGGCCGCGCTGGCGCACGTGCGAGACGGCAGCCAGTCCCTGCACAGTGCGCTCTTCCGGGGAGTGGTGGCCGGCGGAGTGTCCAGCCTGGAGAAGCAGGCGGAGGCCCTGCGAGTGAAGAACACCGTTTACTGTGCCGTCATCTTCTCCGAGTTCCTTAAAGAGCTGGCGGCCCTGGCGCAGGAGCACGCGGTGGCCATGCCCTTTCCGCCCAGCCAGGGCACGGAGGAGTGAGGGTGCCAGGGGCGTGAGGGGGTCAGGCGGACGGTGTAGGGTGTAGGGGCCCGCCCGGCCCCTGTGCCCGCTGTTTTGGCACAGAGCATGATCATCAAGTGACTTAACGCCCATTCTGATTTTGTTCCTCTTTCTTTTGTTCTTCAGAGGATCAATGATTGGTTAAGGAAGTGTGTGTATGAGGACACTGATGTTTATAATCTCCATGTTTATAGTGGTTTTTATTTTTTAATTTTTTTTTTTTTACTGAACATATGTAAAATGGTTATTGGCAAAGCTTTAGAAAATTGCATATAAGTCTTGTATATAGTCTATATAAAATATATGTGTATATTGTTTTTACTCTGTACACTCAGAGCAGCCTGTATCCTTTAACATGGAGGTTTAGCGATACACAAGCACTCCCGAAAGGAAACGTGCACATTCAACTGCTTATTGATTTTTTACACGAGCGGCAAAATGCTGTGACCCCCAGACCCCTCGACCCGCAGCCCTGCGGTGTGTGACCCCCAGACCCCTCGACCCGCAGCCCTGCGGTGTGTGACCCCCAGACCCCTCGACCCGCAGCCCCCTGGCTGTTTGGGTTTTTGGTGTGGGTTTTTTTTTGTTGTTGTTGTAATCATAGCTGCATTTAGGAATTCTACACAATCTCTTTACAGGTGCAGTCAAAGTGTCACAACACTCGCAGGTTTATGGTACATTTGTGTTTTATATGTGAAAATTATTTTCATAATTTCCTAATAATCTCATCCTTTTGGTGAGACTCGAGCCCTAATCGCTTTCACAGGAGCATGAACATGATCTGAGTGTGGGTCACCAAGACAAGGTGTCTGGGAGAAATGGCCACATGCCAGAATGTGAAAAATCAGTATTTAGTTTGTGATGCAGCCGGTTTCCTTTGAGCATCAATAACGTTCGAGAGTTGTGAGTTGTGCCCAAGCAGAAGTCATTTTTAAATCAACATGAGTGTTTTGCATAGAAAAATCAGTTACAAAAGCAGCGATGAGAACTGGCCTGTTAGCTTTTGTCAGTCATAAGGTGACCCATCTTTGGGTTTTTTTTGTACACGCTGCCAGAGTCTGAGTTTACATAAGGATTTGGGGATTTTGGTTTCGTCAATCTGGTAAAACACACACAGTATATGATAAGAATTTTGGTCTCACCATTTGTTTCAAACAGCTCGAGGGGCATATTGTGCTGTGTGGCCTGGTTTTAAGGACGGGCAAATCCAAGGCACTGTAGATGTGTGTGCCAAGTGTGGCCTTCCTGAAGAACTGGAGAAGTTAGTGGGCGGAGTGAAAGACAGATTTGGCCAATCAGTGTCCGTTATCTAAAGACAACAAATCTGGCAACATCTGACCTCAGAGTCCAACCCTATAAACCGTACCAGAGAGGGTGGGTTAAAGGAGTGGTTTATGGTTTGCCCCACCTCTTCACCACATAGCATTGCCACACCCAGAGAAGCCACATTAGGGATTAGAACTCTCCAAATATTTTTGTTTCTTTTGATGGTGTTTTATTATTATTATTATTATTATTTTCCTCTTCAGAGGAAGTGAGTTGGGGCAACAAGAGAGTGTCTTGAAAATGAGTCACTCCGTGTGGCAGTAGAGTGTCGCCTTTGTTTGGGAAAAGCAACGGTACTTCCCAGGTCCTTCGTGTCCTCCATCGCAGTCAGTGGACACGTCAGGGCAGTTTCTCTCTGCTGCTGGCAGTGGTTTCGTGAACGATGAGGCTGTCTGATTTCAGATCAGTTTCTAGCCTCTGTATGGGCCGTGCCAGGTTCTTGTGAACAGAAGCCATCTCAGTGTTTCAGGAGGCAATGAAGCAGGGCGTGCGAAGACAGAACATGCTTCAGTATGGGAGGAGAGGATGCTGTCTCCTCACAGCGCTTCAGTTCAGTTTTTTTGTTGTTGTTAATTGCCAAGACACTTTTGACACTTTAGTATTCATTCAGGAGGGACTGCATGTGTGTGTGTGTGTGTGTGTGTGAGTTTGATCTAGCATTCTTTTTTGTTGTTGATTATACCTATTGCATTTTAATTTTGAGATAATAAGTTGTCAGTAAATTTACTATTCATTTTCCCCCTATTCATTCATAGCCAATAGAGATAATACCTCATACAGTTCACCTACCTACCTTGTTTCTACCTTATTTCTGTAAGCTAGTTTGAATGTGCGTTATTTTGTAAACCAAATCATATGACCATGTAATTGTTCCAGTGAGTGAAAAGGTGACAATTCTGTCTTTTCCTTGAAAATTCAATCATGTCATTTACATCGATGGGAAAAATGATCAAAATGGCCAAAAGGGGGAAAAGCTGATTTCATGCAGAACTCATACGTCCGTCGGGCTGCTCTGGGAGAGCAGTCCGTCTCTGCTCTGTACTGAGCGTCGTGTGCCTTGTCATTGGACAGACAGGAGTTTGATTTGCAGGCTTTCACTCAGATACACCATAATGTCAGGTTTTGTACTCAAGTATTCCGCTTGTACGGAATATAAACATATCTACACATACGTAGTGTAAAAACAGCTCATCTTGAAGCACCACAGGTTTTTGCCAAGAGTTTCTTTGTACTATCTGAATAATAGCTTAAAGATGATCAGAGTAGGAGTGCAATTCGGTCTGGTCTCCCTTTGAACGCAGGAGCTAGAAGCTTCATACTTTTAATCTTTGAGAGTGGTGTTATTCCACTAATGGTTTGAGTTGTGAAACGGAGGGAGACATGACTGAGTAGATGTTAGAGGAACATTAGCAGGAGAGGTGGTGCTAACTGCTCATAAGCAGTTTACAGGCCACAGATGATTTGGTGATAATTTACTGATTCTTACCTGTAAAATCCATAAACGGCACATTTAGACAAACTGTAGGTCTATTTACACCAGTGAGTGTGTCATCCTCTGCTTCAAGGCTTTTGCTTGTAAGAGTACAACTGTACTATGCTGTCCATATTCAAAAACTGATTTTCTTTTTTTTTTAATTCATGAAGTGTTGAATGAAATTTATGCATAGGGAATATATTTGTTTACAGTCAGACATTGGGAACTTTGTGTGCATGTGAGTGAGTGTGTATATCTGTAAGAACCTATAAAAGATTTTCATGTTTGAATTTTTTTGTTCCCTTTCCTTTTTTTCTTTTCTTGAATGGAATGAAGATGATAGTGATGATGATGATGATGATGATGATGATGATTGTGTCTGAGGCTCATTATCTATGCAAATCTGCTCCTGTCCTTCATCTGAGGCTGCAGCGGTTCAGTGTTTGAGAACACACTACCACTTCAACCCCCCCCTTCTCTTCAATAATTCACAAGACTGTATAGAAACACATGCAAAATGATGAATGTTGCCAGAAATATTTTTCTATAATTAAAATACTGAGGAGTACAGCTGATGTGAATGAGGGGGAAATCAATGGATAAATGTTGGGTAAAACCTGTAAAACACTAAAAGGGAATTGTTTTTATTAATTTATAAATGCTTTACCTAGCAATACCTATGATGTCTTGGTCTTCATTTAAGCATGTTTTGGTTGTGCCATGTTTGGTTATTGTTGACTGCTTTTTGTCTTTAAATGGACTTGTTTACTTTGTTTGAAAGTGTCAGACTCCTTTACAACTTGAAACATTGACATTATTATCTGAGGTCATCTACCATGATCGTGTGGAATCCAGCACTTTATTCCACTTAAAATGTTTTGCAGTGAATGCAGCCCATCTCCCATCTCCCATCCTGTTAATGGAAATGCTGTCGATTCCCTTTTTATTTATTTATTTAGTTCCATCTTCATCCGTCAAGGCCCTTTCCAACCCCCTCTCCACTCCCACTCAGCTGTCCTCTTCATCGGGTAGCAGTAGGTTCTTCGGAGGAGTCACCGTCTTCCTGCCTGTGTCCTGAGGAGATCCTGGGATGGTTCCTGTTCCTGTTCCTCATCCCTGTTGGGCAGAGGCAGTGCAGGCGGATGAGACATGAAGAACGTTGGCACAGAGAGGCACAACCCTATAGTCCTGCCTTGACCTTTTTCCTCAAACAGTATCTACAGTATTCTGTAGTCTGTGTAAATAGGCGTTTTTTTGTTTGTTTGTTTGTTTTTTTGTTGTTTGTTTGGTTTTTTTTGGTAGTTGGGGGGGGGGGGGGGTTGAGTGGAAGATTAAAATGAGAAATATGGATTTTGCTCTTTGGCTGGGTC
>JAOYMR010000023.1:6495329-6526498 GCA_025802075.1 Tenebrosternarchus preto
GCTATCAGTTCATGGCATTTCCCAATTCTCTGACCAAAGACTCCTTCCAATGGCCTCCTGCCAACCCCCCCCCCCCCCCCCCCCCCCGAGTGTCCTCTGATACCTAAATGCAGGTTGCAGCAAGAACACAATATCAACCATGGAGTGTTGGCTTTCATTTTATTATATTATAAGTCAATTAGTGAAGGGATGACTATCAGCAAGCTTGTGAGTTTAAGGTTATGAAGCTGTAGATAACCTCTCCCTGTGGCCTTGTTCTCTTTCCCTCTCCCCCCCTTTCCTTCACTTTAGCTACTTTGTTCATCAACATGAATTAAATATTAGATCTCCATGCTAATGTGTAACGTCACACTCAAGTGATATCAGCGAGCAGAGACAGGATGTGTGTGTGTGTGTGTGTGTGTGTGTGTGTGTGTGTGTGTGCCTGTTTAGAATTGACATGCTACATTTTAAGACTGACTTTCTCTCCCACACACACATACATTCTCCCTCTTCTTCCACCGCCTGCCTGTCTGCATTTGAAATGCTAATAAAGTCCTCAGTGCCAGAAATACTGTAGTCTCCTCTGTCTTGCATTGGTCTCTTCTTTTCACCACTCCTCCTCTCTTCACGTCCTTTTGTCTCCTGAACATTCTCCACCACCTCTGTCCCTGTGGTCTCCACGTCCTCTCCTTAGTTCTCCTACAGCCATTACTTTCTTTATCCTCATAATGTTATCTGTTCCTGTTCTCCAGTTTTGTGTCCTCTGCTACTCAGTTCACCATCTGTCACTCCTTCATCTTTCCTCTATCCTTTTTTGCCCTGTCAGTTTTGTACACTGACTAGCATATGGTCTTCACTGTATCAAATTCCTGAAACAGGTCATTCTAGGTTTTCCATTCTCCATTCCTTTCCATTTAGTGTGCAAGGACAAATGAAAGATCATTGCTGTGTTAATATGTCCAAGTAGATACACGAATA
This sequence comes from Tenebrosternarchus preto, assembly GCA_025802075.1. Lineage (NCBI taxonomy): Eukaryota > Metazoa > Chordata > Actinopteri > Gymnotiformes > Apteronotidae > Tenebrosternarchus > Tenebrosternarchus preto. The sequence continues at coordinate 6,496,290 of JAOYMR010000023.1, forward strand.
GAAAATGGTAACATGATGTACTGAGCATCTATTATTCTGTTAGTAGTCAACTTTAGAGTGTTTTTGGAGTTAATTAGAAATAATTAAGAAGTGTTTCCAAACTGATGCCAGTCTGAACGTTTCCCCAGTCTATTATCTGTGGATCTGAGTACATAATAATAACTGTAATCATTTGAAGATCTGTGTGATCAAAAGAAGCATTGATTATTCAATATGCCATTTTCCTATGTGAACACATGTGAGGATGGGCATTTAAGCCCTTTTAAATAGCTACTGATTGGATTCATAATGTCAGACACATTCCTTTTTCTATGCCTTCATGTTCCACGCAGGTCCCCAGCAGCAGAAGACTTCTTCATTAGGATGTAGCCCACAGCCATTCTTTCCCATTCAGGCTCCTTACATCAGTACAACAATGACATCCGGGTCTCCAGTGAGCAGTAAAGCTTCCCCTAGTACTTCTCCTCTGCCCCCACTCAGCCCACTGGCACAATCAGACACAGAAGTTATGGGAGAACTAGAGCTATCCTCTGTTCTTCCCTCACTTTCTTTGCCCTGTCGGGCTACACAAGCCCTCTGCGACTTGGCACACAGCGAAACAGAGCTCAGGCAGCTGCGGCAGAGGCAGGCGGCCATGGCCCAGGCAGTTGTTCGAGGTGTAGAGCGGGCCCTGCTGGGAGCACAAAGGGAAGAGCGCCGCCTGGTGGAGAGAGTAGAGCAAGATCACCGAGACCTTCAGCGCAGACTGGAGCAGGTTCAACAGGACAATGCGGCAGCCATTCAAGTTGGACAAGCACTGGTAGATCAGCGCCTGCGTAAATGTTCTCAGTTACAAGAGCAGATTAAAAAAAGCTATGAACAAAATGCAGAGGGCATCAAGGACAGGGATGAAGAGGACTTGAAACGAGATCTGCTTCTCAAAGGTGTGGCTGAGCTGCTTCAACCTTGGGAGATCTCACTTGCTCTCAAGTGCGTTTCTTTCAAGCCAAGTGCCCAACCCAAAGCTGTCACCTTTGGTGAAATCAATGTGCAGCTCTACAATCTTGATTTTCCTGCTGGTGGCTGTGGGCCACATGGTCAGCTATGTTCCCTTCATGCCACCAGGGAGCAATGTGAGAATCAGGCTGACTCAAGAGAAGGTAGGAGCACCCCTGATGGAGCAGGCCCAGGACAAGACAAAAGTTTCAGCTCTTTGAATAGTTGTGGGAGCCAGAGGATTGTGCGAAAGATTAAACTATCAGCCAGGAGTGACGAGGAATCTGGAGAAGAGGTAAAACTATCTTCACCATTAATGCGGTGCTGGCCCCCAAAGCAAGTCCCCAGTGAACGTGATTCATCACAGGAAGTAGAGTGTGAATCACCATATATACCCGAATCCAAAGGAGATGAGCTATTCCTGGCTGTTCCAGCATTTCTTAGCAATGGGGTGTCAGAAGGAGAAGATTTTGTAAATCGTCGAAATGGACCAACTCGACCACTTGCCTTACATGGAACCAGGAAGCAAAGAGAGTTATCTCCATCTCCAGAACAAAGATATCAGCATCAGAGAGGCCAGTTCTCTCACATTTTTGACTATGATGATTCAAAGGCAGTTGTAGGCAGGACCCGACAAAACTCCACCAGGGGAACATCCAGATTTAAGTATGACACAGTAGCGTTGCCCCAGAGCCTCACGGATTCCCCCTCTAGCTTGTCCACACAAAGTTGCCAAGATTTGTTGTCATATGACCATCCTCTTTCTCGCCTAAGCACGTCCTCAGATGACCACGCATTCCACCGAACTCCATCTCCCGCTGAGAGTGTAGATTCTGGATATACTTTTATTGTCAGCTCCCCGAGAAACTACAACACACAGAAATCTCGTCTGTCCAGGTCCAGCGCTGACCTTTCCTACCTCCATCGACCCTTTGTCACTGAGAAAGATCAGCCAAGTATGCGGAGGACCTCCCGAGGTCATCAGTCCTGTCCCTCGAGTTTTCCATCCCAAAGAAATTACCCAGCATCGCGGACGTTATCCTCCCCCAGTCCAGGGAATCTATCTCCAAGAAACATTCAGCTGCAATCAGGATGTACATGGGGAGTTTCTCGTTCACTCTCCATGTCTATCATAGATGGCTCATCTCAGATTAGACCAACCCACAACTTGGGCACTAACCAGAAGCCTAAGAATAGGGTCAGACTTCGGGGAGAAAGAAGTGAACCAATTTTACCAGAGCTTGAGGGTGATTCTGAGCAACTGCCGTCCAAGGAAGTGCATCTCATCCGACGATTTGGTAAGCAGGGCTCAGGACGAGCAGACCTTACATTGCCAAGTGGTGTCTATGCTACACTTCAAGGGCAGCTCTTCTTGGTGGACTGTGGAAATGCTCGGGTTCAGGTGACTGATCAGCTTGGCAATGTTCTTCAGCAGGTGGCTGCTCAAAGTAATGACCCAGGAGGCTCACTGAGACGCTGCCGCAATTACTTTGATGTAGCTGTTAATGCCAAAGGTCTCATTGCCCTGAGTTGTGCAGCCGAGAGAGCCCTCCACATCTTTAATCGGCATGGACGACTCCTCCAGACCTATGGAGGGACACCCTCCATTGCAGGTTTGCCACGAGATGAGCTGGAAGCACCCAGAGGAGTGACAGTGACACTAAAAGATGAGTTCCTAGTTGCAGATATTCGTAAAGGCAGCTTAATTGCCATGAAGATTGAGCCCAAAACTGGATTGAGGTTAGAACGAACGGTAGTAACTGGATTCCACAGGCCCTACCTAGTGACATCCTGCTTGCACTCTGGCCTTGTGGCAGTATCTGAGAGGGGTAGTGAGACCGGTCGAGAGACCTGTGTGAAGGTTCTGGGGCCAGACTGGAACGTGTTACGTATCCTGGGGGTTTGTTCTGCCATGGGACCTGTCCTCACCAGCCCCTGGGGTTTGTGCATCGACAAGGAAGGGGCAGTGCTGGTAGCTGACTGGGGAGCGCAGCACCGGGTGGTGTTGTACCCACCTGAAGGGGGAGGCCGTATTGTGGTAACCGAGGGACTGAGCAGCCCTCGCGGTCTAGCCCTGCTACCCTCTGGGTTGCTAGTGGTCTCGGACAGCATGCACCACTGTATCAAGATCTACCAGTACAAATAAATGACCAAACACTTTGTGATAGGTTGTGGAAACATGCCAGACCTTTGGGTCATTAGTAAAGATTTTAACAAGCATCCAAAATGTTTGTTTTTGTAGTGTACAAACTCAGTTCTTTACAGTACCAGGAGGCAGAGAGAATTTAAAAAAGCAAGTGTAATCATGGGATAAGATCATTTTAACTTATGAGCCAAGCAACCATTTTAGAGACAAGCTTTGAAAAAATTATGTCTTTATGTACCGTAGGTTTTTTTAAATGGTGACCTATGACATTTTACCTGTGTTCTTTTTTATCTTACTCTTTCTGATTGGTATTAGTTATAACATTGCCTACAGAGGGCAACAGTGAGCATGAATGTTGCTTTTGGTCTCCATATATATTTACTTCTTGCTGGTTACTTGACATGGCCTTATTAAATGGTAAAAACAAGCAACAGCTCAAAAGGCCTTACACTAGAACATAGGTCCATGTGATAGACTTACACTAGAACATAGGTCCATGTGATGGACTATAAGGAAGTACAAGACCATATTAAACTGTAGCTTGAATAAAGACTTTCAACCCAGTTTTAATGTGCAATCTTTGACTGTCTGCAATGATATAAGTGCAGCTTGTTATGGGAGAGTCTCTGTAATCTGTAACATAAATTTAGAATGCATGTGGAATTTTGTGAATTGCTTCTAAAACTTAAAGAATTTTTCAAACAGGCCTGGAATGTTCGCCTGCTGGATGTGGAAAGCCTCCCACTGAGTGCTGTGGGTGATGACTACCCAGTGCCGATACACTCATACACACGCTCACATACACACACGCATGCATGTACACACAGACATCAAGCTGCTTCTCAGGGCTTGCCTTCAGGCTAAACACAGTGTTTTGCCAGTTCCCAGAAAACAGGATGGATCAGCTTTATCAAAATGACATATTTGTGCTTTAGGTATCACTCACAGAGTGGCTATCACTGCCTGAGCAGTGAGACCCATTTTCCTGTGACCCAGTGTATAATATTAATTGCCTTAAAATAAACCCACCTTGTTTGATAGAAGCCTCTTTTAGTCTCCACACTTTTGACTCTATACTCGGCTCGTGCTCATGATTTTGAAGGACATGACGTCTCTTAACTGAGAAATTGAGAGACATGTCTTGTGCCTGATCTCTGTTTACCACATGGTGAGTGCCTCAAGCCAAAGTTGATTGGACCCAATGTTTCTCCCACAAGGTTAGCCTACACAGCTTTTCCCTCATGTGTACTGACCTTTCCAAGAACAGCGCTTTCACACACAGTCACCTTTTCCGAGCAGATGGCAGGTTCAGTTTTCAGAGCGTGTCAGACATACGAGTGTGAGAAAATATGGGCACATAAACTTTCCACGTAAGCCATGCTTAGGTAGTATTTAATACTACACAGAAACCTGCTCTACAGGTTTTACATTAGAACGTAAATATCTGCAAATTAGAGTGTCTCTGCAAGTTTATGCAACTCCTGTTTATATGTTGTTGAGGTTAAACCAATAATAAAGGTCATCTTCAACAGTATCTTTAGCCAATGCACTTTAGCTTTAACTTGCTTCTTGTTACATTTTTTAATTGTTAAATGCATTTTGAATACAGAAAAGAGGTACATTTTCTCTTAATTCCTCTTATGAATCGCACATATTTGTGTAATTCTGTGTAATTTGCTCAAACTACTTACAGTCAAACCTATAGGCTTCTATCTCCCCCCCTAAAGTGACTAGTGTAGCCTAGTCCTTACTGCCTATAAAATCTCAGGAGGGGACCAGACCACTATTACAAGGGGTGTACAGCCGGACGGAATTTCACAAAACAGTGGGAAATGTGGTGTTCAGCCACACTCAGTTCATCATGATGCTGACTGCACAGATCGTGTTCTGTTAAGCAAGAGAAAACTGAATAGACCAAAAAAGTTACCTAGAGACCAGTAAAAATGTAAGAACCTGTCAGCCCAGCATGCAATTTATCAATGGAAAATCCTTTTGTGTTTATTGTACATGGCATCTTGTAATGATTTTAAGGATGTCAGACTAATACTCATTAAATACATGCTGTCAAATGGAGAAATGCCAGGTAAACAAGCAAACAAATAAATAAATTCCACTACCCAGGGTGCAAGTTTCCCTTGATTATACAGGAATGTTTATAGTTAAAACTGCAGATTGCCTACAGCCCTAAACCACAACATTTAATTAAAAACAACTTGCCCCCAGTAAACCATTCTTGGGAAAAAAAGTTATATTTCTGACATGTAACAACATACCTGCAACGTTCAAATCTAATAAATCAATTTATCATCTCAAATGCATGTTAATGAGTTAAAGAAAAATGATCATTTGCAGATCTACAGATGCACTTGTTGCCATCTTATGACTGCAATTCTATTGGTCTTTAGTAAACGAGTTTCAAGTGTAGTTACATATTTATAGCAGAACTTTTCCCTTTTCTTCTGCATGATGCTGAAGAAAATGTGATTATGAATGAATAAGCATTATTACTGAAGAGCTTTTATCCCTGCAGGACACTAGTTTAGTGTTGTATATTAGAACTTTGAGTGAATATACAGTACATCCCTGTACACATGAGAGGTATATGTGTAGTGTATTGTGAATGTGTATTTTAAACGTTATTATGGGTGGATGCTGAGGATTTGTGATGCATTTAATGGCTGTAATGTGTGTAGTTAATTAACAGCACATGTAAGATATGCTTCTAAAGGTTTTTGCACGTGTCTGTTTTGGCTTTACTTTCTTGGCTCTGTTAGCTTTAGGGTATTTATGGAAGTAGCCAACACATTTGAGAGGTAATAAAAACCCTCCACTTGAAAGTAATGGTGTGTGTGTGTGACAGTGACAGAGAGAGAGAAAGAGATGTCTGCCATTGTGTATCTACCAACAACAAAAACTCATGGAAGAGTGTTTGACATTTTCACATACTGAGAAAGAACAAATGGAGAAGAAGATCTAAGTGTAGATGTAAAATGCAAACACAAACAAGGCTCAGGTTTAATAGATCGTCTGTGGCACCTGTAGCATCTAGAATATAAAAACACAAATAAGACCAAAGAGTACCAAACCTTCATGTGAACACTTTTACACACAAGTGAAAGAAAATACACTGAGTGCTCTCACTTCTTTAGGTTTCTCTAAAGCTGCAATCCAGGCTGCGATTCCATTTTTGGTCTCTTCTATGTCTTGAGAAGCTGGTAAACTGATGTCCTGTCTGCACAGTTGTGCCATGATTTAATTGACTTATCAAAACAAGGCAGATTATGCCTGTATATTTTGTATATATAAACAGTATTTAATCGTTTTATTAGTCAAAACTTACAAAAAAAAGCCATGATCAAATTACTGTGCATGGATGCTTATGAGAGAGAGGAGAGAGAGGAGAGAGAGAGAGAGAGAGAGAGAGATGACAGAGATGCTATCTGCAGTGCTCCAGGCAGATTTTCCATAGGTGCACGTTTGTTACTCTTTCATTTTGCCTGTCCATTACAGTCATAAGCCTGAGGAGCTACTAAAGATCACTCACAAAAAATGATGAACACAATCAACTCCCTGTCATTTACCAAAGGCCAAAAGCAAAGATACTGTTTTAAATACATTTTAATGAAGAAATCCCATTAAAAAATGACAACATATAAACCAGTGGAAATCAGAGTTGAAAATGCTTCTTCTGGAACCCTTCTCTCCCTCTCTCTTTCTCAGGTATTTATGACCTGTCATTATCCTTTAAACGTACTCTTCTGAAATGTCAGTCGCAGCTTCTGGCTGGGCTCTGCTGCCTCTTCCTTCCACACTTCTTTCCTTTTCCATTTCACCAAGTCTTTCTTCCTCAGTCCATTGTGCTTTAGTCCATGACAGGCAGCTTCTGCTTTTCAAATACTGCAGTGTCACTGGCTGGTTTAATGTTTACAGAAGAAAAAAAAAAAAGAATCAAAATGAGTAGATAAATCAAAACATAAATACACACTGATGATAAATACAGCATAGTAACACTAATGCTGGCCAAGTTTAAAAAAAAGAAAGGAAAAAAAAAGCACCAATGGTATCACCAATGACCTGAATGATTCCTGAATGAGTCGTCACATGTCCTTGGAGGATCAGTTATGGGTCATTAGCATGTTTTTGGTAATGTGTTGAAGCGTGAGCCCTGTTTGGCACCAGTCCTCACGACTCTAGCCACCGCAGCACTGGCTTGGATTCCAGAGAGGGTGAATAAACGAACAAGGCAGCACAGAAGCCCCGAGCAACAGACGCTTCAGTCACGCTCTTATCTTCTCTCCCTCTGTGCATATCGTTTTCCTCCAAAACAAAAGACACATGTGTGCTGAGCCTCTGGCCTGCTCGACGCAAGGGAGTCTGGACAACCGCCGCATGCCTCTCCGCTCCATGTGTGGCAGTGACAAAGTACATCCCTTTATTATATATTATAGTCCCATCTTACTTTTTATTGTATGACACACGCTATATAATATTTTCCTGTGTGCAACCATAATTTCCTTGTGTGTTCCTTTGTAAGCATATTATCCTGTAACTGAGAGTGTGTGTGTGTGTGTGTGTGTGTCTGTATCTGTTTTTTATTGTGGCAGGATGTAAAGGAAAATGTGCAGAATGTACACAATGTCAGCCTTTTGAAGTCCTTTCTTCTTATTTGTTCTCTTCTGCTCCTCGCTGTAACCTCTCTGTCTCATGCAGGAGGTCAGAGGTCAGAATGTGGTGGAACTGCTGGACAGCCTGTCATCTACTGTTGTCCTGCACCATGAGTGAGTCACACACAGCAATTATCCTCACCACCCTCCCCTCCTTGAGCTCCTAATCACCAAGGGTTGCCTACAAGACAAAGTTGCTATTAGCATTCCAGACATTCTCTGGCAGAGTATTCTGTAGAGGAGACACCCAGGAGCACTCAGGTTTTTGCAACTCTTTACTTAATTACTCCAAACTGCCAAATTTCACACTTAGTTTTAGCAACATTGTTTAGTATTTGCCTTTTTATATGCCATCACATACCTTAGAGTGGCGTTTCCCTCTTGTAAAGTGCTGCACTGGTCGGTCCCTCAAACTGCAACTTGATGGCTTGCTTGAGGTTGAGCTGAGGGTCTGTGGTTGTAATGCTGAACACAGACTCCTCCAGTAAGGCACTATGTGGGGATATGGCTGAGAGGTCAAAGGTTGGGGAGAAGGAGGCCTTCCCAATTCCTTCCCACCTCTCTCTCTGTGCATGAGACTGGAGGTGAAGAGGAGGATAATCCAAAGGTGGACTGTCTCTCTTTTGTGGCTGTCTAACAGCCGCCTCTTGGTTTGGCGTCAATCCCAAGGACACCATTAATGAGTTCCACTTGCCATCTCCAACTTGCTGTGGGTTTTTTCTAAGCTCCTCCTCAATTAAATGAGGAGTTTTGGGTTTCAAGAGGTAGTCGCTTGCCTCTGGAGAACCAAGCCTTATAAGGGGCTTGTCAGAGTCCTGCAGCCCGAGCAAGGTGCACTGTGCATGGGGAGGATCACTTTTGGTGCCAGCCTTCTGCTTGCTCCTGGCAGCACTCCCCTGCAGGCTGGCAGGGTTCGAGCCAGGCAGAGGCAGGGTAGACGGCCGACTTCGGCAGCGGGGCAGCGAGTGCTGCTGGATCTGCTGGGTAAAGCTCAGGCTGTCAGCGGGCACGGTCTGCACAGTGGCCAGGGAGTGGCACGTGGACGAGGATGCCTGGGAGCCAGGCATCGAATGGAACCTCTCTGCTGTAGAGGCAGGGGAGCAAGAGGCTGATGAATTGGAGGACGCTGGCGGGACTCCATTGCCACACCCCTCTCCAGAACTGATGGAGGCCTGAGTCTTAACTTTAGAGGAGTTAGAGAAGACACCTGGAGTGTTGCATGGCACTGGGGGTATGAGTCCAGGGAATGGCTTTGCTCCATAGCTCTCCAGGAGACGAACGATGCTAAAGTGACCGCTCTTTCCTGCAACTTTGACTGGGCTTCGGCCATAGTGATCCACTTGGTCTGGTTCAGCACCTTTTTCTAGGAGCATGGCCACAATATCAGAGTAGCCCTCCTGAGAAGCAATGCTGAGTGCTGTGGCCCCTTGCTTTTTGCAGGCCAGATCGACGTTGAGCCCTCTGGCCCTGAGTAGCACTTCCCCGGCGGCCGCGTGACCCCTCCACGCCACCGAGTGCAGAGGAGGTCGACCCTCTGCGTCCAGCGCGTTCGGGTCAGCACCGTGCTTCAGCAGCAGCCCCATCCCATCCATGTCACCCTGCCACGCTGCGACGTGCAGTGCCGTGCGCCCCTCTGCATCTCTCGACTCCAGCGGGACGCCCCCTTTCTCTATGAGCAAAGTGGCCATGTCTACGCGACCTTCCAGTATCAGCAGGTAGAGGAGAGGTCTTCCTTCCACATCTCGGACATCCGTGTTGGCTCCCCGTCTCAGGAGCAGCTCCACCACCTCCGCGTGCCCCTGTAGGGCGGCGGCGCTGAGCGCAGAGTGTCCGTCGTACCCCCGGTGGTCGATGGGGGACTTGCGGTCAAGCAGGAGCCTGACGGTAGCACAGTGCCCCTCTTGTGCTGCCAGGATGAGGGGAGTCCGGCCTTCCACATCCAGCTCTCCCACCCGCGCCATGCTGCCTCGTTCCGTCAGCACGGCACACGCGCTCCTATGGCCCTCGCAGGCCGCTGCATGCAGCGGCGTCCAGCCCAGGTCGTCTTTGTGGTTCTCATCCAAGCCCCGGTCCAGCAGGGCTCGCACCACCTCCACGCTGCCCTTGGCTGCAGCCAGGCAGAGCGCCGTGCGGCCCTCCCCGTCGATGCCGTCCACTGCCGCCCCCCAGAACAGAAGGCGATTCACCGTGTCCGCATGCCCCATGGCTGCTGCTGCAAGGAGTGGCGTGACAGCAGAGGGGTGGGCTCCGGCACTCTCGTCCACATCGGCCCCGGCTTCTAGAAGGAGCTCCACCACTTCTTCGTGGCCCTCGTAGGCAGCCAGCAGTAAAGGCGTCATCCCATCTCTGTCTCTGTGCTCGGGGTTGGAGCCTTTTTCCAGCAGCAGACTCACGACCTCCACGTGGCCCCTCCCTCCTGCGACTGATGGCACACACAGCGCGGCCACTGAGAGGGCAGTGCGCCCATCTCCATCAGCCAGGTCCACCTGTGCTCCTGCACCCAGCAGGATCTCTACTGCCTCCTTGTGACCCATGTAGGCTGCAGCGATGAGCGGAGTACGACCCTCATAGTCCCTGCGGTCCACGTCGGCGCCGTGGTCGAGCAGGGTCAGGAGGATCTCCTCGTGACCTCCCCAGGCAGCAGCCCTCAGGGCTGTCCGGCCATCAGCCTCACAGCCGTCCACCTCTGCTCCTGCCTCAAGGAGAACGTTAACGCATTCCTTATGGGCACCCCATGCGGCTGAACGCAGGGCGGTCCACCCCTCGCTATCTGCATGCTCCACCAGGGCTCGGCCAGCTGGACTGCCGTGCCCCTGATCCTGAGCCCAGTCCAGCAGAACCCGCAGCACATCCGCGTGGCCCTGCCTGGCGGCAAGCGTCAGTGGCGTCTGCCCCTGGTTGTCGCTCAGACAAGGGTCCGCCCCACGGCAAAGGAGCAGCGCCACTACATCTGTGAGCCCCGCGTGGGCAGCCGTGGACAGCAGGGTGCGTCCATCTGATGGGTCTGTCCGGTTCACGCTGACCCCACTGTCCAGGAGTACTCGCACAGAGTCCTCCCTCTGCAACGCACTCCGCACTATCGCCCTCCCTCCTCCCACACAGTGTATCCCGATGCTAAGGCTGTTGTCTGGGGAACAGGTGGCGGGATACACTCCGCTCTTCATCAGGAGCTGGAGGACATCCTGTTGCACCAGTACAGGTGTTTGTGAGCACCGTGGGGGCTGAGACACACCAGCAAGACGGCTCTCCGTGCAACTGCGGAGAGTGGGAACACCAGTCCACAGCATCCACAGTGCCAGCAGGGCGGGCTCCCCCGTATGGACTCCACTGCTGAGTAGGTGGTGGCTAAGCTGACCGACCTCTTCTGTGCTGAGGCTTTTGGACCTCAGCGACAGGGACATGGCGAGGGAAAGGTGGCCGTCCTTCACGCTGCACAGAAACTTCTGTGTGCAGTACTTCACATCGGTTAACCACTCAGCAAAACTGCCATGGAACAGGAGCTTCCTGCCCTCAGGCCCATCTACAATAAGCGGTGCCAAAGCACGCATTTGTGATTTGAAGTCCTCGCGTGTCAGGCAGAAGTCCCTGGTACACATAGCCGTGTAAAGCTGCTCAGGCGCGAGAGCTCGTGGGGAGGCCAGCAGTGTGTTGAGCAAAGGTCTAATGTGGACAAACAGCTTGCGGGGGAAAAGACGCTGGCAGAGCCACAGGTAGAGGCCATTCAGCGTGCCCGGGATGTCCCGAATCTCCCGCAGACCCACCAGTCCTTGGGCTACGCCGTCCAGGACTCGCTCCAGGAACAGGAAGCAACCACCGCTCTTAATGTGCAGCAGGTTCAGCATGTCGGCGGTGTCAGGCGTGAGCTGCCGCCGCAACGCCCCCTCCTGGTCCAGCCGCTGCAAGATGTAATGCTGGACATCCCGCATAGCCGCCGGCTTTCGCAGATCATCTAGACACAGTTTCCGAAACCCTGCAGGACAGAGACGAGAGACATGCAACTGGAGACGAAAAGCTATCAAATAATACAAAAGAATGCCAGACAGGAGGTACAGACAAAGAAATGATGAAAGAATTATGTTTCCTCCCTGGGAGCAAAGCATACAAATGGAGAGGGTTTAAAGCTCCACCCATCCCTTTAAGGAGAGTGAGAGCCTTAAGTAAACTGACTGAAAAGAACAAAGAGGTGATGCATGTAAAGTTCATTTCACTATGATCCTTAGATTTTGCAACAGCCCAGAAATATTCATGTATTATTCATGTTCTATGTATTCTTCTGAATACATACATGTGCTGATGAGAGTGAGTCTTTAAGTCATCTCTTAAAACTAGATCAACTAATGGCAAATAAAAAAAGTTGAAATATATGGAGGAAGCTGAAAATAGAAAATAAGCTACACTCAGTTAGTTCTGATGTTTGTACATTTACTTTCTAGAAAGTACTGCAGAAGGCATTCAAAATATCCAACACCACTAATCATTACTGTGCTCCTCTGAAACTTGAATGTTTTAGAGCTTATAAAGTGTCCTTGTTTTAAACATGGAACTGAACACTTCACAGATAGCTGATCAGTAAAGCCGCACCTCAGATGTTCTCAGATCTTTGTCTTTGCCTAGAAGCGAGGAGCTACAGCGATTCAAGGCAGCCTGTTGGCCCACACGCACGTTTTCCTCCTTGCAGCATGACCGAGTTTGAAACCCGCGAGTGTAATAAACCTGGTTTTGATACGGACTCTGTCTGAGACCTGCGTGCATGCCAGTGTACCTGAGAACATCTTGCAGACAACCTTGTTTTGTCTGCGTGCAGAGCAGACCAGGAGGATCCACGAGGGCAAGAGCTGGAGGTGTCGCTGGAGGAGCTCTGCTATCGAACTGCTCGAAGCGACCATGGGGCCTGCAGTCACCCCTCCACCAATCCCTACCAGTCCATTACAGCCAGAGTCTAGAGAGTCCACCACTATACACACACTGTGGGCTGGAGAGGATAGAGACAGCAGGGGCTCTAGAACCGCCCTGGAATAGATGACACACACACTGTTATTCAAACAGAAATGTGAATACAGCTTTATTATATTCACAATTCAAATAATGAGAACATTAATATATTCATCCAATCTGTTTTCAGTCTGGTTGTTGTCAGGAAGCAGGCAGCATAACCACAGGAACACAGATATCCCATACATTCCAGATGTTGAATTGTATTCTTATTTGACCTTTATACTAAGCCAGATGGCACATTACGTGCTGATATGATTCTCATATCAATCCTGAAATTATTAATGCAGTGATTTTACACATTTTGATTTCATTAGGGAGGGAGAGGGGCGTCATAACAAAGGACACAACTGAGAGAAGAGGAAGAGGACAGAGGATGTGGGGATTTGACAGGAGCAGGGGAGGAAGTGTTCACGCCAGGGGAGAGAGGGGGAGGAGACAGACGACAGAGAGGGAAACAGAGTGGGTGGGGGGTAGGGGGCGTGGTACCAAGGGTTGATGTTAATGACTGCAGGAACTGAAGAAAAAAAAAAAAAAAGAACAGGAGAGAGACACCAGTGCACAAGAATGAGTCAGGAATGTGTTTGTTCTGAAATCTGGAATAAACCTTTCTGTTCAGCACTTCTCTGCCACCACCTTGTTTCACACTCCCTCGCTTCTTGCCTCATCCTCCTCTCACTGGCCTGAGGTGTGGCTGATGTGGAATGGTGACTCACTGGTATGGAAGCTCAGAGATTTCCTGTGTCTTCACGCATGCTGAGAGATGGTGAGATGTTGGCACGGCAGCAGTGAGCATGCTGCTATCTTCTAAAGACTCACACCCCAAAGTGCCAAAGATATCCTCTTCAATCATAGCCTGGCATCTTCAAATCCAGCTGCCCTTTCAATGGTACATTTAACGCTGTACTAGTTCAACTGGTGAATTACTGTAATGCAGGCACACTTAAAGCTGTCTGTGCTTGTCTTTAGCTGGATTATCAAACTTATTTGGCAACACTGATCTACTCAGCTTCTGAAGCATACTAATTAGCAAAGCATTCAGTCATTGCAATTATATATGAATCATGTTAGATTTATGAATCAGGCTGGACTATATAATGGGGCAGTTATGATCATAAACATGACAATCTGGTTTTGACTTTGATCCTTATCTCTGGTGTGTGCAATTCTCATAATTTGATAAGAAGAACATGCCACAAGAGGAGTTTATTGAGGTCTATGGCGTACTTCCTGTTTCCGTTCATTCCACATGGGACCGTGGGTGAACCCTGACCCTGGTCAGATCTGAGTCTGCCTGGTCCTTGCAGGATGGCCTTCTGTGTAAAGCCTCAGGAGAGGAAACCCTGAGAGGATACCATGCAGTGGTCAGGAGGGACTGTAAGAGTGGTTCATCTTGCACTCCCCTCTTGACTGATGAGTTTTTAAAACTTGAAAATTAGTTTTTCATTGCCGTTCTCTCTTTCAGGTAAGCACTGCCAAAACACTCCATTCATCTTAGACCGCATTCTCTAATCTTCAAAGACTGAGAAATAACTGCTAGGGTTATACGGTAAAGAGTGTTTATTCACACAATGATTCTTTTCTCATACTTAATTTCTCATATCAGCAATTGAAGTCACAGACAACAATCACGGCATTGAGCAGAGTTTTGGTTGCAGCAAAGTTACAAGACTGTACATATGTGCAGTGTGCACTAACATTTCTCTCGGTCACCAACCTCTTTGCCAGTTTTAGTGCAGTGACTGTGCACTTTTGGCAACAGCTGAGAAAAGCTGGAGTCATAAACATCCACACATTAGGACACTATGATTAATGCATTTAACATGTTCGAATGATGGCCTGGATGCATCAGAAAGTATGTTAGTAAACACACTGGGAGACGGAGTTCACACAGCTGCAGCTGACCCTCCACCACTAGCACCACCACCACCACCACCACCCCTCCCCCGGCATTCTCGTGCTCATGTTGGACAGAAAACGTCTTAGCAGTTTGTGAGGACATGTGTGAAGGGTGTATGGAATGTAGACCTGTTCTTCAATTCAATCAGCAGCAAAGATGGAAAACTAGTGTGTTACCAGTGTGCAAAGATTAGCCCGGGACCGAGAAAAGGGAGGGAGAAAGAACGAAAGAAAGAAAAAGAGAAAGAAATCATGGATTGATGGATGAAAACATGCAAAAAGTGGCTAATAAGAATGGTGACCTCGCCAACTGGAACCAACTTGACACAGTAGGACACATAATTTCAGTCATTGGCTCTTTACAAGGGTTGTAAATAGCATCTGCCATTCAGGCCATTCAAGGCCTATTGTGGTAACTGTGAATAGGCAGCATTATTGAGTTGAGGGGATAAATAAATAAATTTAAGTGTCAGGGAAGCAGAACAATTGGCCCTTTCCTGTCTGTGACATAGAGAACGTCTTTCAGAGGGGTGCCAGATGATGGCCTGGTGTCAGAGGACAGGAGGGGGAAAAAAAGAGCACAAACACGGCTCAGCCCAGATGTACCACAGGGTGGTGCATTATGACACTTAACCGCAGACAAACAGCTCGGCTTTTGAGATTCCACCAAGAAAACGAGCAGAACTTAAAAGTTGTATCATTTCTCATCTGTGGATGTGTGGGCTCACAATTTTAAAATAAAGGAATGTGTCACTGGGCTTTAGTGGGTGTGATTAGGACTGAATTGACATGAAGATGAATTAAACAATTGGTTTGGTAAGTCTAAAAAAATAAGTCTGATCAAAAAATAAACACTGGAGCTCCACCCACCCATTAGGCAAAAAAAAACAACACTTGTGAAGGCAACTAAAGCTACTTATGACATGTTTGGGGAAGTGGAGAGTTGTGTTCGGTTACTAGTACTGTTTGAGTAATGTTAAGGAGGTCTTTAAAGTGTACTTTTCCAAGCCCACAGAACTGCAGATGGGTGCATTTTATGGAGTCAGAGGGTAGTTGTGAAACATCGGGCCCTCTTGCAGGAACATGGAGCAAACACAAAATGCTGAGAGACCTTTCTGAGTCTGACACCAAGGAGTTAAGCAGGGATTTAATGTGCTAACAACACAAGAACCATTGTATGAGAGAGAGAGAAAGGCATCAAGTATGCTTTTAAGTAAAAGCCATAGATATGAAAATGAATGAAAGTGCTAATGGAAAAATGAGTGAGTCCACTTAATATTAATATATCTACAATGTACACAAGCATAATAAAGAGCTAATTAATGCCTTGAGAAGACCTTCCAGGAATAAGCAATGCTTCACAATGTGTGCTTCTGCTTCCATGTCAGACATTTCAGATGTTTGACAGATCTGAAGCACTCACCTTTTAAAGGTATCATCTGGGTCACGCTGGCAGTGGAGGGGCTCCAGAGCTGCAGCGACCGAGGGGGTTGTTAGCATACGGCTGTAGCTGGGCGGGAGCAGCTGGCTCTCCTGCAGCTGCTCCACCAGCCCCAGGACAAATCTCCACACCTCCATGCTGCCTGCATCTTCCCGCTGGCAGTAGTGCCAGGCCAGGCACCGTGACGCCAGCCCTGTTGCTCTGCCTGCCTCAGATTGGGGCCATACTAGTTCCGTGCAGAAGGCAGTCTTACCCGAGCCAGGACCCCCAATTACCAGGAGTCCTGGTGGGGCGTGAGCTGAGCTCTGTGTCCCGTTCGTAGGGTTTCTCGCTTCCAGGCATTTCTTCAGCTTCTCCAGGGCCCATTCCCGGCAGTGGAACCGTCGGCCCCGAAGGAGGCTGGGGCTTGAGGCCCTCATCTGGCCCAGAAAAATGGAGTGGGGTCCCCTATGGATGCATTTTGCTCCATATCACAAGAGAAGCAGCACAGCAGATACTCCAAAAAGTAAAGAGTTCAGTTTGGAATTATCCAATCATCCAGCTGTTCATCTCCTAGTCATTTGTGTAGTGAATCCCACAGTCTGTAGCTGTGACCCTAATGGTCAGTTTTTGGATTTCCAGTGGACTGAGGATCTGAAAGAATGTGTTCAGACAGTTTCTGGTTGCAGGAGAATTCTGATTCTGCTTTAGTTAGGAGCCCAACTGTGAGAAAGACACAAAACATGTAAAGCCTGAGGTCCACAAAGCCTGACAGAAGTCTGCTTCCTCCTCCCACTCTACTGGGTGTGTGGAGTTTTCAAATGAATGAAAATACCTTCACTTTCCACAGGTAAGTCAAGGAAACATCTTGCTCCAGATCCTAAAGGGGAGAGAGAGAGAGAGAAATATAATATTTCCAATACTCCTGAATTTGTTCATCTATGACAATTTGTTCATGCTTTTACTGGATACAGCTATAGCAGTTGCCTTCAAGCTCCCTTGAACTCAACTAAAAAAAAAAGGGAAAAGAAGCACAAGCTCTCACATTACCTCTGATACTGCACTCTGTTTCTTTGTCCTCCTTCCTTAAAACACTCTTGACAGTATTCAGGTTCAGGGTTCCTCCTGCTGGTTTCCTCCATGCCCGCTGTACTCCTTCTCTTCTCTTCTAGCAGGTTTCACGGGTTGTGCTGACAGAACTAAAATCTCCACCTTCCTTCACACAGTCTCTCCAAGTCTCAGCTGCTCACCGGTTTTTCTTGTTCCCCTGTATCTCCTCCCCTCTCAGTTTCTGACATGTCAGGACATGAGGCAAAAGGGGAGAGAGAGAGAGAGAGAGAGAGAGAGAGAGAAGAAAGAACCTATTAGATTCTGAGTGGGTTACTGCTGGTTGGGGTTTGTTTGAGGGTTAAAGCTGAGCTAGACAGGCTGCTATAACTTAGTGCTTTTCCTTCTTCTATCTCTCCTGAGGGGTTGAAGCAGACCTCCAGATCTTCCCTCTAAATGTACCTCCAACTGTATACCAGATGCCTGATTCCACTGACAACCACTGAAAGTCCTTTCTTTCACACAAAAAGTCATGCAAATATATTTCAGTGAATTGACCTATGATGAATATACCAGAAAAGTTGTTAGTAAACTAACAACTTATTCACAGGAAACCACACCTATAACATATAAATGTTTATCAAATCCCAGGAAAACCTAACTACAGACTACCTGGACGTAGACACACCTATCAGCAACTAATAACACCACGTGCATTGTGACCACGCCCGTCGTTTAACTGTCACATACCCCACTACCCACCGCGGGCACATTTTTAGCATTCCTTCTTTTCCTCTGTCTTTACGGCAGCGCTTTGCTAAAATCCAGCACCGTAATACAAATGGGCTTGCAAGAAATGGACAACGTTTGAGTACAAGCTGAAAATTTTAGGCCTGCAGAGCACGAAAGAATTAACCACATACCTTAAGCTACATTAAATAAAGAAAACGAAATGAGATGAGCAACACGCTATTCTTTCTACCGCTCGTATATTCCGTCTTTCTGTATACCTTGCATCTTGAATAGCTTTCTGTGCTGTTTCCAGCTAACTGAACGCAAGATAAATGACTGGAACTTGTCTCCATCAAGCAGGCTACAGGTGCCGCGTCTTGTTGAAAGACAACCAACCGAGAATTGATCGTTGTTAACGCATGGAACGCTGACAACAGTCCGACCCGGAAACAACAACCTGGATGCTTTAAACCATTATTAAAAATCACCCTAGACAACGTATATTATTCGTGTATGATCTACATACCATTACACTGAGCCGGCTAGGAAACGTCTTCTATCTTGAATTGCTTTGGGTCCTCGGAAGACTCGGTCCATTTCAAGCTGTTTGTATGCTGTTTGTATCTTACCGACTCCGCCGAGTTATTGCTGTTACAGGAGGCGTGGTGTCATTTTATCTTTATTAGCCGTAGCCTTAACTCCACCGAGGACGGTAGTAGCGTTTCAGTCAGCTTTAAGTGTCGCATGCTCGGTAGTCTAGATTTAAATGTAGCTACATTTTACTCTTCTGCACCATGTACGATTAACTGAAGTCAGTCCGTTCTTCAAAGTTTTCACGCGCTGGCCGCCGCGACATCGTAAACGCCGTTTCGGAGGTTCACCAGGTTCTGCTTATGCAGAGTTATAGCAGTCCATCCAGTGACATTACATTACAATCTAAAATGTTGTATTTTATTTTTGCAGACTTTTGCGAAAACTGGAAACTGCTTGGAATTTTGGCTCATCACTGATCTTGAATACTTTCCTACAGCGTCTCTGTAAAATTGAGATGCTTGTTTAGTCGGGATTACTACACCGATATATTTTGATCTTTAAATACGATGTACCGTCAAATGGTGCCGGATAAGTGCTTAGATGTCACGTGCTTAGATCGCCTAACTGTAAAGGCTTTTCCCTACATTCTAGTGAAATTATCTGAAATGAGTTAGTGTTTCAAATTACTGACTTCGGTTTGCAGCCTGCTGAAACGGTACCACCACGACTTTGTTTCATCTAACCAGAATTTAACTGAGGTTTCAAATAGACTAAATTATCCATGATACGTATGTTCTAGAATGTTTCTTTGGTCCTACCATGTTATAAATTCTTTTACTACTCATCATCGCTGTTGTAAACATCGCCTGTCTGGGAGCACGTAATTGCAGTAACCTAACAAATGTAATCTCGTAGACGGGTATTTTAATGTGCACCACACTGTTGTACCGATACATCGATGCCACCCGTAAGTAACTGCTCAGTGGCAGTTTTTTTTATTTATGGCACACATGAATTGGAGCAATTATTGGAATAAAGGGCAGACCGCTAATTCAAAGGTATTTGTGACGATACTGAGACACGTAGGAAGCGCATGCTTAAAACGAACCTCATTTCAATGTAAATAAAATGCTCGTGTTTAGTGGGCCGACTTGGCTGAAACGCGCCACAAGCACATTTACAGACGCCCCGATCTGACGACCCGACAAAAGCTGCCATTTCCACTTCCCGGTTTTGTCTTCAGCAGGTCCTAGTCATTCCACCTACGGGCCTGCAAAAACCTGCAGTTGACGATAAGTCATCCCGGTACAAACCCAGGCGTCGCCAGACATAATGCATTTGGTTATATCTGACCATGTGAGATACACTCGACACTTCAAGCTGTCACTGGAGGTCACAGCAGTAAAAAGCGAAGCAGTTGTAGCTGTTTACATGCTGTCCAAGTTTCATAGCTGAGGTAATATGCTCTAGATCATACGCTAAAGGGTTTTTAAGTACTTTGTTACCTGGCCTGTGTTTGAGGCTAACCATCAGATTGCATCTTGTTCCAAAGCCTATGAAGTAATGTTTGTGTGTATTCTCTTTGTAATACCCCTTGGCACATGTCTAGATGCTGGATAGTTTTTTTGTTGTTCAACAGTTATTTTTCATGAATAAATGTATGTTTGTCACCCATTACTACAGTTTTCCATGGTCTTCCAGTCTTACTCTTGCTAAGATTTCCTATGCATTCTTGCTGTTTAACAAAGTTCTAAACTGACAGATTTTTGACATATCTACATCTATTTTTCCCCTGATGGATTAAGTGTACTGTTGGATTAAATTGCAATGCCAATAGTGAAATGACCACTGAAAATCCTTTTAAGGCTGTAGACTTAATCAGTTTGTGTCTGATTTCTTCTTATTTTTTAGTTTCATAATAGCCTCTTTTCATTTTTTAAAAGATAAGACTAATACAAATTCAACATCTAGACTTTTTGTCAGATCTCTTGTGCATAAATTTATGATGCAATGACACACATCTGGTCCAGAAACCAACCTGAGTCTACCCTAAAATGGGAGGACTCCCAATAAGCAAATGCATCTCTTTGAATTACTGTATTTTAACTTTAGATTGATATTTTTAGTGTACAAGAAAAGAGAGCCAAAACAATGACATAAAACCCAAAGTGGCACTATGCAGCTGCCTTCCACTACACAGCTTGTGTAAGGCCAGCTTCTAGCAGAATGCATTTGTTTTTAGCAGAGATACGATGCCTATATATCCAGCCTATTCCCAAATTGTCTTTGTTCGTTTAGCATAGAAGACAAAATCAATAACATGCTTAAATGTTCACATGATAACATGACTCAGGATTTCCCCCCAAAATGTTTTTATTCTTTCAGGCTGATAAACTGCTACACATTTTTGAATGCAATTATGAGTTATTCATGTGCTCACCTCATGCATTTGAGTGTTCAACAAGTAATACATTGCAAATAAATAAAGTAAATCATAATTTTTAATGCAGTGGAACAAATATTTGAAACTCAATATTTACTGTAAATAGTATTTTTCAAAAATGTTTTTAATATTTCAAAAGTAGTAAAAATGTAATAAAAATAATTCTTAACAGATTCATGGCTCTTCAGAAACTGACGAGACCACAAACTGAAACACGTTCTTATCTCAAGTGTTCTTGAGTTTTACATGTGCAAAACACCCAGGGCACACAGGCACTGAGCACTGCATGCAGATGTACTTGGTTTTTTGTCTCCGTGTAGCATCATGGTATCGGCGTGCATTTTTTACTTCAGCAAGTTTGAGCCAGTGGTTTCATGGGCAAAGTCTGATCTCAGGGGTTCCTTGGACACTGGTCTACGCTTCAAAGTCAAGTTTATTTATATAGCGCTTTTTACAACAAATGTCTCAAGCAGCTTTACAAATGCATGGGTCCACGTCCCTAACAAGCATGCCAGGGCCCACAGTGGCAAGGAAAAACTCCCTAGGTGGTGATTAGAAACCTTGGAAGGACCAAGACTCAGAAGGGAACCCATCCTCCACTGGGTGGCCCAGCTAGTAGCAGACCATATTTATAATACAATATCTAAAGTGGATGTTGGGCTTCAGGTAGGTGGGAACACCAGCACATCCCTTGGCAGAATCGACGCATCCCCTGGCAAACCAGAGCATTTTCTAAGTGCTTTATGGTATTGTCTTTGTAGAAACAAGCAGGATACAGTATGCAGGTTAAATATGTAAGAATCAAACTAAACATTCGTATATACAGCTGTGGAAAACAAGAAACAATTGCAAAATTATCCGTGTCTCTAACTTTACTATTTAGGTATGTTTGAGTAAAGTCAACATTTTTGTTTTATTTTATAAAATATCGTCATTTAGAGCATTTATTTGCAGAAATGAAAAATGGTCTAAATAATGACAAAGATGCAGTGCTTTCAGACCTCAAATAATGTTCATATACATTTAGAAACAACAATAATAATGTTGTAACTCAGGAGTTCAGAAATCTACATTTGGTGGAATAAGCCTGATTTTTAATCACAGCTTTCATGTGTCTTGGCACGCTCTCCTCTCGTCTTTCACACTGCTTTTGGGTGACCTTATGCCACTCCTGGTGCAAAATCCAAGAAGTTCAGCTTTGTTTAATGGCTTGGGACCATCCACCTTCCACTTGATTACATTCCAGAGGTTTTCAGTGGGGTTCAGGTCTGGAGATTGGGCTGGCCATGACAGGGTCTTGATCTGGTGGTCATTCATCTACACCTTAATTGACTTAGCTGTGTGGCATGGAACATTTTCCTGCTGGAAAAACCAGTCCTCAGAGTTAGGGAACATTGCCAGAGCAGAAGGAAGCAAGTTTTCTTCCAGGATAACCTTGTATGTGGCTTGATTCATGTGTCCTTCGCAAAGACGAATCTGCCTGATTCCAGCCTTGCTGAAGCATCCCCAGATCATCACTGATCCTCCACCAAATTTCACAGTGGGTGCAAGATACTGTGGTTTGTACACCTCTCCAGGTCTCCATCTAACCCTTAGACGATCAGGTGTTGGGCAAAGCTGAAAATTGGACTCATCAAAGAAGGTGACCTTACTCCAGTCCTCCATGTTCCAATCCTGATGGTCTTTTGCAAACTTCAGTCTGACGCTTCTTTGCTTCTCACTGATGAAGGGCTTTTTTTCTAGCTTTACATGACTTGAATCCTGCCTGTAGGAGCCTGTGTTGAACTATTCTTGCTGTGCACTTCACCCCAGTTGCCATTTGCCATCTTTTTGTGGGTCACTTGAGGTCATCCTGTGGTTGCTGACTGACATTCGAATAAGTTGATGGTCATCCCGAGCAGTGGAGAGCCGATTTCGCCCTCTCCAGGTCTGAACTGCCGTCTTCGAAATTTTAATGTATCCCACTGCCAGCAAAACCAGAACTGAGCCCTTCTTTTCCTCACTCAAAACGTTTCTATTCAATTCTTTTGATATGTTTTTTTTTTTCTTACAATTACTTTTGAGCTATTTTTAGCACTTTTTTGCCAACCAGCTTGTCCTATTATAAGGGGACAGTGATGACCACAGCAGTGTCTTTGATACTTTTCCTAAATAAGATTTGGTTCAGGTGATCACATAATCAGAACCACATTAAGTAGAATGAGGTGTACTTGTGTTGGAATTCAACAGACACTGGAATGGAATGTCTGTAATACATGTAGAGATACTGATTTTGCTGTAGTCTCTTAATTTTTTCCAGAGTTGTATATAGTACACGTGCCAGTGATTAGCATGTGGCTCTGGCAGGCTTATCTTAGCAGCACAACTAAAGGGAGGGCCTGGAGGTGACCACAGCCATGAAGGTTCACTCAGGTGCTGCTTTCCACCCAAATCATCGTCACAAACTAGAGTGAACGCATGACATGGCTGGATGACAGCATCAACATCTCAGATTACCAGAAGACTCTATGACTGGGGGCCCCAGGCTCTGCACCTTCATATACAGTGGATTAACTGAAGGTTTGATTAAATAGGTGAGTCTTGAGACTAGATTTAAAGATTGGAACTGTCTGAATCTTGGATTGAAGCTGGAAGACTTCTCCAAAGCTGAGGGACTTTGAAGGAGTGTTAGCTGTAGTCATGCTGACTCTAGGAACTAAGAGAAACCCTGCATTTTGAGAGTGCGGGCAAGACGAGGTGGGTTATAGCATGCAGTGAGTTCACTCAGATATTGTAGTGCCAGACCATTTAACGCTTTATACGTCAACAAAAAATATTTTAAATCAATTAGATTTAAATTGATCGGTATGCTTATATTCAATAAGGCTGTTTTTACATGACACTTTATATAGCTCCAAATTTGAATTCCGCAGGCGCAGCACATTTAAGGCTTCGCGTTTGATCGTTATACCAAGGAGCCATTCTCTTCTCACTCATTCTATTCTCACTCATTCTCTTCTCACTCATTCTATTCTCACTCATTCTCTTCTCACTCATTCTATTCTCACTCATTCTCTTCTCACTCATTTTATTCTCACTTATTCTCTGCCTTATCCTAAGCTTTATGGAGAGAATTCTCGACGTGCTTGGTTATACGCTCAAGTCCTTCCAGTTCGTATGTTAAGGGGGAGTGGTCAGAAAATGCCTCGCTTTGAGAAAGTACTGCTAAAAACTGGCTATGTCAATACCAAATGATAGGACTAACTCTAAAGTATGGTTACAACTGTGCGCAGGCCCCACCACATTCTGAGTGATACCCATGGAATCAAGAAATGATTGAAAGTTCATTTTAAAAGAATCATGTGCATTTTCAAAGTGAATATTTCCAACTATAATTACCATATCATCTGATAGCACTATATTACATACGAAGTCTGAAAACTCGTGCAGAAACTCCCGGAGGGCATTAAAGAGTAATCAACATAAACAACTGTGTTTATCCTGTTTGTCTGCTGCCTGGCCTTGGCTCTGGTTTGTCAGTCCCCGTTAAGTACTCCTACACTATTACTATAAAGCCTAGCACTTATGCTAGCAGAAATGAGAGCAGCACCCTCCCAAGAGGGGTGGATGCCGTCCCACTTCAAATAAACAGGTCTGCCCTCAAAACGGGTCCACATTGTTTTCTGAGCATCATTTAGACATCCAGTAGTTAAGCTCCCATTACCTGCTGTAGGGTTTGGCACCACACCGAATTGGAACGGGGCCTGTGCACATTATGACATGTGACAACATCACCGCTAGCTCACACACCCCTTTAACATTATTCTTGGTACGGTAATTTCCAACTGCCTCAACCCCACATCATTATTGCTGACATGTATAGCAATCTTGGAAAATGTACGTTTAACCAGCACTTTAAGATTAGCCCTGATGTCAGGCCCTCTAGCCTTCTAGAGAGGTCGCTCTATTCACGTGCCAAAGCAGCGAATCTCCTATAACTAGAGCTCTTTCAACAGCTTGCTCAGTGAGGCAAACCTGTTCGACACGCGAACCTGAAACTAACAGTGCTCAGCTCCACCGCAATGTGGCAGAGATGTCACCCATTCACCCTGCCACGAGGGCTCTAGTGTCAGAGCTGGGGGCTCACTTATGCCTGTGATAACTGGGCCTGCTAGACTGGATTGTTACCGTCTGCTCTCTAGGCCTTTCTAGAGCCTGGATGCTCTCTTCTAGACATGAAATCTTCTCCATCAAGCTAATAATTAACCTAAATTTCTCACATGAACATTTCTCACTGTTGACAGAAGGATAACTATACACTCAGCACAGGCAACAAGTGAATCAGCCATGCTAAAAATGAATATAATAGCTGGAGGAATACTTTGGTTAAGATAGGTTTAATACTTAGCTTCAGTTAAGGTAGGTTTTTGAGGGTGGAAAGGCCTTCCGATGACTCGTGGAGGCTGCTGGGTCTTCCCCTCTCACGTTTCTTATCAGAACCCACATTAATTATCGCACATGCCACAAATGCCTTGAAATGCAGTAGACCCTTCTTCTCTAAACCTGACATTTTGTGTAGGGGACAGGCATTCACAATGACCACATCCAAAAAATGAAAGAACACTCTGTTTGTTTTTGCGCCTGTGCAAATACGTTGAGACACACTGATCCATAAGATCCACCCCTCCCATGTGTTTATAATACAGACCTTGGGATACTGATAGTGGATTTGGGTCATTTGGGCCACATCTTGTGGGTTCTGACCAGCACAGGAGGAAGCAATATGAATCTGAACTGTCCAACCATCTATCCTTCAACTGTGATGTTGTCAGTGTTGCTCTCCCTTCTTCAATCAGCTGCTCTTCACTTTTAGTGTTATGGGAAAGTGGAGTTTTCAATACCGGTGGTTAAATGGAAGCATTAAAGAATGTGGTGTCAGTTCCTTCTCCCTGTTCCTCTTAGATCTCTCAGGCTACTTTGAGGTCATAAAAGTAGCTCTTGAAAGTGTAGCCAGTCATAAACCTCTCACCCTGAGATCCTGAGAAAAGGTTAGGTTCTGATAAGCTGGGTCCATGTAGCAGTGGTACCCCTGAGTGTCTGGAACCAGGTCAATGTTCAGGGGAAAAAAGTCATTTTTAAGTGCATTATCCACTACAGTGCCTTCCAGTAAAACATTGTAAACCACAATACAAAGACTCATTTTTACAGGGCAAAAATATACCAAACATTTATTTTCATCAAAATATAGAGTTGAAGGAAAACATAATCCGAAGCTATTGCTCCTTAGATGTTTATATTTGTGTAGATATTTTTTATTTACCATCAGAGATTATTTTTGTGTAGAAAGATTTAACGGAAATCCCTAAAGCACATGGAGTCAGCGGTTGTCCATTGGACATTTTGGTTTTATAAAGTGGTTTGTTGCACTTGCAGGTTTTGGACATCGGGTGGCACTGTATAGGATATTTTAGTAGTGTCCAGTAAATAGGCTTTCATGCAGTTATAACTTTAAAACACATGCATACACAGAAGACAATGACTTTTGAATTGCTGTCCACTGTAGTGATCAGTAAGTATGAAAGGGCTATAAGATGGTTATTAATACAAAATCAATTGTTACAAAGCCAGTAAACAATGAAAACCATGTCTAGCTGTCTAGAAAAAACCATGTCTAGCTGTCTAGCCTGTGCTCACCATGTCACAGTCGCTTATGAAGAAAATACAGACGAAAAGAGTGAGGGGTTATTTGATGACTATGAAAGCATCAACAGATTATTCTCAAAAAAGCGTTTTCCTAGCCTCAGTTAAAGATCTAACAATAGCTGTGTCCTGTTTTGGAAGGAAATCCTCTCTGCCTAATTGTTTGTCAGACTTGGAACAGGAATTCACTGAATGCATGGGAAAACCTCACATCAATCATCTTTCAGTTTCCTCACCAGTCTCACTTTCAGTTACAGTAGACCAAATACAATACAATATTTTAACATCAGTACTTTTTGGGCAGAGAGAACACGGGATCATTGGGGAAATAAAATAGTAAACCATGTCCATTCTATTTTAAATATTCCTTTTAAAAAGCCAAAAAACATCTACATACGTCTCAATAGTAGATATGAGCTTGCCTGCTTGATTTGCATAAAATTAGCATAGCTCTAGATTTCACTGCCACCCTGGTTCACTTGAGCTGTTCTTGCATTTGTGCAAGCAGTATTTTTGTATCATTGATAGTAAGTCTCTCTCTCTGTCTCTCTCCTTCCTACACTCACACTGGTCTGCTCTTGGTAACTATGCATATATTTTGCCTTTAGCACTAATGCAAACTCAATCACAGCAGATAGTTATTTTGAGGGAGATGAGAGGGCAGAGGGTTTCCATCTCCTACAAAAGGTCCCATTGAGCAGCACAAGGACACGTAAAACACAGCTAATAAAAAGCAAAGCTAACAGGAGTCAAATATAAAAACACCATTGCATAGAAGAGCAGCTACAGCTGTTGTGACTGAACTCAGAGCAGGAAAAACGTACCCCAGGTCCTGAAAGAAAGGCCACGTAATGCTACAGAACTGGATCAGGCACTTGTGGTAAAATACCATCACAGTGAATTTATTCACACAGGAGGTTTTCAAAAACGTAATTGCAAAACGGGCACAGGTCAGCATCAAGACGAGAGATACGTGCTAAGAAGAAAACACACAAAAACACAATCAAGTTAATAGTCTGAACTCAAAATGATCTCTTTAATGAACAAAACCAGAGAGGGAAACATGGTTAGTAATCAGCAGATCTCAAATGAAGGAATGGTTTGTAGCTGGTGGATTGAGGAGACGCTGGTGTTGTGGGATCTCCCAGTGGATTCTGTTCATTGAGTCAATCATGTCAGCAAGGACATTGGAGTGACAAGAGACAGGCCTGGCAGGGAGTGTGACACACTGGTTTAAATTAAAGTGTATCCATCTAATTCAGTAACATGTCTGACTGGAATCCTTTTCAAATATTGTACTGAGGCTAATGTGTAATATATATTTTGAGGGTAGCTAAGTCACAGTGTTTTGTGCCATAGAAGCAATGCTGAAACATAATCAGAACGGAGGAAACATGTTTCATATGTATGCCCATTCTTGCCCTGATTGCTTTTTCACATGCTGTCTTTGTTGGCTCACCTGATGTTAAAAGAGCAAGTTATGTGGAGCATTAATTAGATATGCTTTTCAATCACAGTCACTGTGTAGTTAACTCATTTAAATGTTTATACCTCATCAAGCCTGCTTGTCATGAAGCCAAGTGAGGAAACTGACATTCAAGTTTCATTCCTACACATTATGAGTCATTTACAAGATCAGACATAATTGTAGATCGATATATATATATATATCTCATACATACACGCATGCTTGCAAACTTTCTCTCTCCTCAGCAATGGTTTGAATCCTTGGCACTGTTCTGTCACTACAACAGCAGTTGCGTAAG
This sequence comes from Tenebrosternarchus preto, assembly GCA_025802075.1. Taxonomy (NCBI): domain Eukaryota; kingdom Metazoa; phylum Chordata; class Actinopteri; order Gymnotiformes; family Apteronotidae; genus Tenebrosternarchus; species Tenebrosternarchus preto. Next base: position 6,524,587 of record JAOYMR010000023.1, read on the forward strand.
GACCAGTGGGATCTGTAGGCTCTTATGCGTGAAGCAACCATAGTGATGCTAGTGACGGCTGGATGGGCAAACATGGATAAAAACAAAACAAACACACCCTCTCATCTTAGGAAAGGAGAAAACAAGTGTGTGAGGAACATTTTGACTATTTGGTTAAAATGATCCTAATGAATGAATTATTCCTGTACCTCTAATTAAAACCTCTGATTAGAATATGGGATTAGAATAAGGGGTTAGAAGAGGTGATTACATATGTGAAAGCCTATAACTCTGAGTGCACAGGACTCACTGTAAATAATTTGTTTCTTTCTCACTCTCTCTGATTCTCTTACTCTCACTCTTTTTTTGGTATCTGGAGTTTGCTGTCTCCTTGACCTCTCTTTTGGCTCAACACATGGCAATGACCTCAAACATGTGAACAAATTACATGAACTTTGTTTTTCTTTAGTCTGTAGTAACTTCAGAGCAAGGCCCCACTAAAGTAAAGTCCTGTCCACTCTACACTAGTGTTTTCTGAGTAAATAATTAAAATGCTTTGTAAAAGTTTCTCTTTTCGTATATATCTCACCAGTGCCTGGAGGGCAAGCAAAGTATGAATTTCATTGTACAATGGGAGTGCTTGTTTTACCATGCATTAAAATCTCCATCTGCCTGGCTACCCGGGCAACTCTCACGCCGGACGTGCACACAGTAGCACGGTCACAGACACCAGCAGCGCCCGTCATCTGCACCACATCTGTATCTTCTAACAGAGTGCATGCAAATGTAATGTTTTTAAACATAATGAACTGGGATCTTGAAATGGTTAAACCTAGTCTGGCCTAATGCAGTGCCAATGGAAAATCACAGAAGGAATTCTTTTGTATTCTAGGTTTAAATTAATCAGGGACTAGGAAATTGTGTCAAAAAATCTTTATATTTAATCTATATGATGTGACATTTTGGACTTTCTTAGCTGCGCATTTCAAATACCTTCAAACACCTCGTCTTGTGTTTTCAAAATGTCACAGTACTCCTCTACACTTTACCATTCAACTTCCAACATTACATGTCTGTATTCACCAGTTCTGTCTGGCCTACGTATCCCCAAATGTCTGAACGTCTAATACCGTGTGGTACTGGCTCTCTCAGCACCTTCCCACTCTGCTCTCCTCTGTGGACGGTCTGACCACTCTTCATACATACTGTATATATATATACACACTTGCATTCACTCTTCCATGTAGTTTGTAAAAGAGATGAATGTGTACATGCTCATATGGTCATATATATGTATATATGTATATATTCAAGGTCATTGTGTAGTCCTATGTGAAATTATCCTAACAGGAGTGAAATAGCAGTATTTTAAGCTTTCATAAATTGTATATATTCTAAAGTACAGCATAAAAAACTTAAATGATATAACTGAAAAAAAAACACTGATCAAAATTGGACAACACTTTCAGATACCTGCAAGTTATTGGTGTTAATTTGGCACCTGGTGCTAATTTCCTTAATTATCTGACAAACCCTATTGAACTGGTAGCCTATCTTTCCGGTTTTCTCTGACTTTGCAAAAATGGTGAGCTGTTCCAAAGTGACTGAAACCCTCCGGCAGCAGGTTATCCAAATGAAGGCCAAAGGAGTGACCCTATCAGCCATATCAAGAGAAGTTGGTTGTTCCAAGTCTGTTTTCTAGAATATTGCATTTTTACAACATCACAAACTCAATCAAGTCCCCCAAGAAGGCTGGTCGCCCATGAAAGACAAATGCAAGAGAGGACAGGATAATGTGGAGAATCTCCATGAGTAATCGGTTCAACACTGCAGCTGAAATTGTTCGCCAGTTCAGTACTGAACAGGGTAAGGATCTGTCTCGTCATACAGTGTCTTGACGTTTAAGAGCATTTGGACTGAAAGCCCACTCTGC
>JAOYMR010000023.1:6559223-6573157 GCA_025802075.1 Tenebrosternarchus preto
TGATTACTCTTTACCCAGTCTACATGATTACTCTTTACCCAGTCTACATGATTACTCTTTACCCAGTCTACATGATTACTCTTTACCCAGTCTACATGATTGCTCTCCATTCCCATTTGTTGCATCTTGGCACCATATTAAATCCACTGATTACAACTCAGTAGTCAGTAAACAATGACCAATGCATATATTTGAAGGAAGAGTTTCACACATGCACACAAGCACCACATAAACACACACACACACACACACCTACACACACACACACACACACTCACACACACACACACACACACACATCATGCCCTCCTCTCCCTCCCCTTCTCTCTCCAGGATCAGGGGAGCAGGTTGTGGAAACATTTGTAACATTTGTTGAGAGCAAATCCCACAGCTTTTCTCTTGAAAAGAGGCAGCCACCTTCAAAAGGGGCCCCACTCTCCCCCAGTGTAGCCCTTCTCTCCCCCAGTGTAGCCCCTCTCTCCCCCGGTGTAGCCCCTCTCTCCCGCAGTGTAGCCTCTCTCTCCCAAAGTGTAGCCCCTCTCTCTCCCAGTGTAGCCTCTCTCTCCCAGTGTAGCCTCTCTCTCCCCCAGTGTAGCCTCTCTCTCCCCCAGTGTAGCCTCTCTCTCCCAAAGTGTAGTCCGTCTCTCCCCCAGGGTAGCCCCTCTCTCACCCAGTGTAGCCCTTCTCTCCCCCAGTGTAGCCTCTCTCTCCCAGTGTAGCCTGTCTCTCCACCAGTGTAGCCTCTCTCTCCCCCAGTGTAGCCTCTCTCTCCCAAAGTGTAGTCCTTCTCTCCCCCAGTGTAGCCCCTCTCTCTCCCAGTGTAGCCCTTCTCTCCCCCAGTGTAGCCTCTCTCTCCCCCAGTGTAGCCTCTCTCTCCCAAAGTGTAGTCCCTCTCTCCCCCAGTGTAGCCCCTCTCTCCCAAAGTGTAGCCCCTCTCTCCCCCAGTGTAGCCTCTCTCTCCCAAAGTGTAGTCCCTCTCTCCCCCAGTGTAGCCCTTCTCTTCCAGTATGGCCCGGGACCCGGCGGACGCCACACACCCTTTCCATGGCCTGCAAATCCCCCCTTTATCTGCTGGCAGCCAGATGGGGTGGCAGGAATAATAGGCAGGACCCAATGAGCCCCATTCAATTTGTCCGGGCGTGTAAAGGAGCTTGTAAGCCGCTCCATTTGAGCAGGGTGTAATAGTAGCCAAGGGAGCGGCGGCTACGTTAAGACTTAATTACCTACTAATGGCTGTTGTAAGGACAAAAGCCCTGCACAGATCCTAACATGCTCCCATCAGAGAGAGAGAGAGAGAGAGAGAGAGAGAGACAGATACAGAAACTGTTATATGAGAGGTTACACCAAAACACTTTTGAAGCATAAATATAAAACGTGAACACTGTGATCGTCTCTTTTTTCATGTCACTACTATAGTACTATAGTATAGTAGAGTATAGTAGAGTATAGTTGAGTTCATAAAGTAACGAAGTGAAACAACAAAAGAAGGAAAAGAAAAAGGAGATTGCATGCACTTCAGCTGGTTTAAGGAGGGCTGCTGGTTTAAGGAGGGCTACTGGGCTCAGAGAGGGAAAGTTCTCTCACTCCTCTTTCCCTGTTTTATTCCTTTCTTCTTTATTTTGGAGGAAGATTAGAGTGGATTAAGAGTGGCTCACATATGCTCCTCCTCACTGCTGGTATTCAGCACATCACAGACCCAACTGCCACCCAGACGGAGAGAGAGGGGGAAAGGTGCATAAGTGAAATAGAGAGAGGGAGAGGGAGAAAGAGAGAACGAGTGAGAGAGAGGGGGATAGAGAAGATAGAGAGAACGAGTGAGAGAGAGGGGGATAGAGAAGATAGAGAGAACGAGTGAGAGAGAGGGGGATAGAGAAGATAGAGAGAATGAGTGAGAGGTTTCATGGTAATAGGCCTCAAACCTTTTGACACAGTATAAATTAGAGGGAATATATAAAATGTGATGTCAGTAAGAAGACCAAAAAGATCTAAACAGAGAAATGGTGTTAAAGGAGGAGAACTCCTAAAAGAAAGCAAGAGGAAACCTGCAGAAAGCCTCAGAACTGTGGGAGGTACAGAACTGAGATAGAGGCTGAACAATACTTTAAAGCTTTCTGCCTGAAGTGATATCTTCAAGTCTGTAGTCTCACCCCAAGAAACCCAAGTTGCACATTATATACATCTCATGCTCACACCCACACAGACACACACACACACACACAGAATACAACAAAGGTAAATTTGTGTAAGAGAACTAAGTTAGCTCTTCATAATTCAAATTTAATTTGAACATACACACTCCAAAGCAAAATGGGCAAGTCATTATTTCATGAACATAATGGGAACCTCACTGAGCCAACAATCAGAATTACGCCACTACTCTCTACCAGAAACACTAGCCATGCATCCAACTACAGGTGGCAAAAGCTCTCTCCCCCATTCTCTCTTAATGGAAGAACTCTAGCTCCACAAATAGCATGTGATTAGCAGATAAGCAGATGTGTATGTGCTAATGTCTTCTGTATTTAGAGCTTCCATCTTTCTGCACCTGAACTGTGAAGTTTGGATGAAACATGCTGGCTTGATTCCATTACAGTTTTCCACCATAACGAAGTTACATTTATTGGAAAATTAGATCAACACTGGAGGGACAACTTTTAACTTTTTTTTTTTATCTAACCTGGAGAAACTCCTCGAGTTTACATATATGAATCATTTCCATGTGTGACAATGTTAAAGGAAGACGATTTCGAAAGTTACATTTTGCCTGTGTCCTTAATTAGCTCGTAGGCGACATCCTCAAAGAGTTAGTCCCTTTGCTGCCTCTGTAATTGCTCCCAAGGCAGTTGTCTGTCAGTGTTCGCGAGCGTGTGGAGCTCCACCGTGTGTGATGCAGAGCGCATTCCTCCCGGGTGACATTTCAGATAATCATATGCGCTCGAGCTGAACTGCAGCCTTACAATAGCCTCTTTTTGTTTCTCCAACTCCCCGCGATCCTAATCCAGACAGTCGCAGCATATATTACCATTTGGGTACACTTAACAAGTGAGATTACTGGAATTCATAATGAACGAATCCGAACTCCGGTGATTAGAACGCAACTTCTCACCGGTTTAAACCGTCTCATTAGCATAAGCTTATTTAGCGCGAGTAAACAAGCAAACAGACGGGACTGTTCGTGCAGGGAAACAACCAAACAACAAGTGCTCGCGGTACGGTAGGGGAAAATGCAAACGACCTTTATTTGGTTTCTGAAACCTGGAGAGTGCACGCCCAGGCAGCTTTCAAGCTACCTGTGGAGCGCGGATGAATGCACGTGCGAGGAGCACCTGGCGTAGAGGACGCAAATCCTCAAACGTGATGATTGCTTCATGCAGTTTATGTCTGCTTTCTTTTTATGTTTTTCCTTGTTCTTTCTTTCTTTCTTTCTTTCTTTCTTTCTTTCTTTCTTTCTTTCTTTCTGTCTGTCTGTCTGCCTGTCCGTCAGTATAGTGACATGTATTCTGTTTTCCGCTGCACTGCAGCGCGCCCCCGTGGGTCCACTCTGCATCATGAGAGCTCGAATCAATCGAATCGATTAACGGAAAAGAAAGACAGCAGCTGTTTAATGACAAATATTTGGCGGTTGGTGACTCCTACCACAAGGAAAAAAGCATAACGAATTCGTGTAAGTCGACGTGTTGACGATAATTAAATAATTCAAATATAAAAAAAATACCAAAATTTACTTTTTAGCTTCTCGGTGCTCTGGTAACTACGGGGTACTACAATATTATCAGAATTAGGTGTAGTACTTCCAAAACTATTTCTACTAGGTAACAACATCAACAAAACTCCACCAGCAACAATAACAAACAAACAAACAATAATAATAATAATAATAATAATAATAATAATAACTAGCTTTTGGCTGTAGACAATATCATTAAAAATCATGCTTGTTACAGTAGTTTGTCTATCTATCTATCTATCTATCTATCTATCTATCTATCTATCTATCTATCTATCTATCTATCTATCTATCTATCTATCACTTTCTCTCTCTGGGGGCAAAACTGCTGGGTGCCTATATTGTCCTAATTGAATTTCTACAGATCATAACCGTTAAAAACAATTTTGCACGCTTCAATTATTGAGTTTTAAATGCATTTTAACGTCTGAAACCCTGCGCGCGCGCCATCAGCTGTCAAGCGCCCATAGGGGTCGCCGGGTTAAAACAATAAGAGCTGAGCGAATGCAAAACCGAAGTCATCGCCATAACTGAACATGACGCGTGTGTGACAAAGCTTAAGTTGTTCGTGCTGTTCATTGTACAATTAAACAGCTTCATGAAGCTATATTGCTGAAAGTTTTACTATTTTTTCGACACTTAACTGCCTATTCGACGTCACGAACCACCCCCTCTTAGATTAAAGTTGACCTAGTTGGCATTATCCTAAGCATACAAGAGCGCATGATACAGTTTGCAAATGTCTACAGAAGTAACTAATTAATGTGGGTTCATCTCTTTGAGTTTTAAAATGGGTTGTTAAACTAAGCTCTTTTTTGTGTGTTTAACGTCTATCGAATGTGTTCAAAACCAAATGGGTCGACTTGAGCTGCCATTTAATAACCTGCAGTTTCCAGGAACATCGCGTTTTCTGTGGGGTTTTTTTTCAGGTGGCAGTTTGTGTTTAACCTGTTTTATGTACCATGGTGGAGGCTTATGTATCGCTCGACTAACTTAATGACTGATTCCACAGTCTGTCGATCTGATGGCTCGTAATCTAAACCAACCAGTGCGCTACAAGGTTGCCATATGCATAGTGTGTCTAATTTAGTTAATGAAGCCTCGTTTCTTTGTAATGACATCAGATTTGAAGACTCCCACCCCCGCGAGCCTCCTCCCTTCCCCTCCGTTCGCAGGGAGCCTATTGGTTCTTGACGAGCTGTCGGAAAAGCGGTGACATTGTCCTGTTGACTTGCCCCAGGTGGCGGGGTCCACTATAAAACGCTCGCGTCACTCCCGGGCGTGCCAAACACGCCGTCACGACTGATCTGGAATAACAAGTGAATTCTACAAACCACACTTGCAGACAGTACGCCCGCTTTCGGTAAGTTCAGAAACGTTTTGGAAAACTGAGCATTACTACAAATGGATCTAATCTTATATAAAGACTTTGTCTTAAAAGTATTTCGACAAGTTCATTTTTAGTAATGTTTAGCAAACTACATGAAAACTAGACTGTCTGACTTTTCTCTTTAGTTTGCGAATTAATTTGCTATCTGCTATATAAAATAGTGTATATTATTCCAAAACGTATACTCTTTACCTTCATTTTATAGGCATTGGCTAGATCTAGCGATACTAGAGTTAAATCAAGAAGCATGGACTCCGACACAAGCCGAGTTTCGAGTCGACCCTCTTCTCCAGAAGGAGACGACCTTTTCCTGTCTGCGGTGAAGAAATCAGTAGGCTTCTCCGGAGCTGTATCCTCCACACAAAGCGATTCACCTCCCGAATTAGGCACCGACATGCGGGGTGTCTCGAGCGGCGACGAGAGCGCGCTCGGGTTGAAAATGTTTTCCAAGAAGGACCGAAAACTTTTGTCAGAGAGCGAACTTCAGACCATCCGCCTCAAGATCAACAGTCGCGAGAGGAAGCGCATGCACGACCTGAACATCGCCATGGATGGCCTTCGTGAGGTCATGCCGTACGCTCACGGACCCTCTGTTCGTAAGCTCTCCAAAATAGCAACTTTGCTTCTCGCGCGTAACTATATCCTCATGTTAAGCAATTCACTGGAGGAGATGAAACGACTTGTCAGTGAGATCTACGGCGGCGGGAGCGGCAGTCACCACGCAAGTTTCCACCCGTCTGCTTGTGGCACTCTGACGCACGCGACAGCTCCGTTGCCTGGTCACCCTGCTGTCTCTCATGCCTCCCACCCGGTTCACCACCCGCTACTCCCACCGGCCGTCTCCACCGCTGCTTCACTTTCAGCGCCAGGTCTTCCGGCCGTGGCGTCAGTAAGACCACATCACGGACTTCTAAAAGCACCTTCAGCCGGTGCGGGCCCTCTTGGTTCTGGTTTCCAACACTGGGGTACGGGAATGCCGTGTCCGTGCAGCATGTGTCAGGTCCCGCCGCCTCACGTGTCAGGGATGAGTTCTGTCAGTATGCCGCGGCTGGCGACCGACTCAAAATGACTCGAACTTCTTTCGAAGAGAAAATGTACACTTAGAGAAGATCAATAAAAAAGGGGGACTGGTGATTTGATACCGTCTTATAGTCTTCATCGTAGTCATCTGCTTTGTCTTCGGGAAAATGGTTCTTGGAGGACTGAAAATACTGAGACAAGCGGATCGGTGACACTAACATAGATTTTCTAATAAGTTAGCTAAAGTAGATATTCCACCCATACCCTTTTGCATTAGGTTGTCACGTTTGTGAACATGGCGTATAAACGCCTAGTAACTGTTCAGCGACATCTACAACATTTCCGGTACATCAACAGAATAAGAAAACGGAGCAATTTAATTTGTTTCTAATTGAAAGACCAAACTTTAAAAATAACTCAAACAATTGATGAGTGTAACCATGTAAATATGTAGTGTTTGTACAGTATGAGAGATTTTATGTTCGGTCTAGAATTAAGACAAGGTTGAGGTGAGCCCGAAATTGGTTTGCCAAGCGCTGTCAGTAAACTGGAATCGTATTGCACCTGTTCGCTTCTCTCTCTCTTTCTCTCCCTCTTCCTCTCTTTCCCCGTTTTTTTTTCTTTTTTTGCCATGTCACTGACCGACGCAATGAATGATCTTCTTTTATTTTTTATAATAAACGATATTTATTTACTTATTTTCGACGGTATTTTCACATGAATGAAAAACTGTTGGTACTGTAAATGTAGTTAAAATAAAAGGTTAAAAATGAACTGTACTATTCGACTCTTTTTCAATCATGCAAGTAACGTCCAGTTTTGTCCTTTCTACACGTTTGCCTTATAAGAATAATCCGACTTTATATTAGTAATTATTGATGCTTTACTGTCACGGTATAACAACTCTGGAGTTAAGTAGGGACGTCCACTTCGATGCCTTAAGCAGGAACATATTCTTCTGTTATCAGTTAGTTAAAGCGTAACCTGATTGTGGATTTATCTGTGATTGTGGATTTATTATGTACATGAAAACTCATTTCAGAAAATATTGTCTAGATGTTGTTGTAGGTTTCTGTCATCTAAGTAACTCCAGTCAATTATTCTAAATCCAGCAAATTAAAACATAATTCCGTTCTTTGAAATCTACCCGTCTGCTACTATTTATAGATTATTATTATTGTTGTTGTTGTTCTTAATAGTAGTGATAGGATGGAAAATAAATGCTAGCTAAGTTTATTCGTTTAAGTATTGTTGTGTAACCTAAAAGACATCTTAAAGACGTCAACAATATCCAAACTGAACCTATATTCCTTCCAGGAGAATCCCGCAGTTCAAAGAAAACCTCAGTTTTTACTGTTTATACCTCCCACCAATAGATGCTTGTTACCCAAACAAAGGTGGTTTTTATATGGAGGTGTTGTATATATATACATTCATAGAATTAGTTAAAAATCTAAAAAAGAAATAATTATGTGCATATTTGGTACATGGGGCCTAATAATAACGCATCTATGTAGAAATAAAAGAAGAAGAAGAAGAAGAAGAAAAAGGAGGAAATCACAACGATAATAATAATAATAATAATAATAATAATAATAATAATAATAATATTCATCATCATCATCATCATGGAAATCACGGTGATCATAACGGCGCGTGTGACTTAAGACTTGCTGTTCTATGAACTCACTCGTATTTTATGATGAACTAAATACGTTTGCCAGTAGAAACTGTAAAAATTACGTATTCATTTTACAAACTTGTCTTTTAACTCGCTTATGACCAAGGTGAAACTTTGAGTGTTTTCAAGTTTGATAATGTCTAAATGAATCTGGACATGAATTATTTAGATACGTGTCAATTTAAGAATGTATGGTAAAGAATGTAAATAAAGAATCTATTAAACGCATTAAATCCGATTAATGCAACCAGAAAAAATAAAGTAAAATAGCAACTATATTCTTGATTTAAAGCTCTAAAGAGGTCATTTAGATAAAAGGCAGAAACGGGCTATTTAAATTCTTGATATGCAAACTATGAGGAGGAGCGCTAACCAGCGCCGGGATAAACGGGTTGGCTAAAGTAGAATACATAACTAAACGACAGCAGCTGGATGGCAGATTTTTCGGTCTGTTGCAAGGTTTTTCAAGGGCCTTTGGAGTTGGAACGATATGGAGCAAACCTGCTGTTTGAATATTCATATTTATGTTTTTTCCTCTGTGTTTTAGAACTGAATATATTACTTCAGAGGAATTCGAACCACGCAAAGCCTTACAAAATCACGGGGACACTAAGTTTGAGTGAGGGCACTCTGCGTGAGACTCAGGATGTATTTTGTGAGGTCCGAATATATTATGAAATGATAAAATTATGAAGTTTAAATACTTACGAATATGTGATAGGGAACTATGTAGACTTCGAAAATGTATGCTTATCGGTACATAAGTCATAAGGATAACAATTTATTTATTTAGTCACGCGCTTCAAAGTAGAACTTGGAAAGAAGCTACAGCGAAATTAGCTGACAATGGCAAAACAATATAGAAAACACAGAAGCCTAGCACAGACCAATAAGAGTATCTCACTTTTTTCTCAATATTCCCAAGGCCTCTGGATAGTCCCAAAGCCCCTGGATACCTTAAAAACTACTAACCGAAAACCAATAAAAAGAGCCAAACAATTAAAAAATATATCATTTAAATAATAAACTTCGAAAATGTTGAAGCAGTGAGAGTTTTACAAGTACAGTAAATAAAAGAAAACAGTCTGCTAAATGTCTTGTCTCCCTTTTTAAACATCTGCTTGCTAGAAATCTTCGCCGCCTAGCCCATTTGCTGCGCGTAAAATGCAATTACCCCGAAAGGTAATGAGAATTACACGCTATCACGTTTCCAAATTAATCACTATGCACCTCCCCCGCCGACCCACTGAACGAAGCCCCACCTTAATAAGGGTTCTCGCTCTTGCTCGGCGACTCCTAGACTGCTATTCAAAACCCACTAATAGGCCGCACTGCTAATTAACCGGCTAAACGCACGGACAAACGATGGGTAGTCCGCGTTGCGTCAAAAGTACGCAATTAACAGTAATGAAACAGCATTTTACGGATTAAATGAGTGAGAACAAACTGAGAATATTTGATTATGTTAATGCGTGAATGCGTGGGTAATTTTTTTTTTTTTAGAGAAATTGGTGCCCTGACGGGCTTGAACTGCGTTAATTATTATGTGAGTGAAGGTGATTATGTGTGAACAGTACAGTAATTGCCATGGTTATAACAGCATAGCATGGCAGAGCGGTTAGGTCTGCATTAAGGGATTTAATTCACTTACAACAAAGGTCTTACAAGGAGTTGTGGAGGTTTCCTGGTTTCCCTGAATTTCACAGAGCTTCATCATTCAACTTGTCTCATTATTTTTAACCAGTGTTAAAGACCTGAGAAGACTGAACAAAATAGACAGTTGAAATTATGTCTAATCGCATGGTTTGTTCTTCATATCAACAGTCTATTTTACATGAAACTGTTAAGTAAATTGTCATAGTACACATCCAACATAGTACACATCAAACATAGTACACATTAAACAGTGCACATCAAACATAGTACACATTAAACAATGCACATTAAACATAGTACACATCAAACAGTACACATTAAACACAGTGCACATTAAACATAGTACACATTAAACACAGTGCACATTAAAAATAATACACATTAAACATAGTACACATTAAACATAGTACACATTAAACAGTAAATACTGAAAAAAGGAAGACATGACAGACTTGAACACCGGGGAAAGTCAATCATTACCAAAAGCAATAATCCAACTTTTTTTAAACACACAGATTGGCAGATTGGGTTTATATCTTAAATATTTATGACATATCTTCTCTCTCTCTCTCTCTCTCTCTCTCTCTCTCTGTTACACTTACATCTTACACCATTTTAAATCCCCTGGTTCAGTCCAGATGCAGGTCCTTTCAGACACCGCCTTGTGTTGGCACAAAGGATTACACAGAGAGGATTGGAGCCATGCATCAAAGGTGGCATGAAAACACCAGAAAGAAACAAAGAAAAAAAAGCTTAAAATAAACAAATAAAAAGCAGTGTGTTTGTAGCATTGTAAGACACCAGAAAGTGTTTGAAACCAAGAAAGAGAGAGCGAGAGAGAGAGAGAGAGAGAGAGAGAGAGAGAGAGAGAGACAGAGAGGATTAACTGTTCAGCATGAAGTTGTGCAGCTTCACTCTAACTCATCTTCACAATTCTGTGATGTGCTTGATTTATTCATCATACTTACTGCTGATACTGTTTAGTCAATCTATGGCTGTGCCAAGAAACCATCACAGACCGCGAGGGTTTGATCAGCCTGGTGGGGGTTGTTACAGTAGCCATATGAGAGCTTCTCTTCCCCAGGAGGGCTGATTCTCTCTCCCCTTCATCTGTTCTTCCTTAAGTAGCACATGGCACTGACTGGAGGGACGGAACACTAGTAAAACGTGAATGGTTACGTGTTGTAAAAACACAGAGTGGAATAAATGAAATTAAATGTCTGTTTCATGAGCTACGGTAGTTTCACATAGTGTATGTGTACAGATTTGTGTGTATGAGTGTGGGAGTGTGTATGAGAGGGTAGGAGGTCTTGAACAGGGATAGTTTGTGCATCCAAAAGTCTATGATGCAAAGCTGATGAACTCCCATATAGGTTGGATTAATGTGTAAGACTCAAAGACACTAAGACAGATGGAGGAGAGAAAGAGAGGGAGAAAGAAAGGAATGTATAGCAGAGAGAGGGTGCGCTGGTCATTGAAGTGTTTGAGCAGTTAAAGAAAGAGGGATAATCCTGTAAGAGTGAATTCTTGGATATTCATGACCGGCCGTGTGTGGACACTGTGTGAAAAGAGGACACAGCGTGGATGCAACGTGACATCAAAGGGCACCATGGGAGCCCACCAGGCCTGTGTGTGTGTGTGTGCATGTGTGTGTGTGTTACTAGACCTTTATTTGTGGTTATTTGTCTGTCCGAAACCAGTCAGAGTGGAAATGATCTGATGGATGATCAACCCTCCCCCAGAGAAGCTCCATTTTGTGTGTGTGTGTGTGTGTGTGTGTGTGTGTGTGTGTACTGAGAGAGGAGAACAGAGAGACAGAGTGTGTGTGTATCAGATGAGTTTTGTTTACTTTGAAATCTGATCTTTTTCAAGCATATGTCTCACTCTTACCCTGTGGGAATACACACTCTAACCTTTACGACCCTAAATTACATTAATACTAACTTTCTCTGCTTTTCTCATCACTGTCTTCAATGTTCCATCACATCATTGTTCACACACACATGCAGGGACTGATATTCTGAAAGAAGCTGATCTGTGTGTTTTCAGTATTTGTGTCTGTGTGCTTGTGATTCCTTCATGATGAATGATTGAGTGCCAGGAGAGATGAATCATTCCACTTATTTTTGTGTACATTCATCTTTGTTCATTTTTTCATTTCAGTTTTGTGAAGCCCAAAACTCACCATACTGATCCTGCATGTACCCTAGCAGAACTGTGATCACCTCTTACTATTGTTCCAACAGCACACAACAGTTTATCACTATATTCATTCCCATAAAAATAAAATTGTGCTTAACAAAGTTCTTGCTAAATATTCAGAAGTAAAAGAGCTGAGTGCAGCACAACATTTGGTATCAAGCCCCTCCCACTTCCTCTTTCGCCGTGATCTTGACTGTGAACATGGCATGTTTCCGATGTTCTCTTCAGGCTGGTTTGGCTTATTCAGCTCTGCGTTCCTTTGCCACTCCGGACTGTGTAGGCGTCTCTCCTTTCTTCCGTCAGTCTCTTGTTGCTTGTCCCCCCATCACTACACCAGGCCCCCTCATCCATCATATCCCAGAAGCCTTCACTCTCTTATTACAACCCCTAACCTTCCTCTTGCCCCTTTACCAAAGTGTTGAACTGCAACAAGCACACACACACAAAGGCGCTTTATTAGGAGGTGGGGTTGAGACAGGCCTTGTGTGTTGGATTTGCGGCTGTGTTGTGGGAGGCTGAAGATTCATCACTGTCAGAGAGAGGGTGAAGGGCAGTCTGACTGCGTGAAAGTTCTTGATCTTTCCATATGGACTTCTTCACAGAAGCTTGGAGCACAAGTCCAAGTTAAACGGAAACATCGTACGACCATTTCCCAAAAATGTGTACTTAACAGAGACCGAAGTATGTTGTTATTCAGCATGGAAAATGTTGAACGTAGTTTGGTGACCAGTATATCAGACAACAAAGCGACAGAAGCTGACCTTCAGCTTCAAACTGCCTCCACTTCTGATGCCGCATCCTTTTGGAGTTTTTGCATGCACATGTTCTGTGAGCTGAGTCTGAGTGAGAGCTCTCATTAGCGAAACATGACACATCCAGCAGCTGTCACAGAGAAGTTAGTGACAGTTATAATCAGTGTGTCCGCAGGCACGATAGTGTGTGTGTGTGTGTGTGTGTGCACATTTGGAGGATCCAAACAGCCATGACCAATGGCAAGTGACCGCGGGTTTTTCGGGGTCTGGCGTGTGGACGCCACTTTAGCCGCGCAGACAAAAGACCCGCGGAACGATGCTCCATCTGAACGGCCTCAATCACGGCACAGGCCGACCTTTCCCAGAGCATGCTGGGAGTCATAATGCCCAGCCTTCAGTCCATTGGTTCCGCCCTATTAACAGCTTGTAATCTTCTCATAGCTGTGGCCCTGTGCCCGCGGCCTCACGGCAAACTGGAAGCGCTGACTCCCTACCTCCCCAGATATTACACCCCCACCCTCTCACACACAACCACCTTCACCCACACACACACACACACACACACACACTTTCCCCCAATCTGTACCCCTCATCCCTCGATTGAAAGCTCCTTTTTTTCCCGCCGTGCCTGACTTTGAGGGCTCGTGCTGTGTGCCCCTGCACCTGTCTTCCCGCAGGGTTGCAAACGGGAGGATATAGTTGTTGACATCTGTTAATTTCTCATTAGAACGGTGCTTTATGCAGGTTTTCTGGTGCACGAGACAGCGCCGTGCAGCGTGCCGTCCGGGCGCAAGCTGGCCAGGGCCAGTCCAGCACGCGATTGCCGTTCTGTGGACACTCCGGAATGGCCGCGACCGGCCGATGAATATGGAAACAGCTGGTCCCTGTTCCTCTGGCACCGAGCTGCAGCATGTTCTCTGCTTTGACCTTTCAGATGGTGGAAAGAGAGTTTGCTGTGCGGGCTGTCAAACTTGTGTGGGTTAGCTGAACTTGTTTGTTTGTTTGTTTGAAATGGGTAATTAAACTAAGGGGGTGTTTGAGGCCATATGTGCTGAATCGTTAGCTGAACGCCAGGGCCAGTTTTCATGTAGTGTGAGTAAAAGTACCTGAATTCAGCTGGTCTCGTATTTTAAAGGCCCAGTCAAGATATGAGGTGAACAGCAGGTCAGTATTTGATACTGAAACACTTATAGTGTTTCAATAGTGTTACCTTTAAAAGATGCTCAGCACCTGTAAGGTCAGAGGTGATTCTGAGTCAGATTGTTCTGCCCCTGCCTCTGTAGATGTTACATTGAGAGTAAATTTTCCAATAGCTCTATGTGCAAATTATGCAAAAATGTGAAAATCTACCATGTCATTTCTGACACTTGTCTTTATGAGGTACTTTTCAGTCATAGTGAACTTTGCACTGTATAAAGATGGGCATGGAAAGATATTGGGCTATGAAAGTCTGGACTTCGTGAAAGGAAACAGTTTAGTATATCAGTTTTCAGTGTGTGTGTGTGG
>JAOYMR010000023.1:6585911-6597115 GCA_025802075.1 Tenebrosternarchus preto
CACCTGCCCCCTCCGCCTGCCCCCTCCACCCACCACACTCTCAGATTGTTGGGACCCTTGTTTGGAGGATTGGGTCTGGGGACACAACACCACTACCCAGTAAACCCCCCATGTATCCTCCCACACCCTCCTGAAGGGGAGGAGCCTCTCGGCCACCATGAAGACCCCGTTTCGAGCACTGTGTTTGCGTACTGGGTCTCAGGGTGTAACACCACTAATGGCCTTGTGTGTGGTTCCAAGGTAAAAAGGGAAGAATTGTTCAAGAATTGAACTCTGGTGGAGCACTGAGGAATTGATGACTTGTTGACCTACCCAGACTAATATATAGTCTGTTATTGCCTGCATCTCTCTTTATCCCTCTTTTAATTCTCAGATATCTCTCTCTCTCTCTCTCTCTCTCTCTCTCTCTCCCCTGGGTTCTGATTACTCTCATTAAAGTACATTTCCACCATGTTTGTTAATTGTGTCCTGGGTTTAGCACCTGGTTTATTATCCTTTACACCCCCCCCTCCCTTTTTTCCAAAAAGCTTATTTTATCATACCACATATATGCTCAGTTTTTGTGTTTGCCTTTATGAAAGTCATGGTCTTATCTGTTTAAGTCTTTCACTGTCCACTGCCTGAGTGCAAAGCCTTTCAGAGTAGGTACTAGCCCCGCCCTCTTTCTCTCTCTCTCTCTCTCTCTCTCTCTCTCTCTCTCTCTCTCTCTCTCTCTCTCTCTGATTGTGATCATAAGGCATGGCTCACTGTCACGACTGGGAAACAGCCTGTCCACAGACAGCACACAGCCTGGCCCCAATGGCCCCTAAAGACTGCCTGACGCTCCTCAGGGCCACACACACACACACACACACACACACACACACATATACTGATATGCATGCATTTTCTCGCTAGTTTCCTTCCTTCCCCAATCTCTCTCTCTTTCTCTCCCTCTCTCTCTCTCTCTCTTTCTGTCTCTCTCTCAACACACACACAGGGAGGAAAACCCACCAGGGGCCAATGAGGGACCATGCTGTGATAGTGTAGCTTACAGGCTGTGTTGGGAATAGCTGCTCCCAGGTTAGGAGGCTGAGAGGCGTACTGGAGGATTGTGTGGCTAACGAGGCCAAACTGGGAATTCTAATGTGCAGCAGTGGGAAATAGGGGCCGGCTGTGTTGTAACCGGGCTACAAAAACATGCTTAATTATGTGCCTACGTGTGAATGAGTGATGAAACTGAACACAGCACTTGTGTTACAGTGAACTGGGTTGCTATTCCCTCAGTCAGCAGGTATTATTAAGGCAATGTAACAAATGTAGTGATACTAATGAAATGGAAACATATAACTTTAGTTACTATTTAAACATATATTATGACTTTAGCTACTATTTAAAGCAGCTAAAAGATACATGTTTGCATAATTCTTTGTCCATAGCATGAAGCTGGTGTGTGAAATGCATTCAGAAAGTTCCTTATTTGGCAAATGAATCAGAAATGTAAAAACACAGACGGCAAAGTCCATGTTTTACAGAAACAACTGGGTGGATGAACATACTGAGGTCACCATCGTGTTTATCATGCTCTTTCCCATGTAGATTGCTGACTGTATCTTACCTGCACGTGTGTCTGTACTTTTCAATATATTGTGAAAGGTGTGTGTATTATTTCCCCACATACAAGGTGAAATAAGTGATATTTCACTATTTTTTTTATATGAACAGTTATTTAATTATATCTGTGGCAATGCAGTTATAACACAGAAACTATCAAATCTTGATTTGTGTGTTTTAAGAGCAAGTATACTGTAGTCTGGTTGAAACCCTCTTCGTGTAAGAGGAACAGTCAACAGTAGTCTGGCACACCTGACACAGAGAGGTACATGTGTACCTGAAATTCACATACCACAGAGTGTTCCGAGCGTGTGTCTGTGTATACTATAACTTGTGTATATGAGTACTACATAATGTGGTAGCTTCTGTAAGATTTCTGTGTGTGTGTGTGTGTGTGTGTGTGTATGTATGATATTAAGGCATGTGGTAGCCTCAGTAAGGGGTCTTGTGGGGCCTTCAGTTGGACAGCTGGAAAGCCAATCTGTCCTCTTTCTTGGGCGGTGACGGCAGGGCACACAGGCGCCTGCCTCAGCTCGAACCGTTACACCTCTGCCCCCATGCTCACGCGCACACATGCACACTTTCACACACACTCTCGCAAGGACCTGGGAGCAGGCCGCAGCCGGGGGCTGACAGCTCGACACAGTCCGCCCAGCGTGTGGTCTGGCTGGGGAGGGGGAGTGGGAGACCTAGGGGAGAGTCTGGAGACCTGGAGGAAGCTGTTACTATAGCTAACAGCCAGGCAATCTGCCAACTGTGTGTGAGAGAAAAAGAGAGGGAGAGAGATTGATAGAGAGAGAGAGAGAGAGAGAGAGAGAGAGAGAGAGAGAGAGAGAGAGAGAGAGAGAGAGAAAGAGGGAGAAGTCTGGCTAGGAAGTGAAGTGAAAAAGACTTACCTACAACTGTATACCTTATGAAAGTGGGAAAGATGAGGGATATATATGGGAAAGATGAGGGAACATAGGGAACATAGACTATATATATAGTCCCTATA
This sequence comes from Tenebrosternarchus preto, assembly GCA_025802075.1. NCBI lineage: Eukaryota > Metazoa > Chordata > Actinopteri > Gymnotiformes > Apteronotidae > Tenebrosternarchus > Tenebrosternarchus preto. Next base: position 6,588,499 of record JAOYMR010000023.1, read on the forward strand.
TATATTCTATATCCCTATATAGGGAACATAGGGAACATGCAAAAATAACCAAGAATCACATCAATAAAACTACAGTGAATCACTTGTACAAATCACAGATAAATAAACTACAGTAAATCATCTGACCAAATTGCAAAGCAAATTGTTTTGTGAAAAGATTTAGATTTATAGATTTGTGTTTGTGTGTATGAGTGTTGTGCCTTGTTTTGCTGTTATTGTAGGGCAGAACAAAAACCTAACAAAACCTTTTTAAAAGCAAACAAGATTTTTATGGAGAGAGATTGGTAGGGGAAAAATGCACTTCATACAAAAATGTGATTTTACACTGGAAAATTAAAAGACATCAAAAATGTCTTTATGATCTATGAAGGTAAGGCATGGCAATATTTTAGTGGCATACAAAGATGATAACAACCCTCATGCATATAGTAATAGAAGTCTGTAAGTCTGTGTGCTAATCACTTTTTGAAATTCTACAATGACTGACATGTTTTGGTGTCATGCCAGGCATGTGTATAAGTGTGTGTCAGTGTGTGTGTGGGTGTACATGTGTATGTTCTTGTTTTTGGCAAGCACAACCATGGTTTCAAAATGAAACTGTTACCATCTGTCTGTGAGACTCATGGCCCAGTGAGAGGATGTCCTGAATCCTCCCGCATGCATGTGCACACACACACACACACACACACACACACAGCTCCTTACAAAGTGCTATAAATACAACTGTCCCCTTCATCACCCTAATAAGATCAATTTAAAGGTTCAAAAAACCTTTGCTGCAACTCAAAAGTGGTAAACAACCAACCACATGAAAATGAATATAATTTATTTATTATATATATTTATATATAACAGAATTCTTGTAAGCACACAAGCATGGGCATGTTTTAAAAGTGATAGAGCAGGACTATGTTATTGAATGAGTGATCTGAGGTGACAAAAAGCTGATGGTCTGGGTGACATCATTCCTATTACTTCAGCCAGTACAAGATGGACACAGACTATTGGCATGTTGACTGATCATGTGGTGGTGGTCCCTGGTGCAGAATCTTACAAAACACTGAGGTGGGACGCACTTTAGTAAACAATCCAAAATACAAATATTCACTGAATAAATCTAAATCTAGCATATCCGACAAATATGTTATAATAGTTTAACCTAAACACATCAAATGTTGTGGCCTTTTTGCCTAGCAACAAAGCAATTTGTTTTTGCATTTAATTAACTGTAACTAGTTGAAATTAAAAAGTATATTTGAAAATAATTATTCTGAAAAAAATGTACATAACTCCTAAGTCAAACGATGCCTTACTGAATATGCTGTGAAATGTGAAAACCACAGAACTATCAGCAGAGGAAAAAAACATACGCCACGAAAATAAAACTAATCAAAAATAAAATACTCTGGCGCCGCCTTTAGGACAATACAGACAAGTATTCTGGTGCTCATCGATGTGTCGGTGCTCAACACATTTCCTGCTCCGCTTCTCTGATGATTTTGTATTGATTGAGTCCCACTCACTTTAGCTAGCTAGCTATATGAGTGGGAATGGAGAACAAGAAATTTAAAATAAATCTGGACGATTCTGCCTTCAGCAGGGAAAGAATTCCGGTTGGTATAGCATGATTATTTAATTATGGATTTAATTTGAGATTTGTAGCTAGCCAGCTATATAGATTTAGGTTAGATAGCTAGCTCATTAGCTAACCCAGCGACCTGTCGTCTCTTTGTGTTAATAGAACTACCTAACTAGGCTATATGAGCTATTAGATATACACAGCAGAGCAGCCCTTTGCAGATTTTACAGATGACGGCTATCCGACATTTTTTTACAACTGAGAGTTCAAAATGGTGTGTACTGCTTCAGATTTCGCGAGTTGCCCATACTGGTTGCCTAGTTAGCTGTCTAGCTAATTAACCTATCTTAACTGCCTGTTGGTACTCATTAATTACTTAGTAATGTTGCTAATCTCACTTGCTGTGTGGATGCCAGTGCTCATTTAAATACCACTGTGACGCAATCTAATTCAGACGAATGGCATCCCCCCCCCCAGAGTCGCATGCTTGAATGTTGCACATTTGGCAGTATTTGTTTACTGTCTTTCCACACATAGGTGGCGTCTCTTTTCAAGCCCTCGTCAAAAGCAGACCAAGGAGAGAACCTGTCAACCAACAGCGATCCACAAACTGCTGGCCAACCGTTATCTTACGCGGAGTTCATAGTTAAGAGCAAAAGCAGAGGTGCCCATGGCCAAAAATCAGCAGACCCTCCTCAGGCTGGCAGGCCACATGCAGGTGTTGTGCTTCCCACATGTGGGTCAATTCCAGAATCTCTCACAGACTTCAGGAAACCTCAGACTGGAGGAATAGGGGAAGAGGGACCAACTATAGTGGCATCAGAAATGACTCCTGTTTCAGAGAGGCAGGAGGATGATCTGGCAGCAGGGAAAGAAAGTGAAGGAGAAATCAAAGAGGAAAGCATCAGTATGGCACATCTGTTAGGATCAGGGAACAGCATTATTGTCAGCCCCCGACAGGTAGGGTTAAATTTAAAAGTGCCAAAGTTTGTTTTGTGTGTTTGACTACCTCATGTGGACTAATCCATATGCCTTTACCCCATGTGAGTCCTGAATATGAATATGTGACATGTTTGGTACTTTCATTGTTTGTGCATATTTATATACTTAATTTTCAGAGAGGAAACCCTATTTTAAAGTTTGTGAGAAGTGTTCCATGGGAGTTTGGAGAAGTAGCGCCTGACTATGTCTTGGGTCGAACGACATGTGCTCTGTTTCTCAGGTAGTGACTCAGATAGCATTGTTTGCATGAGTTTTTGTAGGTTACAGCATCAGTTGTGTGAAAGGGTGTGAAACCACACTGCACTTCTCAGTCTTTTCAAAGAAACTACTCAAGATTCCAGAAAGTAGGTTTCCAAAAGTATATTATATCTGCATCTTATTTTTTTTTCTGCATTGTTCAGTCATATGACTTTGTCCCTCTAGTTTGCGGTACCATAACCTGAATCCGAACTACATCCATGAGCGATTGAAACAGCTGGGACAGACCTTCACTCTCCGAGTGCTGCTTGTGCAGGTCGATGTGGTAAGGCACTGTGTACTCCTCCAAAACACCCTGTCTTAATGTTAATCTACGGTGTGAGACACTGTGGCCTCCTGTTTTGTTGTTTGCCTTCATTTTCTGCTTTGATGCTTGTCTTGGTTTACATTTGTCTGCATCTTTGTTTTCTCTCTCTCTTCTTCTCTCTCTCTCTCTCTCTCTCTCTCTCACAGTCAACTTTCTTTTTCTTTTCTTTCTTTCTTTCTACCTTCCATCTTTCCTCCTTCGCTCCCTCCCATCCACCCACCTGTTTGAAACCACCATTCCTGGTGTCAGATGTTACACTGGTATGCTGTTGTATTTTATCTGTATGTTATTGAAGTGCTGCTGCTGCTGTCTGGGCTGTTTAATCCCACTGCTCTGCCCTGTTATCAGAAAGACCCTCACCATGCCCTGAAGGAGCTGGCCCGGATCTGCCTCATGGCAGACTGCACTCTCATCCTGGCCTGGAGGTGAGCTGTGCCTCCTTATCATACAGTACTATAAAGATCACAACGACAACAAAAACAGCTGTGTGTGTTTTCTAAAGCCCAGAGGAAGCCGGACGTTACTTGGAGACGTATAAATCTTATGAGAAGAAGCCAGCAGATCTGCTTAAAGAACAAGTTGAGAAAGATTACTTATCCAAGGTCAGAATGCACACACACACACGCATACACACACACACACTGTTTATTATCTCTGAACGGGTTTCTCACATCTCTAGCTTTTTGTTTTTGACCTGACAGGTTACTGATTGTCTGACCACAGTGAAATCCATTAACAAGACTGACGCCATCACTCTGCTGTCCACCTTCTCTGTAAAGGCTCCTTTTACTTTTATTTTAGACATTTGTTTTAGACATATATTTTATTTTAGATATTTACAGTTAAAATACACTTGTTAGCATATGTTCTGTATGAATGAGTATGAGGATTGCCTTAGTCAAACTGTTGATATATAATTTAGTCTCTTACCAAACCTTTTAAGCCTCTGTAATTAATTTATTTTTCCCATATTTGCCCGTTGTGGATTAGTTATTCATATACTGTGTATTTGCAACTGAACTGTGTCATTTTTATTTTTGTACATGGATATCTGCCTCTCCTGCATTCTTGAGGCCTGTTAATGTCTGGTGTCTGCAGTCTTTGGAGGGCATTATTAATGCGTCAAAGGAAGAGCTTGTTCTGTGTCCTGGGCTCGGCCCTCAGAAGGTTAGTTCAGCAAAGTGAATTATCTCAAAAGACTTGTCAATTTGAAGTACCTTTGAGCTTCTCTGATATATAAGCGGAAGTTTGTCTCATTTAATCCACCCTGATCTGTGGGGTTTTAATCATTCTGCTGACATCTTCTTGATTTAGGCAAAAAGGTTGTATGATGTGCTTCACCAGCCCTTTCTGAAGTCCAAAAAGAAAGAAAGCTAGCGATTTGGATTTCATCGCCTCCTGTGGACCAGACCTTGAAGATGGGTTGTGAAGACCAGCAGTTTCCCACCTCCCAGTATACACTGATGGCACATGAAGACCCATGTGATCCCAAGGGCTTTAGTTCCTGTTCCAGTCTGAGCGCAGGGCAGAGGAAGCCCTGCAGTCTTCAGAGTGGACTGAAATGTTTTTATCAGCAAACCCCTTTGGTTTTAAATTATGTCTCTGAAAGTAACATTTTATATTTCTGTACATTACCTTTTGTTTGTTACAATAAAGATACATTTTGTGCATAACATTTTCAGGAATTGCTAAATATATCTGTTTTTGGAAATCAGCACAAGGAAACGAAAAAAATCTTAAAATGTATGCATTTTTATTCACCATTCCGAATGCAAAATATATCCAAAGGTTTGTACATCTGAATTACTGGATACCTCACATCTTTTGGCCTATGACTCTTTCAATCCAGTCTAGGAACGGGATGATTCTGATGAACACCTGGGGGTACTCGGGTTCGTTGCACTTGTCTGGATGAGTGTAGATGGCTAAGGCCTGTGGCTTACTGCTACATATCAGAGGGCCTCCTGAATCACCCTGTGAGAGAGGGAAATGTGAGTCACGGCATTGATCGATAGCCGTGAGGTTGTTAATGGAAGTAGTGCCGTGTGTTGAATTGCTGTACCTGGCAGAAAGCATTGTTCTTAGCTGTGGCAGTGCATATCATGTAGTCACGATAAAAGTACTGCTGCCACTTCTGTTCACATGTGGGTAAAGGCAGCACCAGGACCGAGACCTCATATAGCACATCTGATGCTGTACCATGTGGTTTTCTCATGCCCCAGCCTGATATCTCACATTTCACATTAACTGGGGTCTTGTCATTCCTACGTGGAAGTGCCAGTACTTTCACAAACTCATCTAGCTTTGCATTGGACTTCAGCTGTGTAAAAACATTTGGAAAGTAAATTAAAGCGATACACAGTGGTTAAATGATAGTGGAACTGTTGTTAAAGACATTTCAGGATCATAAAAACATACCTTAAGAAGCATAATATCCATACTTAGGTTTTTCCAATCACCTTCATCTGTATATTTATTGTATTTTGGATGCCTGAAGTATTTTATTACTTTGATTCTCTGCTGACTGCTTTCACTTTTTTGGATATTGTGAGCCCCCAGAACAACCTCCAATTTGTGGTCAGCATCAGAGGACAACATGGTTCTATTTAAAGAGCAAACAGAACATACAGGTCATGTTTTGTCACACAGTTGTTATTCACATCCAAATCACCAGCACAGTACAGGTAACGCATCTAAGTGGCAACGTGAACATTTACCGATAAATAAAACAGTTTTACAATTAATAAAAACAGTTCACTTGATTCAAAGCAACTTGTGTTCCAGAAACACTAATCAGGAGAAAAGGTTATAGAGCTGGAGTGGTGTAATTTTGTGTGTGTGTGTGTGTGTGTGTGTGTGTGTGTGTGTGTGTGTGTGTATTATAAAACAAGCAAGCCAACATTGTCATGCAGCCTAGTAACCGTGAACAATGAAGACAGTAGGTGTTGTGGCAGTAGCAGGCACAGGTGACACGTGTTAATCATTTTCTGTGCTGTGCAGAAAAGTATTCATTTTTTATTAAGTGAATACTAAAACAATGAGACTCTTACTTCAAACAATGGGCTGCAGTCAGAACAAAGTCTTTTCTGATGAGAATCCCTCCACATTGATGTTGGCCGCTCTTCTGAACAGACACCATGTAGGGTCTGGAGTGCCTCCGAACTTCTTTTCCTCCAATAATGCCACTCTCCATTGCTCCTGAGAAACAATACAGGTAAGTACATGAAAGATGCCACTGGAAATATGCTTCGTGATCTTCAATAAAACTAACTTCTGAGGACACAGAACTGAACGGAACTGAACGGAAATGGACAAATGTACAAGTGGAAAGGTCTTACCTGACAGTGTGAGAGAGAGGAGAAGGAGAAAGATATAGGAGAACATGGTTACGTGCTGCACTGCTCTGAGGGAAAAAAGGTGCTGTCTGTATTTTAAACATGTGCGCGCACACACGCACACACACACACACACACACACACACACACCCATACCCACACTGGCGAGGGAGGAAGTAACTCTTGAGAGCCATGACTTCAAATGAAGAAAGAAATATAACAGCTGGGAAACTGAAACTGCACAAAATATTAAAGGTTTTTTATGTAGATTTCATTTCTCTAGCTTTTCATGGTCCTTTTCCCTGACTGTGTTATCATGTGGGATTGCTACATCTATCACTATGGCCTTCTTCCATTGTTTGTGTATCACTACTGGTTTGTAAGACATTATCATTTTGTCAGTCTGTATCTGGATGTTCCAGAGGATCTCGGCTTAGTCAAACTAACACACAAGTATCAAGGTCACTGGATGTGCACTGAATCTGACCACAGATTCCACCACTGTTTAGTGATGTCTTTACCATGTGTTCAAAAGCAAAAGCTACTTTAGTCACAATTCCAGTTGAGACATTAAAGCCAGTTGAGCATTCTGGGACTGATGTCTCTACCATCCTTACCCTAGTAGGATAATGAAATCTTTTCATCCAGCCATCCAAATTTATCCAAAACCTGAGATCAACTGGTCCTGCTCATCACGTTTTAATTGTATTACACAACAATGTACACAACATTGTTTCACTGCTGACATCACTCTGTATCTGTTTCCATAGAGCCCCTATCACTGACTGTAAAAGATGTTACCATATAATAAATATGTAATAAAGTGGATAACAAACATAATAAATAGATAATAATAAGTACATAATAAAGTGGATGCCATATTTTTTTTTACATGTACATCAAATTATGTAATGAAGTAAATAATGTAAAGGTTTTTGGAACAGGATTTCATTGCAGTCTGCCTCTGTTTCCTGTAGAGAATTAAATTCAACAGGTAAGTTTCCACTTTCATTCTGTGTCATTTCTGTTCCCTCACTCCCCTCAAAGACCTTTGATTGTATATGCAGCAGTGACCACACTCTGTGCACCACATGTGGTTGAAAGTGTGGGCAACTGCAGTGCTTTGCATGTGAAAAGTGTGTTTGTATTTTTGCTCAGTGCCTTGCCTCTCGCCCTTGGCTTGATCACTGGGGGCTTGGACTCGGACACTTGTAAAGCTATTATTTAATATTTAAAACATGTAATGTAATAACCTAACTATTTCTTATAAAATTAGCTAAGAACATTACAAATAATTAGACACTTAATTAGAAAATTCATATAGCTGCCATTAGACGTGCCTCCTAATGGATAAATGCATCGCAGTATTTACCTTTTAATATACACATGATTAAGTTAGTAGCTTTTGTTTGTTTGCTTCCAATCTACCACACAAGAATGCATTCTGTCTAGGTTCAGTATGAAGAAATCTTTGTGTGGTAAGCTCTGTCTCCTATACAGCCTGTGGTCGCTAAGGCAGCACTTCATTCTGAATAAAAAGGTGCTATTATTTGAAAAACATGGCCGTTTCCTAACATAACACAATCATCGCGACTATACTGTCACCTATTGCCCTTTGTCTCTGTAGCTCTCTCATCAGTGAGCTGCAGGGTATGTGTGCAAAACCCTTTGCCACTGAGTATGTAGGTGTACCAAAAGTCTGCAGGAAGGTGTGCTGTGAAAGCCGATGCATTCTTCTAGATCGTTCCTCTTTCCTTTCTATCATCATTTTGTATGGCAATGAAATGGGCTCACTGTTTTCCAATGACTGAAAATCCTGAAATCTGTGCTGATTATAGTATTAGGTCTACATTTCACAATTTCTGAGGAGTCTGGTATAAAACAATAATAGAAAAACTACTACATGTCCAAGATATAGCAAAGTTAAATAAACTGTCTCTTTGTTGTTAGTACTCTGATTAGTGTGTAGCACTACTTTTATGGCATTTGGCTGACACTTTTATCCAAAGCGACTTACAATCGTGACTGAATACATCTTGAGCAGTTGAGGGTTAAGGGCCTTTTGCTCAGGGGCCCAACAGTGGCAACTTGGCAGAGGTGGGGTTTGAACCAGCAACCTTCTGATTACTAGTCAAG
>JAOYMR010000023.1:6611699-6636463 GCA_025802075.1 Tenebrosternarchus preto
CCCCCCCTCCGCCCCGCCCCCCCCCCCCGCCCCCCCCCCCCCCCCCCCCCCCCCCCCCCCCCGCGCACGGGTTTTCCTTTTTTTTTTTTTTTTTTTTTTTAGTGCGTCAGTCCTCACCTTCCTTTTTGACCTCCGTGTGTCCTGTTAGCAGTCGCCCTCTCGAATGTGCCAGGTAAACACTGCGTCTCTGACCTTGTCCAGATGCACAGTGGAAGGACAGTATATGAAAGTTTGTGATTTTCAACTGAAGTGCTCAAAATAAAACTTTCTAATGATGTTTCAAACCAATCGTCTTAAAAATATTTTACTTTGTTACCACAGAATGATTTGCAATATCAAGCTACTTGTTTATGAAGTTAATCATAAGCAATTTATGATGAATCCAAGGTTGTGTGTGTGTGTGTGTGTGCGCAGTGATTTTCATTTTTCGTGAATGTTACATTTATCTGTTATGTTACAACTTAAAATGTGCTTACTGTACAAATTGTTCAAGAATGAGACGTGCAGGAGTGTAGCCCTCAGGTGTGTCAGCACTTGTAAGCAGAACATCTTCAGATGATCTCTAGTAGAACATGTAGAACGTGTACAAAGCTGCAGCAATGTACATATTCTCTATATACATTAACATATATCCAAAGCAGCAAGTACATGTGGAAAACGTGTTGTAAATAAGTGTGTGCTCTCTGTGATACAAATGCTTTGGAAAGAATTTCCACTGAATGTGTTGGTACTACATGCGTTTTAGTAGGGCTTGTGAGGTAAAGGGATATGGATGGGAGCGGCCACTAGGGTAGAGACTAAAAGAGATGATTGTGTTGTGAAACAAAACCCTTTTATCTACATGAAAATGCATCGCAAGATAATTTTACCTTGCTTGAAATCAAACATGCAGGCAGCTTACCTCTCTCAGAATGTTCCAGAGGGATGGTGAATGAGCAGATGCTACTGGAATAACAATGGAACACAAGAGAAAGGCGCAGAAGACGAGCAGGGAGACGCAAGGCGTATATCTAAAATGACGTTCCATGTAAGGGTTGCATTTTCCACTAGAGGGCAGCAGCTGCCCAGGGAAGACAAGTCACACTGCCATGAAAAAGTAATAATTAAGGACAAAATGCAATCAAGTCACTCATGGTGTGTGGGTTAATAGAACCCTGCAGATGCAGGGTACATAGAGACAGTGCAGTGCTTAAACAGCGAAGAGCATCAAGTGATTTTATTTTATTTTGTACTTTTTGGATCTTTAAAGTTTCCAGTTATGCCTTTAGTAACTTCCATTATACAGTGCAATTCATTCCTGTGATAATGTCAGCTCTACACTTATTTGCTTTTTTAGTGCCAATGCACAATATATGTGATTATTTAGGTTGTTTTGTTTGTGTACAATGGATACATATGTAAAAGCATATGTTTGTCTGCCCCAAAAGTCCAAGGTTCTTGCTAGGCTTCTATGTGAGTACTACATGTGATCAAAACACTGCAATAACCAAACTGGAAGCTGTGGATGTGGTACAAATCAGAATTCAATGCATACTGGTAATTGTTCTTCTCAAACACATATGGTTTTAAATCAATTAATTACCAAGTGTAGTATCCATGTCAGTAATAATTGTGTGGCCTCTCACTGTGACAGAGGCATGTTCAGCCTTTAATGGTGCTGAGCTGAAGGAGCCTGACCAGGGGAGTGTGACCTGGCTTAGCATGAAAGCACATGTGTGAGAGCGACAGCATACGTGGTGTGTCTTCTGTGGCTTTATCTTGTATGTGCAAAAGCCAAATGTCAGAATACCTATAGAAATGTATTTGCATTTTTGATGGGTATTTGAAATATAGTGAAATAGCCACAAGAACAAAATATTTAAAGAAATAAAACATACTGGATCTAAGATTTCACCATCTTATTCTGGTCATTTTGTAGAGCTAAGATTCTCTACAAAGATTAACCAGAACATTAATGGGAAAATGTAGTTCTTTTGTGTGTGTATGTATATACATGTGAGCGAGAGAGAGAGAGAGAGAGGGAGAGAGAGAGTGTGTTATAAAGTGCCTTACTGACATCTCAGCATCTGCATGGGAGACACTCCCTCTCTGTGAAGTTCCAGACCACAGCCACAGGCCTCTCCACTTACCCTGTCGCACACTTCCCACACATTAGTCTCCCCAAACACTTACATCCCTGTCCTTTTCAGTAACCTTACTTCTAATTCAACGATTACCAAATGCACTCTGATTTAACCTTTCCTCATTGGGGTGTGTGTATATGTGTGTGTGTTACTTCTGCAGCACTGTGTGGGATGAAGAATTTCCTCTGGTGGTCCGCCACACATCCTCAGAGAATTTTTAGTGTGAGTTGAACCTTAGGGTGAGGATGTCTCACCTCTATTTCACACAGAAGAGCATGAAAACGCTTCAGCACTCATGCAGGGACCTCTTGTCTGCTTAATGATGCAGACATTATTCATGTGGTTATAACTTGTTTATAGAGGGTATGCATTGACGTCACTTTTCCGCCGGAATACACCCCCTCGTCCAGACTGAAGGCCAAAACATTCTGTAACATTGCATTATTAGGAAAAAACATGTGTGTATGAGGGAAATGGCGAAACCAGGAAGGAAGAAAGACATTCTCTGCTTGAATTAAAGACAAATAAACGGCTCTTCTCTCTTCTCTCTCTTTTCCATACATCTGTACTTGTACAGAGCCTTGTCACTTCCTGCACTGTCTACTGTAATTCACTTCTTATTGGTCTTCCTCATAACGCTCTTCGTGAACTTCAACTGGTTCCCGTATTATTACATAAACCCCTTCATTTCCGCATATTACCCCTGTTTTGCAGCAACTCCATTTGCTTCCAATATACCTTCGAATACACATTCGAACGAATACGAACGAATTCGTATAATACGAACGTATATATTCGTATAATTCGTATAATACGAATACGAACGAATAATCATTCATTTAAGGCCATCCATCCCCTTTCTCCTTCCTATCTCTTTGACTTCCTGTTCTCTTAGATTCTCTTCTTCTATTCATCTCATTGTACCTTCTTCCTGTCTTAGCACATTGTTGCTAGAGCATATTCTCTCACTCTGCCCCCAAAACTCTGGAATCAGCTTTCACAGGACATTTGCAATACTGATTCTTTACTTTTTTTTAAGTCTAAACTTAAATCTGTGTAGGATAGCTTACTCTGTTCATTTCTCTAGCTGTCTTTTTCATTTTGTGTTTGCTTTTGTTTTATTGATGTTCTTTTCTGTGATTTTATTGATTGTACAACATCGTTGTTTTTTTTAAATAAAATGTATTATTATTATTATTATTATTATTATTATTATTATTATTATTGTTGTTGTTGTTGTTGTTGTTGTTGTTATTAAATGGACTTGACAGTAAGGGACATCTATAACCTAACTGAAAATATATATTCATCTAAATTACCAAAGCACCAGTGGTTCATTGACATCGACATGTGGTTAGTTTAATAGTGTTTCCTGACATTCATATGTAACCTAGTAATAGTGTTTTCTGAGATTTATATGTAACCTAGTAATAGTGATGTCAGAGATTTATATGTAACCTAGCTAGTTACCTGATTTCAATTTTGACGCAGTGACACTTAGATATACACTAAGCAAAGCATAGAAAAGTCTTCACACTTAGTCAAACTACAAGGCAGGATTTGTTTGTGAAATTAAAGTGTTGAAAAGACCCATAGATATTCTGGTTGTAGGTGGACAGGTCTGTAGAAATATTAATATTTTATTAACTACCTTACTAGCTACTAACTAGCGACATCTTTAATTTGGAAAACTGTTAGATAGGCCTTCTCAGTAACTACCAATCAGTAACTACCACTGCAGTAACTACCACTCAGTAACTACCACTGCAGTAACTACCACTCAGTAACTACCACTGCAGTAACTACCCTGCAGTAACTACCACTGCAGTAACTACCACTCAGTAACTACCACTACAGTAACTACCCTGCAGTAACTACCACTATTAAATCTAACATATAAAACATAAGGTATTGTGGTCATAGAAATCTTTAAAATCCAAAGTAGACCCATAACTTCCAAATCCACAGAGTTAGTTCGGTAGCTGTCTAAGCTGGGTTTGTCCCATAACTTCCAAATCCACAGAGTTAGTTCGGTAGCTGTCTAAGCTGGGTTTGTCCCATAACTTCAGTTACATTCTTCTCTTTTCTTTAGCTTTTGGCAGTTTGTAAAAAGATTAGTTCCAACTTCTGGCTGAACCAATCAATTGTACAACAGTTCTTTCATGTTTCAGATGCTTTTGTGTCACCACACTGAGAGTAAACATCAACACTGCCACTCTGAGAGTAAACATCAACATTGCCACTCTGTCTGCCACTGTCTGGTTGGTCACCAACAGTGATATCACATAATACCCTCTATTACAATGTAATAAGGGACATCTATAACCTAATTGAAAATATATATTACAGACTGTTCCAGGAGAGAATGTCTCATGTGGATACCCTAGGCTGCATTAACCACAAACCTCTTCTTTGACCAATTCCAGGTATTTTCACATCTGGGTTTGTAGCCAGCTGAGGGCGATGTTGCCTGTTCCATTTTCAAGACGTATGCCACACAGCAGGATATATGTGAAACTCACGTGTGAATTTGTGCCCAAAGTTCAAAGGGACACTGGCAGACTGTGAAGTTTAATGGCACAATCATGGGTTAAAGCCTCCCAGCAGCAGTGAAGCAGTGGGTCCCTCCCCTTTGCACAGCAGGGGAGGCTAATGGGGTCTGACTGTGTGTGTGTGTGTGTGTGTGTGTGTGTGTGTGTGTGTGTGTGTGAGAGTGAGAGAGAGAGAGAGAGAGAGAGAGAGAGAGACAATATAAAGTAAAGCGAAACTATAGGTATTGGCCTGCAAATATCTTAGATGGCTCATGTTAGCCAGCAGGGTTGGAGGAAGTACAGTAATTATTTTGACTAAAAGCTGGAGAGCTGATAAATCCATTTTCAAAAAGGCACTTGAGCTAGGTATCCAAAGTAAAAGTGTTTTATAGGCTATGAATAACCAACTGAATTAAACAAACTATCCCCAAATGTGTGTATGAATTTGCTTATGAAAGACAAAACAATTTACTTGATTTTACTAGAGAAATAAAATTCAATCATTAAAGGTTCAATCATTAAAGGTTCCCTAATGAAAATATCTAGGCCTACACTTCAGGCCAAACTAACTAATCAAAAATGTAGTTAGAATTGCAATGGTGTTAAAATCAAAGCTTCCAAAAGTAATAATAACCAAATATGGCTAAAAAAAACACACAAGAAAAAAAAACAAACAAACAAATAATCCAAATCAAAAACAAAAAAAGACTTGCTGAACTGCATGAAGTGTGAAAAGTAAAAACTTTTCTGGACTATGACTAAATTGCTCACTAACCAATAACAAAACATCTAGCCATATTAGTTCTCAGCTCGCAGGAAGGCTGTGCATGCAGCTCCACAACAGAGATTGATTATTGATTATTGATTATTCCAACTGATTTAATGGCATCTTCAGAAAAGAGCAGCAGTGCAGGTTGAGAGCACTGCCCAGCTGGGCCTGTTTAAGTGCGCTCAGCCAGCTTGGTGCAGTGCCCATGGCTTTTGAACACTGTAACCAAAAGCTGTCAGCCACATTGTATTTACCCACACTGGCAAAAAAAACAAAACATCTGCTCTGATGAAGCACATGAAGGTTGGAGAGAGCTCTGCTTCACCTACTGGACTGATGGGGACTGACCTTCAGGGACAGGGAATGATGACCTTTAGGGACAGGGAACGATGACCTTCAGGGACAGGGAACAATGACCTTCAGGGTGTCGTGTTCATTGGTGTCGGTAGAGCCGCTCGCGGTAGAGCCGCTCACAGTAGAGCCGCACACCCACCACGCCACTTCCGTGACGTTAAGGAACACCTTTCTAGTGTAGACCTGAATGGGGACATTAAAAATTGGGCCCGAATGGATGTATATGTGAAGTACAGTAAGACTGCGTGGGTGCTGAGGCTGGGGTGATGGTGGGGGGTGTGGGCTGGTGAAAGCAGTCTTTGTGTGGGTGAGGACCCACTTGGCCCCTCCCCTCAGCCGTGGTGCCCGAGCCCTGTGGTGGCGGATCACAGTTAATAACTGTGCGGTCAGCTGTCAGGAACACTTAGCCTGATGCTGGGCAGGCAGGCCCCTCAAACAGAGCTTCCTCTGCCCGAATGGAGTGTGTACGTGAGTGTGTGTGTGTGTGTGTTTGTGTGTGTGTGTCATGTATGTCTGTGTGTGTATATGTGTGAGCAAATACATGTAAGCAAGAACCACGAACTGAAATGAGAGAAAGGTGCAGGGAAGAAGGTGTAGGGAATAAGCTTACTGCTCACTGGGGTTTAGCCAGATTCAAATAAAAACTGCTGAGTAAAAATACTTAAATGTTGTAAATTAAAAGTTAAAAACTATTTAATAATTACGCTATATTAATCTGTAACTTCCTTCCCCAAAATGTACTGTATATGCTTGATTTAGTCTTCTAAACGTGAGCAAACAAATCCCTTTTTTGTCTTTCACTGAAGCACCAGAAGTTCCAGGTCCTTTAAATAATATTTCAACTGTGGATGCATTTAAAGTGGCACCCAGGGCTTGTCATTGATGTGAAGATGGGAGCAGTGGGTTGGAGACAGGTCTTCACATTCTTAGGCAGAGCTCAACTAGTAAGGAACTTCATAAACATTTGATCACAAAATGATTCAATATTTTCCTGAGTATTGAAACCAAAGAGTCCACTTTCTATCATAGAAGGCTCTGAGCATCTGCAAGGATTTGTTGTTTGGAAGTGTATGTAAACAGTAACTCGTTAAAGGTGATAGAGTGAAGTTTTGCTAACCCCAACCCCAGACCTGCATGGAATAAAGAATGGAACAATATTAATGGATTTAGCATCCATTTAACTGAAGTTGGATATATGCCTTCCACGCAGAATAAA
This sequence comes from Tenebrosternarchus preto, assembly GCA_025802075.1. Taxonomy (NCBI): domain Eukaryota; kingdom Metazoa; phylum Chordata; class Actinopteri; order Gymnotiformes; family Apteronotidae; genus Tenebrosternarchus; species Tenebrosternarchus preto. The sequence goes on from JAOYMR010000023.1 coordinate 6,618,693, forward strand.
AGCTGAACTCATCCTCTAGTATGTAAATAAAAGAAGGGTGCATGAGGGCAGAAATCTCTTCTCTGTTTGCTCTCTGCGTTTGCACCACTAACAAGAGCACGAACAGTGGCACTGGTTCAGTGGATCTCAGTGAACAGTGTTTATGATCTTCATAGGACAAATTACACAAATTACATTACATCATGACAGCTCAGTTTGAGAAAATGAAAAAAGATATAAACAATCCTGAGTGTCTGGAACTTCCAAGCTAAAGGGTTAGATACACATTCAGAGTTAAGTATGCGATTGTACCGTTGTGTCCAGCACGATAAGTGTTCATATGTTAATGACCCTGCTGCAAAAAAGGGCTTCAGGGACCCTATCCTTGATGACCTCAATCAGTCTAAGTCAAAAGCAAGGTAAATACACCTCAACGGTGTGAGGAGACTGTGTCCATGTAATCATATGGATCCATGTTGGGGGGAAACAACGCTTACATTATTGGCCGTGTGGCCTCTCCTGTGTAACAACCTGGCCTGGCATTTCTACTCCGTGCGTCTCTGGCTCTCAGAATAAATCATAACTTCCTGCTCTCGGTCACTGCATCCACAGATCCTCCCCCAGCCCTCCCTACCCTCCGGCACCAGCGTGGAGCTGGAGGGGCCCCGTCAGTCAGCAGGCTCTCAGGCTCCTGTGTCAGACTCCCAGGGGCATCGTCTCCTCCAACTCACCCCCCAACAAATTAGAAGCCAATCAGTTATCCGGACCCTGGGCGAGCAGCTCCAGGGAGAGCCCCGAGCTGCCAGGTGAGAGCCACCCCGCAGTCACAACACCATGTCCTGTTGCACAAAGCAGAGACTGCTTTGACCTTGTCCTTGACGAGACCCCTTCAAGCTCTCCCCACCCCCGACCCACCAACCCCAGCTCACTCCTCTCAAAGACACGCTGAGAGAAACCAGGTGCTAGAAAGGCTGAGAACATGCTGGCTGCTCTCCTCAGCACTGGCTCTCTCCCACCATTCTTTCTCGTGCACAATCTTTCCACTTCGTTTAGGTCTCAGTTATCTCTGATTGTGGGCTTGAAGGGAGCTATCAGACAGCTGTGTGGAGCGCACACCGACCTCTAGATCCAGACAATCAGATTGCTCTGGGGACATAAGGTCTCGACGTATTGATTAGTACTACATAATATTTCAGTAATAAGGTGGTGTCCATGACTCTTCAGCAGTTTAGACCTGATTTTAGGAGGATTCAGTAGACGTGACAGTAGATATTATATTGGGAAAAATTATCTTATTTCATTATAAGTGAAATGTTTTTGTTCTATGCTGATATGAATGTATGGTGCTCCTCAGCAGCCTAGTTTGTAACCTCATTTTCTATGGCAAAAGGTTGCAACTTGCATTTGAAGTTTTTATGAAGTTTTAACACCTTGTCCTCTAGTGAGTTTCCTGTACCCACATTGTTTGCCTCCCTGTGTTAGTTGTAGCAATCAGTTCAGGAGTGATATGAATCAAATGTTTGCACAAGCAAAAGAACACTGCACAGAATGGTAGTGTGACCTATACAACACCTAACTGTCCATATAGAATTATGCTGTACTGCCATGCTCTCCTGCACAAGAGACACTGGTTTGGGTCCAGTCCCATATTCGACTCTTACCCTTCTATGTGCCGTAGATCTTTGCATATATTGCTCTTGAGCTGATGGAACAAACAGACTCAAGCAGCATAAACCCCTTACTGTCAACAGGCGTCATCAGGTACACAGTGTACACTGCACACTGTAACTATTTCATGTTATTGCTGTCGGATGGATTGGGTGGATTAGTTCTCACCAGTGTAAATAAAGACTTTAATCAGTGGTTGAACTTTCAATAGTTCAGTGAGTTCCTCAACACCCACTCCACACTGTTAGGCAGGGCTCTTGGAAATGCCATTTTTAAAATATCTGATACACTGATCTCAACTGGAAAGCATGAGTATTTTAAAATATAAATACTACTCCAAGATGCATCTTGTTAAAAAAAAAACATGGTTTATTCCAGGCTCAAAGGAAAGGTTAATAAAAACACCATATTAAATACATGCATCACAAGCACTGACCATCTCTGGTATGATCATAGTCATTATGTGGACTAATATCAGTCATTTCAGTGTCAGATATAAACACCTCCTGTGAGGGTGTAATGCTAAACTGGAACCAAGCTGGTTGTCTAACCATTCATTTGCATGACTGCATTTGGATCAAACCACTCCACCCTTCTTCTGTGAATTTTTGTCATCTAAATAGCTCGAAGGCTATTAAGTTAATTAATGACACATGGAAGGTTCTGGATCACCCACGATCTCAGCTCTCCCTGGATTTATCTCTTCCCTCCCACAGTCACCCTCTCTCATTCTTACTCCACCTATCCCCTCCTGTCTTTATTGCTCTTCCTATTTCATTCTCTCTCTCCCTCTCCTGTGCCACATTGCCAAACCAGTCCCTCTAATGCTTCTGCTTCCAAACAGCCGTAGTCATTTGTCATGTGTTACTCAAGCAGGGGTCCCGTTCACTGGTCCTACTTCTAGGGGCCTCTGTGCTGCCAGGCTGCCTCTCTCTCCCTGTGCTGCTTCACTCTCCCTGTGATGCCGGGCTGCCTCGCTCTCCCTGTGATGCCGGGCTGCCTCTCTCTCCCTGTGATGCCGGGCTGCCTCGCTCTCCCTGTGCTGCCGGGTTGCCTCGCTCTCTCTGTGCTGCCAGGCTGCCTCACTGTCCCTGTGCTGCCAGTCTGCCTCTGTGCTCTCTGGCGCAGGCTAAGGCTGTGAATGCATTGTCTTTGGGGTCTGGCAACAGGCTCGTCATGACACAGCACCCGAGGAGTTGGGGGGAGGACAGGAACGTAAGCAATGCTGAGGGGAAAAATGGCAAAGAGGAAAAAAAGAAGAACAGAACAGGAACAAGCTTCTGAAAGGAGGGGCTGAGCAGATAGTGGAACCAAGACAACAAGACACAGAATAACAGAGAGACAATGTCAAGAATGAGTGGAGGTGTGGGGTGGGTGGAGGGGAATCGAGCCGAATACTGAGGTAGTGCCAGGCAGAGCTGGTGTGTACTCTGATGAATATATCTGTATGTGATTATTTTGACAGCAGTTATAAACCCATAAGGTCTGGCCCCGGTTCCTGCTCTTGTTGATTTAAACCACTGAGCCCCATAAATAATGACTGATTAAGTGGCTGATCTAGCTCTCTCAGCGCTTTCGGCCTGGGTAAGGGCCGGGTAAGGGCCTGGGCCTTGAGCTCTCACCCTCAATGTGTTCTGCATTAGAATTACTGAAGAGCCAGGCGCACGTGGAGAGGTGGTGGGGGTTGGTGAAGCCTTCCACCCAGCCCAGGGAAGCCCTTCATTCACCACACCTTAACACATCCAAACAGCGTGGACAGTGTTTGGCTCATTCGTTTCCGGTCCTATCTTTACCGATGGTGATTTGTGCAGGCTTTGCCCTCACTGCTCTGTGTTTGGGTTCAATACTTTCACCCTCACTGCTCTGTGTTTGGGTTCAATACTTTCACCCTCACTGCTCTGTGTTTGGGTTTTAGTCCTTTTTTAAGTCAGTGCATCAGTTTCTGCAGCTTCCATTAGTGAAGTGAGAGCCAGATGAATTTGGTGGATACACTTACATAGGTCAGGGGCTTTGTATATATATTTCTTCAGTTGGGCTCCTCTGGATATTTGCGGTTATTATTTTTGACTGTTAAAAATCTAGTAGTTTAAGCAAGTGTTTATGCAATTGCACGTCACTCCTCTGAGGTCCACAGACAAGATGGAATGGATCTGAATGGACGGCCTTTGACATGTCAGGCCTAATAACTGCTTAAGAAAACACCTTGTACTAGAAAACGCTAATGATGTTTGAGAGCCATGTCACATGGAGTTTTAAGAGAAGTCCTTCCCCTCATCCATCCCCACTCAAACACCACCCAAAATTAACTTTTAACTATTATCTCTGCCCAAATGGCATTTAATAGCAGAATGTAAGGTATCTTTATTGAGGTCAGATTTGTTGTGGCCTTCTGATCCCACTGGTCAGTTGTTACATGTTGGATCAGTGTCCCTGTAATGATCATCACTGCCACTGGCTGCCACAGGTATCTTGCTTTTGCCCAGAGATCCAGTGACATCACTGTGGTGGCATTGAGTACGATCAGGCATTCGCTGCCCAGAGAGCAGGCTAGCAAATCAGCAGGTCCAATCAGCACCTTTAAGAGGGTGATGATCCCTCCCCTCAGTCTCATGCAGAGTGGGATATGCTGTGTTAACCTGAGCAAGGGCAGCCCAACAATAACAAACACAGGAACACAGACCCACTGCCATTGACGACCTCAGAGTCATATAGATCACTATCACACTTCTCCACTTCAAAGCCAGTCTCACTCTCACACACAAACACATGCACACACAGATAAATTATTACGCACAAGTGTCCTTTTAGACCTTGGAGGAAAACAAAATTTTAATATCATGATGAATCATGTTTACTCTTAAAGTTGGATGGAAAAGTTGTCAATACATTACTTATTCTTGCACAGTGTAGTTAAAATTATCATTAAATGTTGAAATGGCTACATTTCTAATGTGTTTCTGGTATTAGAGCTAGCACTTGCTAGAGCCATGATTACAGGCTAATTTCACATTTGTTTTAATGAAAATATACAGGGCAAAAAAATGTTAATGTGTTCTGTAGAGGCATCAAAGTGAAACAGACATATCAAGTTCTTCCATCTTGCTTTGAACTGAGACTTGAGGGTTGCTTCAGTCCAGACCTCTCAGACATGATTGGAGTTTTAATAAGAGCATAATAGAACTGGCTCCAGTTCTCTCTCTCTCTCTCTCTCTCTCTCTCTCTCTCTCTCTCTCTCTCTCTCTGTCTGTCTCTCACTCACGCACACTTTCTCTCTCTGTATCTCTCTCATTCACTCTCTCCATGTCTCTGGACGCATAAATAATTCTGTTGCTCTGGAAAATTTCACTGTGCCAGCTGAGGTTTAGGTAGCAACGGCTGGGATCAGTAATGTTTAATAGTAGATGCAGCTTCACTGATTGTGACCTTCTCCACTTAAACAAAATATAGGTTTTGTTTGAAAGAAGACTCACCTCCTCCTTCTCCTCCTCCCCCACCAGCCTCCTTTCATCAACCACAAACTTCATGCTCATGAACTCTTTGAGTACTGAATCCATTTCAGAGTCTGTACTGTGCAGGCAACAGAAAGCAGATAGCCTGCTTTGGCTAGTAGCTTTGTGACAATCAAATCCCAGGCATTTTCAAGACTGAGAGTGGCTTCACTGGTGAATGGCAGTAAATGATTGACGTTAACTGTCAGGGGTGGTGGTCCCACCCACCACTCAGGTTACCAAATCTGTACACCCATTTTGTTTACCCACAAGGCCATTCCCTTGTCAGTCATGCTTTTAACCAAGAGCATTTGAGTCAGGGAAGCCAGATGGTGAAATGACTGCCATGCCACTCTAGCATACCCCATGACATAATGTGGTAAGTAATCAACCCACAGCCCACCGCTTTGTTGTCTTTTTATGAACAAAAAATCATTTAATGGAAGTGATCCATTTCAGAATTAATATTGGCTTTATATTTTAAAACATTATTTTGTACTGAGAGGGTCTGGCAAGCAAAATTTGCCATAGGAGGTACACGTGATCTACAAGTGTGGGTTTGAGAGTTTGATTTTCACCCTGCTGTCTGGGAGTATGGCTTGCACCAGCACTGCTGCCAATTTAAGCAATAAATTGCACTTCACTCAATAATTGGTCTGTCTGAGAATTGTGTATGTGGGTTTGTATTTGATGTCACCAAGAAGTAGGACACACATGAGTTAGGAGTTTGTTTGTTGTCCTGGTCTCTAGGACTGAAGCACTGGACTTTGATCCCTATTAAGTTAGTAATGCCACCAATAGCATTAGCATCCCTGGCTGTAAACAAGCCCTCTCCACCCATCCCTCGTTGATGCCGTTCATTAGCTGATAAGAATCTTGGCATTCTCTCTGAGTTCTCAGTGCATCTGTCTGTGTCACCACTGACCCATGCTCCACACACATTTGTACCCATGCCTTCTAGTCACTGAACAGCTGGTGGAAGGTGGAGGGCTCAGCTAGAAAGGAGAAGGTCTTTGGTGGACTTGCCGTGTTTGGCAGAGTGCCCTGTTGTTAAGGGAGATGGCAGCGTTAGTAAAGAACTGTCGAAGGGTAATCAAGCAGGCTGTTTTCAGCCAGTGGTTAAAGCCTTTGACTTTAAAACTGGAACTGGTCTAAGAAAGAAAAAAGGAACAGAAAAGGAACCTCAGTAAATGCTTGTGAGCACTGGTTCCAGCAGAGTTCCATAAAGGTGAGGCACTGAGTTGGCCACACTGAGAACAAGTGTTCCTGGAACCCTGAGCAAGTATAACATTTTCTGGAAGCTATTTCTGGAATTAATTTCCATCATTCCACTCATCATTCCCATTCTAAAAACACTAAATTGGCACATGGCAATGAATACAATTCATTCTTGTGCATTTCCCCGTGATGGGGAAGAGATTCTGACACTTGCTGTATGGTTTTTGATTCAAACCTGTGAGATGCTCTCCGTTACCCACTGGAGGGAGACCAGGACTCAGGATCTGCCAGATGTGTAGCACATGGAGACCACCTAGTTCCATTTGTTTCAGATTTATTTGAAGAGGTAACTTTTAAATCAATATAGTCTACATTTATTCTAACATGTTTTGGTTATTGATAAACCAAAAATACCTCAGGTAAGGGCACAGTCATCTTTACAACTGTGACGGCCATGTTGCCTATTTAAAAAATCTTATTTATTTCTTAAAAGGCAATAGCTGGAATGAACAAAATGTGTTTCGTATTTTATCAGTTGTATTTGTTTTTAAATGACAGTTATGTCGATTTCTGTTTAACGTTGTGATATGTTTTATTCCAAAGTGCTTTATGCAAATGGAGTGCAAAGCCTTCGATGTTCACTTAATATAGCACTTAAAATACTCATTAATAAAGCACTTACAAAAACTCATTAGAGGAAATTAAAGATATGATCAAATACTGCATCATAGTCACTGACCCATTTTGATGGTAAGTGGACCGATTACTTTCTTAAGCGGCCCTCGTCTGATTTCGAAAGTGAGCTGAATTTCTTTTTGGTATGTTTATGTTATCATTTGTAAATCTTACCAGAGGTAGACCATAAGGCACAAGGGGTAACTCTTACACAGTTTAATGAAGTATTTACAGATAATTCCAACTGTCAAATACTTGTGCTCGATGACATAGTGCAGAGTGCTGACGCGAATACCTCGCTCTCGGTCTCCAAGTCTCTGCCTCTGCATTTGGGTCAAAGCGGATATAATTTCAGGTAAAAACGAATTCGAAACCTACAAGCCGCCAACCGCGTTCACGAAGGGTAGAAGGAAAACAATAATTCTTGTTAAAGATTATGGGAGTCATGGATTTCACGCTGGACACGGCGTAAGAGCGTTGTTCTAAGGCCTTGACTGAATCTATGAACATTTGCTAAAATTATATTTAAATATAACTAATTAGTTTGTTGTTTGTCTTAAACAAATTACGCAATAGCAATCTACAAATCTATCGTATAGTTTAGCCTACCTGTCAAAAATAATTCAAATAAGGAAAACATGAAAGGGTTTATCACATTATGCGCGAGATATGTAACCATAATTAAGTCTACCGACATTTCCACGGGTCTGTAAATTATGGACTACTAAAAATTATTTCATTGCATAAATTATAGCAAGATTTGCCTTCAGTAGATGAAAGTAAACGTAATCAGATACCGCTACGATCGTGGCCGGACAGTATTGCAACTTTTTATGATTACATTAAAGAGGTTATCAAAGAAGAGCTTTAAAAGCAAGGTAATTCTTATTGCCATTATATTTGAATCAGATAACTTGATATTAATAATTCGACGACCGAATAAAAATTGTGACTTATCAAAGCCTGATAATCTTTGATTTTAGAGGCTTGACCAAACCGAAATAATAATAATAATAATAATAATAATAATAATAATAATAATAATAATAATAATAATAATTTTTATTGTCTTCGACGTCACTGGGCCTAATTTACTGCTCGTTTTTTATATTGCTCAGGAACCAACGTTTCAAGCGATTAGTGAAAGAAAAAAAGACTTTGGGAGCGCAAGTCATGACCTCTGAATGGTAGCAATTTGCTGGGGTTGGAAGTGCGCCTGCGACGCCGTGTCAACTATTAGAGTCTCGTTTAAAAGACAAATGGACTCTAACTGGTAAGAAAACACATTATTTGAAAAAGATCCATTTCGCTACCTTCTATTTCGGTTCAAATATGTGGTGATTATTCTTATCGAAAGTAGGTATTGTGCGCGAAATTGAGGTAGATTTTTTTTTTTTTTTTGCCAAAGTCAACATTGTTTGCACAAAAAACATTCATCTTCAATACTAAACACATATAAATACCTGTCTTGCTTTTAAGACGCATACCGGGGTCAAGAGTATGCCTAAAACTTACATTATCAATGTAGATTGATCAATAGCCTGTGTGCGCGCGCGCGTTTGTGCGCGTGTGAATGTGTGTGTGTGTGAGGGCGAGAGAGCGAGAAAGAGAGAAGGGCGATGTGAAAAAATAACGTGAAAATCAGAAGTTAATTTGGATAAAACTAGGTGTTATTAGAATTTGGCTATTCCCGTCCACTGATAATATAACTGATTTGACATCATTTTCTAGATGAAGCTGAAGTGAAACTCTGTTTAATTACATAGCTGTATTTATTTCGTCAAATTGGGGCCGATGTTGTGTTACAAGCTTAAGCACCAGACATTCGTTTTTCGTTAAGCGCTTTCTATCTCGATTACAGGAGAGCTAAGCCATATCCCTGTGGTATTTACATTTTCGTTGGTTAATTGAGAAAAGGTTGGTTAGTGCTTATTTATAGACAAATGCTGCACATTGTAGTTGTTTTTTCGCTGTATAGGCTTTTTTCCTCCTTTCGGACATTAAGCGATTTCCATTTAAATCGTATTCATTAAATTATTGCTATTATTATTATTATTATATTATTGTTATTGTTATTGTTATTGTTATTGTTATCCTTAGTCAATGCAGTTTACTTAAATATGTTTTATTGATTTCTTTGTAATCAACAGCACTCCTACAGTTTACATAATTAAACCCATTTCACGCCAGCAATATTTTAGAAATATTTCAGCTTGGTCAGTGGATGAAAGATCCCTAGGATCCCTCATATCAATTGATTAATCTGTTACACGTGCTTTTCATCTTTTTAGCCTATCAGTCTATTGATCTATAGTTACTCATTATTAGTCGGTTTTTAACAATTGCTTGTAGAGCACAGGCTAAACTAAAGATTATAAATGATGTATTTTGTAAAAAGAAAAAATTCCCCATGTAATTTACTCCTGTTTTTACACCTTAATATTGAACAGAAACAGAAATATTCAAGTTTCAGGAAATGTAATTAAATCCGAAATTTTATCAGTCTGTCTGTCTGCTTGGTTGTCTTGCCTTCTTTCTCTATCTCGTGTGTGTAGATGTGCTTATGAATGTGTGTGTGTGTGTGTGTGTGTGTGTGTGTGTGTGTGTGCGTGTGTGTGTGTGTTTGTGCGCGTGTGTGCGCGCGCGCGTGCGCCCGCGTTATCTACTGGTTTCCCTCTTCATCGAACTACGTATGTGGTCAACTTTAGTTACTACGTTTTAGTTCCTAAATTGGCCACTAGGTTATGCTATTTTCTGAGAATCAAATCGTAATCTGGCTAAGCACAAGGTGCTTAACATCAATTTGTGCAATTTCCAAGTAAAGTGAACCGTAAAATATTTCAACCGTATACATGACATTTAGGATTATGTGACTAGTCATATATATATATATATATGATATTATAGATCATATATATATATATATATATATATATACATTTTTGCAGGTTAATTTACATCTTACAGAATAAGGTGCATTCTGCATGCCGGCCTTTTTTCATTTAAAGTATTTTGTGTCCTGTTTTCTGCTATACACAATAAAATGTTTTGTTTTCCTTTGGAGAGCTGAAATGACGTAGATAAAAACAGGAATGGAAATAATAGCTCTGAGTGGAGCAACCCCTGTGTCTGGACTTCTATATTGCAAACCTGTCATCCAGCTGTTAGCTTCGAATCTTAATCAAGCACAGATTTATTCACATTTACCTTGCGATGCTCCGTGCACCGTGTTCCAAACTACCACATAATTTTTGTCTTTGTCATGCTGTCATGCTTCATTCAATTAGCATCGTTTCTGAATATTAACGATCTCCTATCACATTGTTCTCCTGTTCCGTGGCGCGCGTCTATTTTAAATGATTCTCAGCATTTAAAAGTTACGCACTTGTTCCAAACCAAGAGTCGTCGACACTTACCGTCTTTACACTCAAGGAGTCAGCTAATTTTAAATGTCAAGATGGAAATTATGCAAGTAATGGGAAGTCGAGCGCAACTGGGGACGTGTGCGCAACTGGGGACGTGTGGGGACGTTCCTGGCACTCCATAAATCACGGTGCCAGAGTCACAAAACAAATGTCTGCGCCTGCAGAAATGTGCATCAGTTACAAACACATCATCTCTAACGCTTCTCTCTGGTGTTCGGTCGTTTAAATTACTGTCAGCGTAATAGAATAACCAGCTCCAACTGAAATTGAAAAACTATAATAATAAAAACAGCACAGACAAAATTTCAGTGCAGTTTATATAGATTCGTGTTTTTGTGGTGTGTATGTGTATGCTTTGAAGTTAGTATGAGCTTTATTGTACAGACAAAATTTCCAGGTACACTCTGATTTCATGGAATATTCTAAGCGACGTTTTTTAATAGATTTATTAATATTTGTATGTGTCAGATGTCAAGTTTGTCAGCAAGCAGACACTTCTGTTATAACCACTTACCTGCTTTGCAGCAAATCGTTACATACGTTCAACAACAATCCATTAAACTTTGGTTTTGCCACGATTCTATGAAAAGCGTACAGTGAATTTTTTAAAGTTGTAATTTCGCCATTAAAAAAAATCTGTTGAAGGTAGTTTGCTAACTAATAAAGTCAATTATTGAATTCTTGATTAATGTCAAATTCCATAGCAACAACAAAACAAATAATAATAATAATAATAATAATAATAATAATAATAATAATAATAACAATAATAATACCTATTGTTATTATTATAAAAGTATTATTATCGTTGCTGTTATTATTATTCGTTAAAATAAAAAAGGCATTAATTATATATGTATCTCTTGGGTAAAGGTTTCGACATCCTTTTCCTTACATGGTTACATCACCTATCGTGCATATATTTTATAACTTTTAAAATGCATTTGTTTTAACTTTTTAAAGAAACTTTTTATTTTCCCTTTATTGAGTAGGTTGACAATCAGTTTCTAACGCAAAAACATGCGGTAATATTAAATGCAGTTAATTGGAAAAGCTAATGTGTGTAGATTTTTTTCATTCGGCCACAAACCAAAAGAACTTTGCTTTAGTAGTTTAAATTAAGCAGGAGTAACATTTTTGTTGCTAGTTTTTTTTTTCTTTTCATTTCATATTTTATTTTCATGTCATAGTTTAGGCTTCTTTGTGTTTTATATACGTATATATAGGCTATACATCCTACTCACGTCAGCGAGCCGGGGTCATTAAAAGCATTATTATTGTATTAGCATTCTATTATTATGCACCCATTTATTAATTTCTTTAGCCTAGTAGAAAACAAGTCACCTCAGCCTCCTCATTTGTTCAAGCTACTCCTTTATAAATGCTGGCAATGAAGTCAGGTACCTACGACATATGTAGTCTAATACTGTTACTGACTGAAAATACATATTAGTCTAGTTTTATCAGGCAGAGACACGTAATTACCATCTTCATATATAATAATAGTGTCGAATGAGGTTGGAGAATCAGTCAGTTTTTGGCTTCTCTGCACCCAGAGCAGAATCCGATAATTCCGCCTCCCAGCACACCCGAAGTTGCGCAGATAGCGGTCGCGTGTTCGGACGCAATTAATAACCCTTTCTGGAGTCGCTTTGGATGAAGGTAAGCTGGCTCTGCATGCACATTATGGATGCGAGTGAAAATCATGAGATCAACTGCATGCAAAATAATCAAAATGCAATATATTTTGTACGAGAAACGGAGACAAGCGATTAAGAGTTAAATCTTACATTTTGTCTGCGACGCACTGTCTCGTTCTAAACAGATGAAGCCAGAGCAAACCAGTTATTGAATGTTTGTAACCGTACGGCATATTTCGTGACAAACATAAAAAAGTAGAAGTTAATGCAGTAGAATTTAATAATCTTTCAGCAGAATTTAATATGAGCAAGTCTGACGTATACGGTACACACTTGCGTGTTACCACCAAGTGTAATTCCGTGGGTCCACATGACAATTTCAGGCTGCTGCCTCGCGACTGCAGTTTTTTCTGTCCCGACGTTTCCGTTACTGGGCACAAATCCATGTCGCTGTATTTCCAGGTCGCATCACAAACTGCCCTGGAACTGAAAGGTCTTTTACTCAAAGGTCTTTTATGTTTACTCAAAACGGAAACCGCGACTTGAGTGGCGTGTTGTGTGTGTGTTTTTTTTAAGAATGAGCACCTTTTGCTTAAAAACAGGTGATGATAGAAAGTTGCTTCCCATACCTGCACGAGATGCATATACACTATACATCTTACTAAAACACAACTAAACATAAAATGACCCTTACTGTAACAGCACACCCTAAAAAGCAAGTTACAGGTACATACTAGTTAAAGGTACATTATTAGGTAGTGAGAGCTTTAATTAACCTTACGATGGGCATGAAAAACTAGGGTATTTAATTTAGGGTATATAAAAAATTCTGGTGAGGTTTGAAAAGTCTGGTTTAGTTAACTAGGTTTCAAAATATATCACGCCATGCGTTTACTCAAGATGAAGAAACTAGTGAATAAGTCGACATTGTACGACGCACAACACGCAGAGTTATCGCGGACATCAGTCATCATTCGTAGACATGGACTTGACCTTTTGCTATTTCAGTCAGTCGTGTAAGAGTGGACTGGACAGCCTCAGGTCATTTGCTCCGCAACTTGTGGAACAGCTGATTAAAAAAACAAAAGCAATACTGGACTCTGATTAGGTAGGTTGCAAGTTACATCATGTTAGCTTCATGATGCAAACGGGTTTCGCTGAATTATCATATCTTAACACATCTAAAGCAATAAAAAGACTATTTATGACGCCCAAACACTGCAAAATAAATAAATAAACAAACAAATAAGACCAAATAAAATAATGCACGTTAAACCATGAACCTTTTTGCCAACGTAGAGAACATGGGTAACATTAATTAATTGCCTTTGACGCCCCCTCCCTCCTTCTCCGACACGCTTTACGTTTGCTCGCTATTCCTCCCTCCCTCCCTCTCAGACTCTCGACTCCCCCTCTCTGTCAGTCAGCGCGCCGCTGGGAGAGATTGAAAGTGACACTCACATTGTTGGTCTTGATGTTTTACATCGTAGAGGAGACTTCTGTTGCGATAGGTCGCTTCTGAACCGCGAACTAATAGCTGAGATCCGTTTCTGTTTTAATTCCCTTTTGTGTGTGTGCAAAACAGAAGGACTTTGTCAGTTTCTAACGCGTTAATACGTTGTCCTTGTTCGCGTCGCTGAAGAGTGGAGCTCTGTCCGGTTAAAAAGCTTTGAGTTCTCGAACTCCCCGCCTAAGCTCAGCGCACAAAACGATCTTCTTTACCGAGCGAGTGGCTGAAAGATTTACGCGGTTTGTCAACGGGAACTTGTGTCGCTTGCTCTTCGGATCACCGTGCCCACTGAGTCCACTGGTCTCTATCGCTCTCTCTCTCTCTCTTCCTCTCTGCACACACACACACACACATACAAACAAACACACACACACTTTCTCTCTCTGTTCCATCTCTAGTTATTCCTGCTACCTCTCTTAGACTCGACATACCAGTCGGTCGCTCACACAGCGTACAGTGCGAAGAGCCGAAGTGTCAAGCACCGAAGCCAGCTGTTTCCACGCAGCCGCGAAGCAGAAAGAATCCCAGCCCTGGATTCGATACTTTTGATCAATGGACAGAGCCCTCTCAACGGCCAGCCGAGATACCAACACGCCATAAACAGTAAGTACATCCAAAAACTTCTATTCCATTTCTCTACGAGTGCTTCGGCTTTAGCAAGATTCTGTACAATCACAAATCGGCGTGGTGCCTTTTCTTGTCGTGGACTTAGAATGCAAAATAAATTGGTCTAATATTTTGAACTCGAGTATTGCGTTGTGCCGCTGACTCTTTACAGTCTTTTTTTTTTTCAAATTAATGAAGTCGACTCAAAGCGTCCACACTTATTTCGAGACTAAACTGTTGACAACTATAATGTAATAAACCTCTCCAATATTTTACAAACATTTACATTTTATCCAGATCAAAGCTAGGCAGATAATTTCCAACGACAGAGATCTCACAGCTATCATGGTAGGTCTGGTCCCAAACTTTCTTTTCGACATCTAAACGATTGTTTAAATAGTTAGAATACAAATCACCTCTAACATTTAACTTGTTTTGTTTTGGTAATATATAATATATAGCACACAGATTAGTTATTCCAATAGTCAAGTAGATGCTAAAAGTACTAGCTATTATTATTAATAATAATATTATTATTATTGTTGTTGTTGTTTAGCATTTGCCTAATTATATTATTTACTTAAAACCCTTAACTACGAATGACATGTAAACTATGCGACATCCACCTAGTCTACAACAAATAATCATTCAGAAAATAATGGTTCATAGCCGTTTGTACTAGGTTTAAAGAATGGTTCATAGCCGTTCGTACTAGGTTTAAAGAATGGTTCATAGCCGTTCGTACTAGGTTTAAAGAATGGTTCATAGCCGTTCGTACTAGGTTCAAATATCGCCGTAAAACAAATTTTAAAAACTAGTTCTTCAGATTGGAAAAGCTTCAGAGACCTATATGTCTTTTCATAAAAACTGCACTAATAATAAGTGAATAATTCTTTTTTTTTTCTTTTAAGAGCATCACATGCACCACTTTTTAAAATAATTTTTGCAACATAGAATTTTTTTGCTTAACTTTTCCACTTAATGTATGAAAATTATTATTTTTCTATGTATTATTTTACCACACATTTCTGATTCTCTTACTGTGCACGTAGCTGATTGTTAATAGATGTCTCTTATACTTTATGAGAGTTTTGCAGACCTGTATATTGGCGCGTTGATGACTTTGTGGTCTTTGCTTAACATCACATTGCACAGTGGATCCTATTAGCTCGCCTATGTCCAGCATGCCGTCTTTTTAGAATGCAAAGTATAAGATAAGTATTCGCGTACACATACAAACATGTGTATGTGAATACTCATATATTTAATTCACATACACATACACACGTGTGTATGTGAACACTTATGTACTTATTCACATACACATGTGTATGTGAACATATATATTCTTATCCTTCCTAATCATCCTATAAGGACCCACTTTGGGCCACCATGAGTGAAGACATTTTCCCTTTCTCTCCTCTCATTTCAGTCCATTTTGAAACATAAGAACGAACGTCTGTCGGCTTTTCTTATTTTTTAAACACATTAATAGTATTTATGTCACTTTTGTATCTTTTAACCACGGACGTTCAGTTAGCGAAAAACAATAAACTGTTATTACTCCTGGAAGCCGGTTTTGTGAATGAAACCAAGAAATGTCAACTAACAAACCTATAGTCATATTGAAATTAGTTTGGTAATATTTACTTCCGGTAGAACGATATGCTGCTTGCAGCTATATTTTTGGACAGATGTGGTGTAACTGGTACCAATCCCTCATCTGGGTCTTTCAACGGATGAGTGACTTCGGTTGCACTTTCTCTGTCAGTTGTAAGTTCACAGTTTCTACGTTACATATTTGATACAATTTCGTTCACGTACTTCGGCGATTACACATCATATCTGTCAACATGCAGTATAGCTGTTAACTACAGTGATTGCTTGTATGGCGGTCCAAAACCGTCGTGTCAAGCTGGGTTAAAGAAAGAGAGAAAAGGGAACTCTCAGGAGATCACGTCTGTCTGGGTGAGACTAACGTAATCATAGAGGGAACATCCTGCGATAAAATCAGATCTGTGCAACAGACTGTTTCCTAACAATAAACGTTATACTAAATATATGGTGAATACATATTAATTTTTGCTAGCATTAAAAAGAGCAGTCTCCTTTGAGCAGTCAATTAGGCCCAAGACGTTTTTTCAGTGCGTCAAGCGTTTCTCTTGAAGGTAAAGGACAGGACAAACAAAATTGTATACCTACAGTCAAACTCTAGACTAATGAAAACATCCTTCCGTTGTAAAAAGAAAGCATTTAATAATGCAAACGGTACCGAAGACATTATTGGTGCCTCAAACTCTGAAGTAAAACGTAAATTTAAAAAAGTAAAAACACATGGTGAGTCCGCATGATTTGGTGTCCTGTTACATGTGCGATTTGCCCTTGTCACTGCAGTCTTTAGTTTATGTGTACAATAAAAGTTTATGAAAGTAAATTATATTTAAGAAGTTTCTCTTGCAAAATTACCATGTCTGTGAAAGAAAGACGTTTAGCACATTCCTACCATCGTAACAACTTTGGCATTTTTTAGTTCAGAAATTCATCATCGTCCATTTTCTAGTGGATTTAGTGTCGAATATTCATTTGGTACCAACGGATTCGCGGCGTGTTGGGTTTGTTCTTTCTTGGTTTATATAGGTGCGCTTGCAGATATCAAATCCTCTTTAGTTCTACTGAACTAGTCGGGCTTTTCCAGTGACTCGTAGTTCACCCATCTCAACAAAAGTTACTAGCCTACACGAGCGTGTTCAGTTACTTCAAAGAAAATTCCTGCATTGAAGGCCGAATCGAAGAGCACACTTTAGAACAAACTAAAATTGCATGCTTGGTGATTGAAAAAAGAAGATATTTTAAGGGTGAGTTTAGGTAGTCAAGTCTCGCATAGCGTTGAACGTGAGCCGAAACTGTTTCAGGAGCGTGACCTAAACTAAGCCGAAGTTTTAAACTCCAGCGTACAGGTCACGGTATAAGGCAATGTCTAGACTTCACAGTTATGCTTCTCAGTTCTGCATTTTAGACGCATTTCTATTTTAAGACAACAATCGTAATTGCGTAAAATGAAAGGTATTTAATTTCTTTAAAATTTCCCTCCTTTCAATTTACATTTTCATGTGAATTAGTAGTCTATTTTACTGGTTCCATTTCATTGGTTAGTGTATTTTGAGATTATATTTAGTAAGCATTGTTCTTGGTTATATATAAAAAATAATTCGAGCATTTATTGGTGCAATATCAAATACTTTGCAACTCCGTAACCAAGTCTTTTTTCCTTTTTTTCTTTTTTTGCTAAATGCGTGTGCAGTTGAGCTTGGTTTATACTATCAGACATAATGTTGTCTTTCATTTCTGACAGTTCTGTGGAATTTGCTCTGGTTTCTGCTTCCAGCTCATATAGTAAAAAAGTATTTAGCACCACATAGGTATGGTACAAACCACATTATTGTCTTAAGTGGTACATGCGAAATGTGTGTGTGTGTGTGTGTGTTTGTGTGTGTGTGTGTGTGTGTGTGTGTGAGAGAGAGAGAGATAGAGAGAGAGAGAGAGAGAGAGAGAGAGAGAGAGA